>JAWWNI010000093.1:600000-1085000 GCA_034642065.1 Darevskia nairensis
CTGCCCTTGGCTACATGGGCTTCCTGGCCTCCATCTGCTTCACAGTGGCTTTCCTAGCCAGGAAGCTTCCTGGAGCCTTCAATGAAGCCAAGCTGATCACCTTCAGCATGCTGGTCTTCTGCAGCGTTTGGGTCTCCTTTGTACCCACCTACCTGAGCACCAAGGGGAAATACATGGTAGCCGTGCAGATCTTCTCTATCTTGGCCTCCAGTGCTGGGCTTCTGGGCTGCATCTTTATTCCCAAGTGCTACATTATTGTACTGAGGCCTGATCTGAACACAAAGAAGCACCTGACAACAAAAACTGGTTCTTAAACGACTCATTTTCGACAACTGTTGTCCAGCACAGCCATGATGAAAAAGACATACTTGCCTTGCAAATGCAGCTTCTTAAATTTAAAGGCATGTTTACGGCTCCTTTTCTGATGGTTACGGTTCAAACCTTTAAGAAGTGTCTAAATGTTTATATTTTATTTTTAATTGTGCTATTTTAACTTGGAAAGTTGAGTGACTTCCTCTTAAAATTTATACACTTTGGCAGCTCCTGCATTTCAAAATATTGATTTAATAGGAAATTGATTAGGACTGCTAAAACAAATAGAGTAAAAAACAGTTAACAGAGGGCATGGAAACATTATTTACAGATATGTGTGTGTGTGTGTGTGTGTGTGTGTGTGTGTGTGTGTGTGTGTAGACACACACACACACACACACACACACACACACACCATAATGGGAGGGTTCTTAGGAGTGGTGAATAAACATGGTAAGAATAATTTATTCCTTGTTGCAAGAAGCTATTTAAAACATGTTGAACTTTGAGATATGGATTGTTCTTCATTGTAGATAGAATTAATATCTGTATTTTCCTTCACAAACATTATGTTAAAAATACTGAGAAATTTGTGCTCTAATAAATTAATAAATTAGTGACTTGAGATAACTGCTCATGGTACATCCACTCATCCCATTTGCTTTGCATCTATTTTGCAGGCTTTCCATAAAATCTAAAACTTCTTTGAGCAGAGGTAACAACATGGGAATTGCAGCCTCTCTAGTCTCAAAGCCACTTTCAGCTCCTTTGGGGTGGGAGGGAATGCAAACCATGACCAACATGAGCTCCTATTTGACTCTGGCTGGAGTTGCTGCTGCTGCTGCCGCTGGTTTTCCACTACCATGATGAGTGGAAGGATTCTCCCCCCTTAATCTGGGATATCTCAGATTCTCTGTAGCTGAAGCTCTGTCTCCTGACTTCTTTAGATATGGCAGAACTTGTCTTAGTGGAAGGGAATCCCCCCAAGGTCAGCTCCTGGTGGCTCTCTGGGAAACAAGAGGAAGGGCAGAACTGGTAGAATAAACACACACAAACACACTTTTCTATAGATAGCAGGTGGGGGGTGTGATGTTAACATGAGGGGGGCTGGAGGAGAAATAGTTAAACAGGATAGCCAATCAGAACCCGGGGGGGTGTTGGAGTGCGAGGGACTATAAACCCAGCTCTGGGGGAGAGACAGTTGGTTGGCGGGTTGGGTGGTTGGTTGGAGTGGGTAGCTGGAGTCAGTGAGTAGTAGAATAAGTGGCGTCAGGAACAGTTAGGAGCTAAGAAGAAAAATAATTAGCTGAGAGGTGGTTCAGAGAGTGCGAGCCAGGATATGATATTATAAATCTGAATATATGCCCTATGTTTGTAATGGATTGAGATCATTTATGAAACCACACGCTTGTTAAAATATAATAAAACAACCAAAGTTTTATGTTACACGTTAACCCTGACTGGACTCCGTATGTTACCAGGTAGGGGCCTGGTTGGTGGCAGCGAGAAATAAACTGGTGGCACAGGGATCAATAGACGGTGAAATGTCTGGGGACCCTGTGTGATCACCACAGGGGGAAACCTGCATTGTGAATTATCGAAACAACATCACACTTTCCAGTGGCCCCTCCTGCAAGTAGACCAAAAGAGATTCTCATTTGCTCACTCTTTAGATGAGGGGTCACCTTGGAAAGAGAACTGTAAAGGGAATATTCCAAGGGATGTGACTGAAGGCCTGTTTGCTGATTTTTACTTGTTACTCACTTAAAACATGGCAATATACCCTACATTGCATTGCAAGGTGAGCTCTCCCACCTGTCAGACTCTGGGAATGGGGGAGAGATGCCCAGCCAGAGGATGCAGATGGAAACTTGGACAACAGAACAGGAAGCGACAATGGAGTTAGCCAGACTCTTCCCCAGCCATTTCCTAATAGTGTTTCCTGGCTTTGTGGCCAGGAAGGCCAGCACCAAAGTGATGGTATTTGCCAATACCAAAGAGACAGCGATTGAAAAGATCTTACATCTATTCTATGGCTAGCAGAACTAAATCCGTTGAGTAACTGAGCTTGTAGGGAAGGGAGGGTGAATGTTCAAGACATGGATGTTGCCAGGACCGGTGTTGGCAATTTTGGCGCCCTAGGCGAGGGGGCGGGCCACGTGACGTCATTGCGTATGACGCACGTTGCGGAGCGGTGCCCTGCCCCCTGCCCGGCCGGGCGCCCCCCGCCGCCGGCGTTTGCTTGCTCTGTTGCTGGTTGGGGCGTCGGCGGGCCGCGGTGGGGGGCAGGCTGGCCAGCGCCCCCTCCATTTTGGCGCCCACGCCGCCGCGGTTTTCGTCCCAACCTGCTTGCTCCGCCGCTGGTTGGGGCAGCACCGGGCAGCGGCGGGGGCGGCGGGCAGGCTGGCCAGTGCCCCCTCCATTTTGGCGCCCTAGGCAATTGCCTAGTTCGCCTAAATGGACGCGCCGGCCCTGGATGTTGCTGTTTCAACTGGGGTATTAGTTGCAAGTGTCTTTTGCTGATATTTTGCAGGGCATGTGTGTGTGTGTGTGTGTATACATATACATATACATATACATATACATATACATATACATATACATATACATATACATATACATATACATATACATATACAGTACATATACATATACACATACACATATACATACATACATACATACATACATATATATAGTTATAGTTATAGTTATAGTTAGTTATAGTTATAGTTATTTAGTTTGAAGTAAACTACAGGCTACTTCAGCTGCTCTAAATCTTGACTCAATATTCCTCTCACGCAGGATCTTCTGTGCACCAGAGTTCTCTCCCCAGGGCTCTAGCACAGTGCAATGAATAACACTGTGCTGCTATTCATTCATAGGTTTGGACAATTACGAAAAATACTGCATGAGTTCTGGGGAGAATAAATCACTGTGATTCTGATAATTATATGGAAAACAAGGTTCACACTACTTTGGTGGCATTTATGGACCATTCAAAAAGTACGCTGTCATTTAAAGGTCAAGTTGACCTTTGACACCCACACCCAAGCTGACCCAGGTAAAGACCAGGGAGCCATTTCTGTGCGTTCTTGTTAATCATGTTTTCCTCTGTGCCTTGAGCCACACAGAGACTTAGGTGATGCATCTCCCCCTTATAATTATTCTTATTCTTGCCAAATTACCAGGGATTTAGACAAAGCAGACAAGCATCACAATCAAGGCTATAGTGAGGTGATTTATTACACTGTTCTTGAAAAGTTCCTTGCATAAAATATACCCTGTGCCATGGACCGCTTTTCTTGTCCAATTCTCAGGGCTCTGATTAATCATGAGATTCTAAGAGCACCTGAGGGCCAGCCATTGAGCTTTTAATATACCATTTCAGCTGTTTCTGGGTGAGCCAACCTTTGTTAGTGCATCAACAGATCTCTCTTCGCTGTTGATGCAATAACAAAACCTACTGTTTAAAGGACTTTTCTTCATTCTTCTTCTGATTCCCCTTGAGTTTTTTCTCCTATAAGCCCAACTTCAGGCCCTGTGGCACAGTAGTCATGGATTTTCCCATAAGAACTTTCTTCCAAAATGCCCCAAACAGTTTCAGCTGGTAAGATGTATAGAATATACACGCTACACCACAAATGAGAAGTGATTGGTTCCTGTCTTCATTTTCACTGGAAGCCTTGCCCAAACTTCGGATCATGTTTATCTATAGGATTCCCCAAACTGAATATGCTAGAGTCTCACTACAAACATTGTGGCCACTCTAAGCAACTGTTTCACTCTAAGCAAGTGGAATGGTCTCCCTCAGGAGCTTGTGGGCTCTCCTTCCTTGGGTGTTTTTAAGCAGAGGTTGGGTGGCCATCTTTCATGGATGCTTTAGCTAAGATTCCTTCATTGCAGGGGGTTGGACTAGATGCCCATTGGGGTCCCTTCCAGTTCTATAATTCTATAATTTTATTATTCTCCTGCAATCGTAAGTAATGGATTAGAGTTCCCCCAAACATTAAATGTGACCCTATCACTCCTATTATGTTTAACATAAAGATTGGTTTTGGTGGGTGTATTTAAGTGACTCATCATAACCGATCTGAAGTAATGGGTTTGGGCTTCCTCCTAACCTTACATGTGGGCCCTGAATTCCCTTTTTGATTCAAAGGCCCAGTGAAACTCCCGTAAATATTTTTGGAGTGTCATGTAACTTTTCTATGAGCCCAGCCTATTGCCTTGGTCCTAAACAACAGGTTTCATGTCTGTCAAGTCATCTATGGGACCCTGGAAACCTGAGGGGCGCCTTTGATGAATATAGTGCTTTGGGGTGTTTTGTAACCTCTTCCTGATCCAATTCCATCATCCATGATTCTGAGGGAAAGGGGTTTTTCCCTGCACCCTTTCAAGACCCATATGGAAGTTTGAGACTCAAAACCATTTTGGGGGGTGTTGGGAGGTATCTGATGGTGGGGTCGACAGGTCACAATATACCATTCAGTGCAAATCCACTCAAACATAAATCTCAGAAGGTGACTAGATATTTCTGAAGCCATTTAATGCAGGCCTCATCCTGCTTTAAAGCTTTAAAGGACAGGTGTGTGCCTAGAAAGTGTGGGGCAAATATAAGTATGGATAAGCCATTGGAAATGTCCTTTTGGTTCTTCTGTCAATAATTTCTTTTTGTATTTTAATGATGGTTGCGTTGACAGAGAAGTAGTAGAGAAATGCAGTAACCATGCAAATCTTGTGCTGGAGAAGAGATATTCCTTCCCTTCTTACTAATAAAAGTTGTTTGCGTTGGCTTCAAAATTCCCTTTCCAGAGCGCAGACTTGGAATGTGACATTCCCCATATCATGCTTCATTTGCACACATGCTTTGAATTCAAAATTAAGTCCTTTAACCAGCCGCACCCCTCTCTCCTCCTCCTCCAACCCTTTGAGGAGCTGCTTCTTGAGCGGCATTAACACAGCGGAGAGCTGCTCAGCTGTGTGAGAATAAGGAAGTGACGTTATGGGAGCATTGTCTTGTCTGCTCAGAAGACATACTGAATTGAAATGTTGCTGTTTTTCCAGCTTCCCTCTGAGAGGACAACCGTCCCTCCAAGAAAAGGTCAAGTGTGAGGCAGTTAGGCTTGGCCTGCCCCAAAGTGACTAGCAGTTCAAGTGAGGAGGGTTTGGCATCTCAGAGTTGGGAGCTAGATCTGAGAGTTTTCACAAACATCCCCCCCCCCCACTACTACCAATGCACAAGAACACCCATAAATTATTGTGGGTGTTGTAGAGTTGCTGTTTGTTTCCTTTGTAATTATCAAAACCATAGTGATGTTCAAACATCTTCTTCTACTCCCATTGAAGGTTCAACATGGGTTTCTGTGGTCCTTCGTTTAAAAAAATGGTTAGCCACCTCCGATTAAACAGTAGTCTTTATTGGTGCAACATTTCACAGAATAGAAGAGTAGAAGTATGGGCTTTCGAGAGTTTACAACCATGGGAACAGTATCATAAAAGAATTTATTACAATCAGGTAGTATAGAAATTTCATCATAGCATTCAGTTTGTTAAAGCAATCAAGTAAATTCACCATTCACCTTCTCCATTTTCCCTGCTGTGTGACCTGGAAGGTTGATATTTGTGGTGCTGCAACAGACAACACCCTGTTCCACGTTGCCAGACAACATGCTATGCTAGTCGACTGAACTATCCCGCAGATCTCCACATTCACCATGGCAGAGATTGGGGGGTGGGTGGTCCTCCTCTAAGAACTTAGGCTCTGATCCAAGTACCGACATGCTGAATCATAGAGTCATAGAGTTGGAAGAGACCACAAGGGCCATCCTGTCCAACCCCCTGCCAAGCAGGAACACCATCAAAGTATTCTTGACAGATGGCTGTCAAGCCTCTGCTTAAAGACCTCCAAAGAAGGAGACTCCACCACACTCCTTGGCAACAAATTCCACTGTCGAACAGCTCTTACTGTCAGGAAGTTCTTCCTAATGTTTAGGTGGAATCTTCTTTCTTGTAGTTTGAATCCATTGCTCCGTGTCCGCTTCTCTGGAGCAGCAGAAAACAACTTTTCTCCCTCCTCCATATGACATCCTTTTATATATTTGAACATGGTTATCATATCACCCCTTAACCTTCTCTTCTCCAGGCTAAACATACCCAGCTCCCTAAGCCGTTCCTCATAAGGCATCGTTTCCAAGCTTTTGACCATCTTGGTTGCCCTCCTCTGGACACGTTTCAGCTTGTCAGTATCCTCCTTGAACTGTGGTGCCCAGAACTGGACACAGTATTCCAGGTGAGGTCTGACCAGAGCAGAATACAGTGGTACTATTACTTCCCTTGATCTAGATGCTATACTCCTATTGATGCAGCCCAGAATTGCATTGGCTTTTTTAGCTGCTGCATCACACTGTTGACTCATGTCAAGTTTATGGTCTACCAAGACTCCTAGATCCCTCCTAGATCACATGTAAATTGGGGTCAGTAGCTACAAAATTATATAAAATACCATAACAACCTGAAAGGTTCTCAATAACCTAAAAAAATATATGGGAATGTGACTTTCTCAGCTGTTTATGATCTATAATCTATGTTCTTGTCCAAAGTGTAAGGCTTAATGACTCCCAACTAATAATGTCTGAAAAAAATCTCTCTCTCATATACTGTATTTTTCCATTTATAAGATGCCCCCATGTATAAGACGTTCCCTATTTTGGGGGACTCCAGTTTAAGAAAATGGGGGGGTCTATCCGTGTATAAGACGCCCCCAAATTTTGGACATTATTTTTTAGGGGGAAAGTCTAGTCTGATTGGGAACAAATGTGGAACGAATGTGGAACTGACACACCTGAAAAAAATGAGTAAGTAAATTTTCACCTATATGCATCAACTCCAATTTGCACCAGTAAATAGAGTACCATGATATTTCACCAGACATCTATCATCTGCACAAACATGGAGATAGTAAAATGAGGTTTAGAAATCATCAGAAGAATATCATCTCCATATGAAATCAATTTATATTTAACTGAATTATGGACTACTCCATAGATCTCCCTATGTTGTCTAATAGCAGAAGCAAATATGAAAAAGCAAGGGTGAAATTGGACATGCTTGTCTAGTTCCTCTAAGTTTGGGTGCTCAAATGCACAGTCCAAGGGCTGAATGCAGCCCTCGAGACCTTGTCTCCTTCCAGAAGCCAAGTATAGGGCAGATGGGGTTTTTGCAAACATGCTTTTTCTCCAGCCTGCACCTGCGCATGGAGCCACATAAAGAGTTTAGGGCATTTCAGAGGCCATACTTTATAATTATCAAAATCATACAGGGGTTTTTCTTTCATCATCTTCTCAACAAAGCTCCAGGGATTTGTCCAAAGATCACATTTGAATCCACTCAAGGAGATATCTGAATTGACAACAACATGAGGTTATTAAGATATTTCATCAGAGCAGGGAAGGATTGGTGCATAAAGGATTGTTGCACTGAGAGCCAGTGTGGTGTAGTGGTTAAGAGCGACTCGTAATCTGGTGAACCGGGTTCGCGTCTCCGCTCCTCCACATGCAGCTGCTGGGTGACCTTGGGCTAGTCACACTTCTCTGAAGTCTCTCAGCCCCACTCACCTCACAGAGTGTTTGTTGTGGGGGAGGAAGGGAAAGGAGAATGTGAGCCGCTTTGAGACTCCTTAGCTTTGATGGTGTTTCCTGCTTGGCAGGGGGTTGGACTGGATGGCCCTTGTGGTCTCTTCCAACTCTGTGATTCTATGATTCTATGATTCTATGATTCTAGGGTAGTGATAAAGCGGGATAACAAATCCAAACTCCTCTTCTTCTTCTTCTTCTTCTTCTTCTTCTGTACCACTGACAATTTGGGTTCAGATTTAGGACAGGTGAGTTGCAATACAAGGGTGCAAGGCTGACGTCTATCCCTTCTAGGTGTGAAGCCTTGGTTGGATTCCATCAACATTATCTAATTATTTTCTAGTTCAGAGGAGCAGTCACAGGAAAGCAAGCTGCTCCAAGGAGGCACAGAATGGTACTGCTTCTCCTGCTCTTCCTGCCTCATGTAGACTGTGGAGTGAAGGCAAAATGCCTCTTGACTTTGGAGAGAGACTGGACAGAACCATTCAATTATTACAGACCAGGAGACCACCTCATTAGTGGAGTCATCTCTGCCACAGGTGCTATATTTAATCCACAGCACTTCAATGAGTCTCCCTCTACCAGCTTTATCATGTAAGTCCATTTATGGTGATTTGGTTATTGCTGCTTCATTCAATATTGATCTTTATTCATCATCGTTTTGGAGCTGTATCTGTGTACTTTAGACCTTCCAGGCTGTGATGCTTTAAGGCATAATTTTTTAATTCTTTATTTTTAAATGTTTGCACTTTTTTTAAAACAACAACAACAACAAATCAATAAAATTAATTATAAATATAACAGACTTGGAGGGGATCCAGGGGGGGGGGCGGAGGAGAGAGAGAGAAATAGATGTTCCATGTCATTTAATGAGCCTATAAAACCTTTTGTCTCCTATTGTTCTTTGAAAGTCTGTGCACGTCTAATTACATCATGAGAAATTCCTTCCGCTTTAGTTGTGATTTCCAACGGATAATAGGTATTGATTGAAAAAAGGCTTTCCCACCACTCATGCATTATTAAGTGGGGATTGGCTGTCAAACTTCTGATTCTGGATCAGTGTTAGGATGATTAAATTCTAGAAATTGAATCCAGGACTATATTATCCTTAGAACCTTGTAAAAAAAAAAAAGCAAGAGTTGGAAGTGATATATTCACTGAATGCTGGAGGATATGATGTGATATTTTTTGCAGCAAAGAGGGAACAAGGTACTGGCTGCCCCTGTCCTTCTTCTTTGCCATCCAAGAGATCAACCAGAATCCCAGGCTCTTGCCCAACATCACTCTGGGCTACAATATCTATGATAACTTTTTTCATGGACGGATAACGTATGAAGCTTTGGTAGACCTGGTCTCTTCTAGACAGGCGAATGTCCCAAACTACAACTGCGGAGGACAGAATAACTTGATTGCTGTTCTGGAAGGGGCTGACTCTGACTCTGAGAACTCCATCCAGATTTCAAGCATCTTGGGCATCTATAAAATCCCACAGGTAGGAATGGAGATGGAGGGGTTATCTGGCTGAGCTTCTCAGGCATGAAAATTATGGGTAGTGTCAACTCAGAATGAGGAAGACATCAAGGGATTGAAGAAAGGAGATAAGGAATGGTCAGATGAATTGCTGTGCTCTTGTTGATATTACCTGTCCTTCCTCCCTTCCCTTTGTGTCAAGTGCTGATTTCTCTCTCTCTCTCTCTCTCTCTCTCTCTCTCTCTCTCTCTCTCTCTCTCTGTGTGTGTGTGTGTGTGTGTGTGTGTGTGTGTGTGTGTTTGTATGCCTGTGCATATAAAATGTGAAGGAAGGGAACTTCCCTCGTACCAGTGGCCAGGCCACTAAAAATGGGATAAAGCAGGAAAGTTTCCCCTGAGAGAAACCGTGATATTTTGTTTATTAATTGAAAACATTTATAACCCATTCAATAAATAATTTTTTTTAGCATTGCACAACATAAAACAGTAACAAAATTGTTGAAACAAATGTGCAGTATAATACCAGTAAATTAGAAGTATAAAAGTGTATTTAGAAAGATGAAAACAGGAACTGAGGGAATTCATAAAGATAAAAATGGGGTCCAGTCTTATGTGCCAAGGAAAGTCTGGGCAAAAAAACAACATGTGTTTTTACAAAGCCGATATATGTTATTTGGGGTAAGAACTTTTCGGCTTTGATCCCAAACAATGCAAGCCAACAGTAGTTCTTTTCTTGCCAGGTCAACTATGCTTTTGGCTCCCATCTTCTGAATGACAAGAGGCGGTTCCCCTTTTTCTATCGGACGGTCCCCAAAGAAGAGGCCATTTACCCAGCGATGGTCAAGCTGCTCCATCACTTCAAATGGACGTTCATTGGTCTCATTGCTCCAGACACCGACAATGGAGAGAAGTTCATGAAGACATTGAAACCTGTGCTATTAGAGAGTGGCATTTGTGTTGCTGTCTCACTAGTCATTCCACAATTGAATAGATTAAATTTGACAGTCATAGTTCCTCAATTAGAAAAGTGGGGGAAAGTCCATGTATTCCTTTATTATGTAGAAACTACTTATTTCTTGGTGGGAATACGACTTGGAAAAATAATATTTGACCAGCTGGTCACACCCACTGCAGGGAAAGTCTTGATCACAACATCTATGTGGGATTTGAGTGTAGACTTCATCAGCTTCATAAACCATGGTTTTGATTTCCAACACTTCCACAGTATTCTTTCTTTTTCTATTGGGGCAAATAAATGGGCAAATTATGATGATTTTGATGCCTTTTTCTTTGCAAGCAAGCAGTTTTGGGGGGAAGCTTTTAATTGTTCCTACTTAGAGCATACATTGTCAGTGAAAAGCCGGACAAGATGCCGAGAAAGAGAGGAACTGGAGATGCTGCCCCAAGACCATCTGGAAAGACTCTTATCTCTAAACAGCTACAGGATTTACAACACTGTCCAAGCTGTGGCGCGTTCCTTAAATGCTGCGTATTTGTCCAGATCTAAGTGGAGGTTGAAGGACAGTCTGGGAGTTCAAAGGCTACAACCATGGCAGGTATTTCCTTTCCCATCACTGACATCTCAGCCAAACGTGACAATCAATTGTACAATTCCTGAATGGCTGTCTTGGAGATTGTCTAAGAACTTGAGGGTTGTAGTGGGAAGGTGAGATTTTGCAAACCCCTTTTTGTAGTGTCCTGAATTGGATCCTTTCTATCCCCCCTCAGATGATAGTCTCTCTGGTAACAGTTCCTACCACTGGCCTAACCTCCTCTTTGCCTTGCAGTGGCCCATTTGACTCCAACCCCCTCCATAAGAATTCCCTTGGGCAGGGAAGATGGCATTGCACAGGCTCTCTCTCCCAAAGCTTTCTTCCCTCCTGTTTAGGGCGATACTTTGACACCTACTGAACTCCACTAAGCTCTATCCTTTGTCCAAAGATTGTGTGTGTTGCTGGAGCCTGTATTAAATGCCTGAGTGACTCATGTTCTCATTACGACATATATTTTGGGACATTTGTCGTATTTCTGGCGTATTTCTATTCTGATCCCATTAATATGCATTCAGCTAAATTTTCCATTTTATATAGAATATCTTGAATATTTTTATACAGAGCAGATAATAGCTGCAATCATCATCTGAGGCCTTTCTTCAGGTGCCTCCTTCATGAGAAGTCTGGAGGGTGGTAACACGAGAATGCGCCTTTTCTGAACTGGGTCTGCTTTTGGAGAATGCTGTCTCCTGGGAGGTTTGTCTGGCACCTTCATTATACATCTTTTGGTGCCAGGCTGGAGTCAGAACAAAGAGGCAGTCAGTTGTTAACTGTTTATTCAAGAAAACAGCATACAACTCAGCAGCACTTCCCAAGTGGTCTTGCCCCTATAGAGCAGTTGCCAAGGAGACCCAGTTCAGAAAAGGCGCATTCTCGTGTTACCACCCTCCAGACTTCTGGTCTCTGTTCCACCCTCTTCATGATCCTGCACGTTCTTGGAGACCAGGGAGGAGGGGAGCTTGTCTCAGCAGGAGAGGAAGAGTCCTTGGATTCTCCAGCTGCCTCTTGACCCCTCTCCTCTGCTTCAGCCTCAGAGTCTGAACTGCTCCCCGTCACCGACTCTCCCTTCTCACTAAACCCTGTTGCCCCTTCAGCATCCAGCCCCTCATCGCAATCTTATTCCTCCGTCTTCTTCTCAGTGCCCCACCACCAATCCCCTGGATCTGAGCCTTCCTCCCCTGGGGGTTCCCTGGCTGGTGCTTCCCACAATTTCTCAGACTGCCCAATCAGTCCCTGACACTCTGTAGCTAATCCCAAATGAGAGCAGATCCAAGCATGAAGTGCACAGACTTGAATAGTCAGTGTTGTTCCCCTGTTCTATATGTGGCCCTTTTCTCTGCCATTCTAGCTCCACTCTTTCCTGGGAGACGCCCAATTTTACAATTTTTCAATGGACGGAGTGTATTTGGACGAGAACGGGGACCTGGCAGCTGAATTGGACATAGTGAACTGGGTGGTGTTTCCCAATAAGTCCCTCCTTAGAGAGACAATTGGGAGCATCAATAGACAGAGATCCCTGGACCTAAAGTGCACCATCGACCAGAATGCCACTGTGTGCCCCAAATGGCTCAACAAGGTGGGGGAAATAATTTCATTTTATTGGATTTCCCATCCAATAAGCTCAAATCATGTCACCATGCTTTGTGGGGGGCTATCTTCAAATGCCTTCTGCATTTCTTGAAGATCTAATAGTAGGTCCCTGTTTAACTATTTATATGCCTGGAATCAGCTGTTTGGGGGTGTAATATCAAGGCGGTTTTTTATTTTAGTAACTAGATGAGGTGGGCACTGGTTTTCCCCCTTCCCCTGTCATATTTAAACCATAAAAAACCTAAAATCTGTAGGAGAGTGTGGCTGTTAGCAGCCTCAGTGCTGCCAATATTTCCTGAAATGCTCCTGTAAATCCAGATTCTATGGAGCAAGTTCCAGAAAAGTGTGCAATAGATTTGTTTGCGAGAAGAGATGGCCTCCTAATTTGAACACTTCAATGAAATTTAACCACCCCTCAACTTTTGCAGTTAGTTCCTCTCCCAACATGTGGCACCTAGCACCCCTTTAAACAAACAAACAAACAAAAAACTAGCATTGTTTTCTGAAAAGGGTTTTACTGTGCTCCTGTATGTTTGCTGCTGTAATACTGTGATGCTAAAAGGTTTTGTGACGCCTCCCTCCTGATCAAATATGTTTGTGCAAATCTGTTTTTTAAAAACTGAATCTTACAATGAAATATAAAGTACTGGGAAATAGCTGATGGGAAAACCTACTGGATGGCAGACTTGAGAGCTGTGGTTCTCAATCAGGCCCACTTTGATACTTTGGCCAAATCAACAGAAGATTCCACTTGGGTCACTAAGACCCTCGAAGGAAAATAGTTTAGCTACCTCTGATTTATACAGTGATCATGACACTTTATCAAGTACAAGAGGGGATGTCTATGTTTTGAGGATTTAACAAACCAAACTGAAACAGAGCTGTAATACGTCTGCTGCTGTAATACTGTGATGCTAAAAGGTTTTGTGATGCCTCCCTCCTGATCAAATATGTTTGTGCAAATATGTTTTTTTAAACTAAATCTTACTATGAAATATATACCGGTAGTACTGGAAAACAGCTGATGGGAAAACCTACTGGATGGCAGACTTGAAAGCTGTGGTTCTCAATCATGCCCACTTTGAAACTTTGGCCAAACCAACAAGGTTCCACTTGAGTCACTAAGGCCCTCAAATGAACACAGTTCAGCTACCTCTGATTAATACCATGATCATGACACTATATCATGTACAAGAGGGGAAACTGAAACACAACTGAGCAACAGAGGGAGGGAAGCGGAAAGAACTAGGGTTTTGATCAAACGGAAACATTCCCATGAGAGGTTTTGCTGCAATCAAGCAGTATACAAATGTGGTTAAAGATAATTAATTAAGTAATGCATTGTTATCATTCTTAAAACATCAGCCTTAACACATTCTCCTTGATGCCCCTTTATGCTTAGCCCCTGCCTACTTCCCGGTGTGTGGAAAGTTGCCAGCCGGGATCCTTCAAGGTAGCTCAGGAAGGAATGCTGCTCTGCTGCTACGACTGTGTTCCCTGTGTGGAAGGAACAATGGCCACTCAGGAAGGTGGGTGACGCCAGCAGAAAGACCTGCCCTTGGGGAAGAGGACAAAGGACTTTTCTGGACTCCAGGGTTTATTAAAGGGGAGTTTTAGAACTGATGCACTGCTACAACACAACTGGGCATTTCCCCCACTGAGTGTTCATACATGCTATATTGACAGGATCAATGGCAATTGGAAGCCTACACAGAGTGGGAGAAAATCCTGAGAATTTGACAGTACTTTGTTAGTCAAACTTGGCACAAGAGGCACAATGAACTCTGTGATGATTATCAGGCACAAATGTTTCATAAATGAGTCCAGAAGCTTTTGGTCTCAGGATCCTTATCCTAACATTGACATCTTTTCAGGAAAGGGGTCATCATGGTCTTTAATTCATTTATCTCCTGGTATGCCCCACGGAGGACCTTAAGGTCCATAAATAGCAACACTCTAGAGGTCCCGGGCCCTAAGGAAGTTAGATTAGCCTCAACCAGAGCCAGGGCCTTCTCAACACTGGCTCCCACCTGGTGGAACGCCCTGTCTCATGAGACCAGGGCCCTGCAGGATCTGATTTCCTTCCGCAGGGCCTGTAAGAAAGAGCTGTTCCACTTGGCCTTTGGCTTGGAATCAATTTGATCCCCTCCCCCCTCTTTCCTTTTTTCCTCCTGAGATGGAACTCCTTTTTGGGGACTTCCCTGGCATTTTTCTGGCCCATGTAGGACCAGTCTGGATAGTCAGCCTTGGTGAAGAGTTGACGGTTTCTTCCCCAAATAGTTTTGATTTGAGTTCTACTGAAATGAGGCTGCACTTTAATGTTGTTTTTAATCTTGTTTTTAAGTTGTATTTTAATCAATTGTTTTTATACTTGTTGTTAGCCGCCCTGAGCCCGGTCTTGGCTGGGGAGGGCGGGGTATAAATAAAATTTATTATTATTATTATTATTATTATTATTATTATTATTATTATTATTCCTATCAGAAATATTAGTGAGGGCCTCCTGCTTTGTGGCTCCCTTAGTTGGTAGAATCCTCTCCCCAGTGTTTTTACCACCAATTGAAGACATATCTGTTGCCTCAGGTTTTCATTGTCTCGTAATATTATTACCAATAAATGCTCTCCCTGGTTATATGCAATTATTTTTATTGAATATAGTTATTTTTTCTTTTAGTGGAGACCCCTTTGGTATTACTTTTTGTTAATGAAAAGCAGGACAGAGGGCCATAAAGTTGATATTCCTTGTGTTCATTCCAGATGCAGAGCGTTGCACCAGGTGTCCAGAAGATCAGCATCCAAACAAGGCCAGAGATCAATGTTTCTACAAGATCATCACCTTCCTGGCTTATGAAGAACATTTGGGGATCATCCTAGCTTCCTTTGCCCTCTTTTTATCCTTAACCACATGTGTTGTGCTGGGAATATTCATTATATTCCGAGAAACTCCCATAGTCAAAGCCAACAACCGGAACCTCTCCTATATCCTCCTCATCTCCCTCCTGCTTTCTTTTTTGTCCGCCTTACTCTTCATTGGAAGGCCAAGGAAAGTGACCTGTCTTCTCCAACAAATGGCCTTCAGCATCATCTTTTCAGTAGGCATCTCTTCTTTGTTGGCAAAAACTATCACAGTGGTTCTTGCCTTCCTGGCCACAAAGCCAGGAAACACAATGAGGAGATGGCTGGGAAAGAGTCTGGCCACCTCCATTGTCATTTCCTGTTCCAGTGTCCAAGTTGTCATCTGCACCATCTGGCTGGGGGTTTCCCCACCATTCCCAGAGTCTGACATGCATTCCCATTCCAGAGAGGTCATCCTACAATGCAATGAAGGGTCTGTTGCCATGTTTTATGGTGTTCTCGGATACATGGGCTTCCTGGCCTCCATCTGCTTCACAGTGGCTTTCCTAGCCAGGAAGCTGCCTGGGGCCTTCAATGAAGCCAAGCTGATCACCTTCAGCATGCTGGTCTTCTGCAGTGTTTGGGTCTCCTTTGTGCCCACCTATCTGAGCACAAAGGGGAAATACATGGTAGCCGTGCAGGTCTTCTCTATCTTGGCCTCCAGTGCTGGGCTTCTGGGCTGCATCTTCATTCCCAAGTGCTACATTATTATACTGAGGCCAAATCTGAACCTGAGAGAGCACCTGACAAAGAAAAAACCTAAACAGGACATTTGATTCTTAGCTGTAAGGATATCATAGAATCAAGTAAAAAGTTCTACAAGAAAAGTTTGTACATGGAAGGACATTACTGGAAGTTTTGGTTTTGGACAGGACAGTGACATTGATTTTAGGTAGTCAGGAAGGGGTGTCAGGGTCGAGTCAGATGAGGAGGAGTGGTGGCAAGCCCCCCCTGACAAGGCAGCACCCCCAGAGGAATCTGAGGAATTCATACATGGGGAAGGCTGGTGGCGGCACTCCTCAGAAGAGGAGGAATCTGACAGGGAGGAGGGAAGACCAGAGCTAGAGGAAGAAGTTGAGCCAGGAGCAGGTCCCAGTCAGGAGGAGAATCAGCCGGTCCCCTCTCCTCCTCCCTTCTCAGCTGTAGAACGCCGAGCTGAGAAGTGAAGGGGGCAATTAGAGACAGCTGTAGCTCATAAGAAGCGGGGGAGTGAACCAGCTACTTAAGGGAAGCCAACTGCCCCATTCTGCAGCGTCTGCAACTGATGTGCTGGCGTACATGTGTCTGTGAATCCTGCCTTGCTCCTGTGTCTGTGAATCCTGCCTTGCTCCTGTGTCCGTGATTCCTGCCTGGTGCCTGTGTTTGTGAACCCCTGACGTGTTTCCTGTGCTCCTGACTCCTGACTGGCTTTTGACTTGGACTGTTTTCAACCTTGACTTCCTTGACCCCGGCGTTGGCGAAGGACCTTATCCTTATCTGCAGCTGCCTGTCGGTCTTCGGCGTGGCAATCCTAGGTGCCGTAACAAGGAGATGGGTGGTCTTCAGAGAAGTAAAGTTGTCAGACTCAGACATAAAGAAAGGGGAACAGTTGGATGCATGTGATGACCTCATGTAGACAGGGCTTTTTTCAGTAGGAACTCAATTCTGGACCCTCTCAGGTTGGCCCCATTGCCATTCTAAGAGAAGCAGGGTGAGTTCCAGCACCTCTCTTTCTAGAAAAATAGCACTTTATGTAGGCATGTCCTGGTATTTATGCTAACCAAAGTGAATGTGAACAATTTGACATCAGAAACCATGCTTGACAAAAGCAAATGGAAAGTATAGAAGCCGGTGTTCCTGTGCGAAGAAGTTGTCTCCTCCTCAGAAATAGTATTTGCTACTTTGCATGTTTCAGTTTATATTGATCTCTGTTGCTCTTATCTTCAGATTTCTTGTTTGAATCTGGCAACTGTAGAATCCATATGCCTCAGTGGAAGAACACTACTTTTTATGCAGCTAGTGCACACCTGTGTTCAATTTGCAGAAAACAATTTTTATGAATACCTGGACTTAGCAAAATTGACCGGAAGAATTAGAGATCAGAGAGACCAAAGGTTTTATGCAGATTGGAGTAAATTTAATGAATATATCAAAAAGTATTGTAAAGATGCAAATACACACACAGAACCAGACATTATACTTGCAATGTAACAATACAGGGTAACAATGATATGTAAATTGAAGTAAGTAGATACAACAAATTTATATAAGAAAAGTGGAAGAAGGATATGAAGAAAGAAAACCAGGGGTGGGAGGGAAGGACGTCACAATACTTGGCGGAGTATATGTATATATAGTGAACATATATATAAGGTATTAAGAGTGTTTTGTTGTATTAAACTGGAAAGCAACTGAATAAAAAGATATTGCAAAAAAAAAGAAAAAGAAAACAATTTTTAAGCCTCCTTTTCTGATGGATTCAAAACGTGTCTAAATGATTAAGCTTTACTTTTAATTGTGGTGTTTTAACTTGGAAAACATGTTATCATTTGAGTGTCTTCTTCTTAAAAATCATACTCTTTGGAGGTTCCAGTATTTAAAAATACAAATTTAAATGAAAATGGATTAGGACTGCTTCCAAAACATCTTTGAGCAGAGGTAGCAGCATGGGAAGTACAGCCTCTCTAGTCTCAAAGGCACTGTCAGCTCCCATCTTGGCCTCCAGTGTTGGGCTTTTAGGCTGCATCCTCGTTCCCAAGTGCAACATTATTGTGCTGAGGTCTGATCTGAATGCAAAGGCATATTTAACAATAAACAACAACGAAAACCACCTTGAGCTTTAATGCACACATGTGTGCCCAGATAGCATGGGGAAGAGGTAAGTGTGTCTAAACCATTGGAGACCCCCATTTACTTTGGAGGAGACACTGCTCAGTGGCCTTGTATGTAGATCTCTTGTTCAGTCCCTGACCTCCCCAGAGTATTGAACCTGGTGTTGGGCTGTGGGTAGCAGCTCTTCTGCTCGGGAATGGAATGAAGACCTCGAGCAGAAGCTGGGAAAATGCAAACTGGACTCTCCTCTTGGATATTTTTAGCCCCTTTTAATTTTTAGACTGCTATATTCATTCTGCGTTTTAATCTCCTTTAGCTTTGTAAAGCACATTTCAGATTTTAAATGCTGGTCTATGAACGTAATAAAGATTTTATTTTATTTGATTTGAAACCATTGGAGATGTCCAAAGGTTGTTTTTCAAAGAATTGCTGCATTGACTTCCAAACTCCCTTCCCAGAGTGCAGACCTGTGACCTTCCCAGTGTCATGCTCCACTTTCAGCCATGTTTGGAATTCGAAATTAATTCAGAAGTCTCTTCCCACTACTCTTGCTTTCACCAGCTATACCTCTTGCTCCTTCTCCTCCTCTTCCTCTGGCCCAAGCCTTGAAGAGCTGCTTCTTGAGCGGAGTTTACACAGAAGAGAGCTGCTCTGGTTAGAGAGAATAAGGGACTGAAGTCATGGAAGCATACTCTTGTCTGCTTAGAAGACATACTGAGTTAGAAGACATACTGAGTTGGAATGAACATTATGTCGGGTCGGCCGGGGGCTTGGATGACCCCCAGGCATAGGACCGGAATGACTCACATCTTGGAGAAACTGAGCACATCTTCCAATATCAGCAGAGATAAATGCAGAGTAAGCTAGGCTGAGGTTGTGTGCACTAAAACTACTTTATTAAGCAAAAGAAAACATGTCTCCTTTCTTCGGAGAGAAGTCAGAACAGACAGTACAAATCAAACGGAAACAGTGTACAGTAAACATCCAACAATCGGTGCTGGAATGCATGACACAGGCATGTGATGCACAGTGAGAGTAATAGAAACCCAACACTTTCTTCCAACTTGGCCGTGAGAAGGAAACACTCCCTCTAGGAAAATTTCAAATGTAAGGCAGTCAGGGTGGGCCTGGCCTGAGCAAAAGTGACTAGCGGTTCAAGCAGTGGCGCTGACTTGGGCCCTGTACTGTGGGTGCCCAGCACATGTACAATGCCACATGACATCGTACAGGCTTTAGCACAGGCACAGCCCCTAGTTCAGTTGCTAATGGGGCACCGGAGTGCCAGACGTTAAGTGGCAGTGGACGGCGTGTGGCGACAGCAGTAAGGGGTGGAGGTTGAGCACCCACAGAAAAAAGAATGTGGTTGTCTGGGCTCCCAGGGTCCCCTAAAGTTGGTGCCCCTAAGTTCAAGTGAGGAGGGTCTGGCATCTCAGAATGGGCAGCTAGAACAGGGAGTTTTAACAAACATGTTTTTCTCCCAACTACTACCCCTGCACATGAATATTCATAAACTGTTGTAGAGCTGCTGCTTCTTTCCTTTATAATTATCAAAATCATAGTGATTTTCTTTCATCTTCTCAACCAAGCTCCAGAGACTTCTCCACGGACCGCAGTTGAGTGCACTGAAGTAAACATGAGAATCAAGAGCAATATGAGGCAACATCTTGCATTTGGAAAAGACTGGGGTATAAATGCCTTTTGTTCCAATGAGAGTTTGGGTTGGAATTTAGGTCAGGTGAGTTGAATGTTGCAAGTGCGGACATCCACCCCCTTCAAATCTGAAGCTGTAGTTGGGCACCATCCACATTAGGAAAGCAAAAAGAGTTTGGCGTCATCGAATAATTCTCTGAGATGAGCAGTCACAAGGAAGGGAGCGGTTCCAGAATGGGATTGCTGCTGCTGCTGCTGCTGCTGCTGCTGCTGCCTTATGTGAATTGTGGAGTGAAACGGAAATGCCCCTTGACTCTGCAGAGAGATGAGCTAGACCCATCCAGTTATTCCAGACCAGGAGACCACTTCATTGGTGGGGTCATCTCTGCCACAATGGCTACATTTATTCCACACACTTTCAAGGAGTCTTCCTCTACCAACTTTAGAGAGTAAGTCATTTTATGGAATGGGGTTAGAGATGTTCCTTTAGCTACCAAATTCAAGAGTCCCAATTCCCAGGCTCTCTCCTACTCAGAGGCCTGTGGCTAAAGGGGTTCATTCTTGGTTTTGCAAGTGGAAAAGGCCAGGGCCCCTTCTGCATTGCAGGACCAGACATCGGGCTCCCCATACCACAACCCATATAAATAAGAGACCAATAAGACGGTTTTGGGTCAAAACATGCCACAACTTTATTGAGTACAAATGAAAGAGATTTGGCTTGGGCATGGGACAATCTAAATACTTCCGGCCGGCCTGCCAGAAGTGATGTGAGGTCAGTCCAGGTGGGGATTCCTAAGACTTACATCAAAGAGGGTGACCCCTGCAGGGACCACAGTGTGGGGGAGTGCCTTCGGCCCTGGGCACACAGACATGGACACTCCCCCTGGATCCCTTTAACAGTATACCCCAGCATTTGGAGGGGCAGGCAGAGACTACAACTTCCCTTCCGTCCAAAACACAGGATTGCCCCAGTGCCCAACCAGTTGTGATGATTGCTATGAGGTAGGCAAAACCACCAGGTAAGAGCCAATTAGCCTGGTGGGCAAATTCCTACCCATAAAGAACAGCGACCACCCTAGTCACAGCCAAGTCATTGACTATCAGCTTGAACCAAGGGAGGGTGGGCAGAGAAACGAACAGTGAAGGAACGAACAGGCAGTGCCCCAGGTGTGGGCTGCTTAAATGGGCTTATGCCCCCCTCTGCTATGTCAGGAAGGACACTGGAGTTCTAGTTCCCTCATCAGGGCCCCAGGAAAGCCTCTGCCATCTCACAACCAAATCCACTACGAATTTCAGCAACCTGGTAGCCTTAAATATCTGAAGGAAACGGTTGTAAATATCTTCTAGATTTCCTCTATACTGAGAATTCATTCTCATTAATTTTCTAGTTACTTTCTATTGTGCATTTGTACTGATTATTTGCATCCAACAACAAACCACAGGTAGGGATAGTTTCAAAAGATATGTTCCAAAGGAACCCTCCAATCTTATGACACTGCAGGGTAAAAAGAGGAAACCATGAAAATGGGGAAACTACAGAAATGTCACCTTCATTTCTCTGGCAGACTTGCCCACCTCTGCTGCTTTTGCTAAGCAGAGCTCTGTCCATGGATGGGCTGTTGCGGAAGGGAAAGGAGCTGAGTTTCCTCCTCCACCACCAGAATTTTGTGAGGAAGCTGCAAGTTGTAGTTCTGGAAACAGTTTGAGGAAAGGGTCAGAAAGCTCTTGGATTTCAAGGGGGGTGCTGAAGGACCTGGGTGCCCTACCTCCAAAAATGAATGGTGGAGCAAGATCAGAGGACTAATGCTGTCAGACTTCTACTAAAGTTCAGCCTGTATATAGAAATAGAAACCAAAAAACGAGCAGCACGATAGCCAATGAAAGTAGTATATTTTTCATGTATAACAGTAAGACAACGGACAGTGATCTGGTATTGACACTGTTTCGTGTATGTCTTCTTCAGCATATAACTCAATATACAATGGAAGTTTTCAAGGAGCAGTGGTCATATGAATATGTAACCACTGCTATGACCACTGCTCCTTGAAAACTTCCATTGATCACTGTCCATTGTCTTACTGTTATACATGAAAAATATACTACTTTCATTGGCTATTGTGTTGCTCATTTTTTGGTTTCTGTGAAGATTGCAACACAGAGGTTTCTTTGACTTGTTATGTATATAGAAATAAACAATCTGTCAAAAAAAATGTTGCAAACTTCCAGAAACTTCATTTCAGTAAAAAAAACTTGGGTGCTTCTTAAACAACAATATGAATGCTAAGAAGGACAAGGCTGCTGTGAAAACACATCACTCAGACACAGATACAGCGCCAGTGACATTTCTTTTCATTTTTGCTTTTTAAAACTTAATGTTTTTGTTTTATTTACCTGGAAATTCTAGGGTGGGTTAGTTGTGTCTAAACCTGTGATGAACCCTAGGATTTACAGCATAAACTGTTGTTACCACTGATTTCAAATCAACTGAAGAGAACCAAACACTCAGAGGACCCCCAGAGAACATCAAGAGGACAAGACACTGTGATTCAAGTGTAGTCACTCTAATTCTCGCCTCTAATTCATGAAGGGGCAGGGAGATAACAGTAAATGTGACCTGTCATTTAATGAACCATTAAAATATTATATCTGCTCTTGTTCTTTAAATGACGATCAGCTGTTGAGTTTTGGGCTTTGGCTTCCTTTAAATCTTTCTATCAGCCATTATTCATTGCAGGGCTGGGCATGACTAATTCCATCCCTAGAATGATCATCTGCAACCCTTCTGTTTTCCAAAAGATAAAAGCTGTTGGTTGAACAAGACTATCCAGCCACCCACACGTCATAAAATGAGGATTGGTTGTTGAACTTCCAGTTTTGGCTCTGGATCAGGATTAGAATATTCTAGAAATTAAGTTCAGAAGTTTTTATTGCTTTGAGTTTGGGAAAATCCATTACTGAAGTAGCCAGGCCACCTTCTTGGTAAAGGAATTTAGTATAAGGAGGGAAGATGCTTTGTGCCAGAGGGCAAATGGCTGGGGCCCCTCCCTCATCTGGCTGATAAGAGCCAAACAGGAGTGTGAGAGGGAGCTGGACTAGAAGCAGGAAGATGTCGGAGAGGGACAGACATGCTTGATATCTGCTTCAATCCAGGGCTTGAGCTATGGGAGAAGAAAGACCTTCTGGGGTGTTAATGCTGTGAGCCCCTGCATCACAGGCTCTGGTTCTATATATGTGTAAATACAGTGGTACCTCGACTAACGGCGATAATGCGTTCCAACGCGATTTCCGTTAGTCGAAAAAATTCGTTCGGCGAATCCCCATAGGAACGCATTGGGGAAAAATTCGTAAGTCGAAAAAATCGGGTCAAAAATTCGTAAGTCGAAAAAATCCTATTAAAAGCGGCCGCGACGTCTTTTCTTAAGTCGAAGAAATTCGTATGCAGTGGCCATTTTGTTTTACCGGAAGTCATTCGTTAGGCGAAAACTACGTTAGGCGAGTTACTCGTTAGGCGAGATACCACTGTAAATTGTATATCATTAGGACACCACAGTCTTCGCTGTCCCTCATTCCAAGCAAACTGAACCAAACGCAAGTGTTTGGAACCCCTCGAACCTTGCATGAAACAATATTATCTGTAAAAACTTGTCAAAAAAGGCAGAACTGAATCTGATATATTGGTAGAATGCTGGATAATGATTGTGTACTATGTACATTTTTGTAGGAAAGCAGGGACAAGGTATTGGCTATTCCTGTCCTTTTTGTTGGCCATTCGGAAGATCAACCAGAATCCCAGACTCTTGCCCAACATCACACTAGGTTACAGCATCCATGATAACTTTTTTCATGGAAGGGTGACATATGAAGCTTTGGCAGACCTGGTCTCTTCTGGGCAGGCGAATGTCCCAAACTACAACTGTGGGGAACAGAATCAGCCGCTCGCTGTTCTTGAAGGGACTGACTCTGACTCTCAAAACTCCATCCTGATTTCCACCATGTTGGGCATCTATAAAATCCCGCAGGTAAGAATGGAGAGGGGTGTAGGCTGTTTGCATACCACCTTTTCTTTCTTTCCATGTGTGTCAAATGCCATGCCACTAAAAATTGGAGTAAGTGGAAACATTTTTCGCGAGCAAAACACTGGTATTTTGTTTATTAATTTAAAACATTTACAACCCACCTTTGAATTAAAAAATCTTGTTGTAGTGTACAGCAAAAACAGTAACAGATCAATGATGCAAGATAAACAAAAGAAAATCAGGAAAATAGTAGTATAATAACAAATAAAAAAACTGCTTTAAATTATTTCTAGAGACAGAAACAGAGTCCAATGATGAAACAAAATAAAAAAAATTCCTTCCAGTAGCACCTTCGAAGAAGTGTGCATGCACACGAAAGCTCATACGAAGAACAAACTTAGTTGGTCTCTAAGGTGCTACTGGAAGGAATTTTTTTATTTTGTTTCAACTACGGCAGACAAACACGGATACCTACCTGTAACAGAATCCAATGTTATGTGTCAAGGAAAGCCCAGGGGAAAATATTTATCTTTACAATAAAATTATTTGTTATTTGTTTGATCCAAATATTTCAGCTTTGATCCAAAATAAAAACAATCCAACAATCTTCCTCTTCTTGCCAGGTCAATTATGCTTTTGTTTCCCGAGTTCTGAATGGCAAGAGGCAGTTTCCCTTTTTCTACAGGATGGTCCCCCAAGAAGATGCCCTGTACCCCGGAATTGTCAAGCTGCTCCATCACTTCAGTTGGACGTTCATTGGTCTTCTTACTCAAGACACCGACAACGGAGAGAGGTTCATGAAGACCTTGACGCCTCTGCTTATAAAGAATGGCATTTGCGTTGCCTTCTCACAACGCTTCATCCTAAAACTAGGCATTAACACATTGACATTCAGTTCTTCTCAATTCATTGAGTGGGGACAAGTCAATGTATTTCTTTACTATGTAGAAAATATTTATTTGACAGCAGGGCTCAAAATTGTGAAAACGTTGATCCATGTTTTTAAAAAACCCACTGCAGGAAAAGTCTTGATCACAACAGCGATGTGGGACATCTCCTTGAACCTAATATTCAGTGGTTTAGATTACCAACACATCCCAGGAATTTTTTCTTTTTTTCTTGCGGAAAATAATTGGGCACAACATGATGACTTTAATCGCTTTTACTTTGCTATCAAGAAGTTTTGGGAGGATAGCTTTAATTGTTCCTATGTAAAGCATGCATTGTCAGTGAAAGGCCGGATAAGATGCAGAGAGAGAGAGGATCTGAAGATGCTTCCCCAAGACAATCTGGAAAGAATCCTCTCTTCAGACAGTGGCAGGATTTACAACACTGTCTATGCTGTGGCGCGCACCTTAAATGCTGCATATTCCTCCAGATCTAAGTGGAGGTTGAAGGACAGTCTGGAAGTTCAAAGGCTACAGCCATGGCTGGTATTTCCCTTTCCATTGCAGACATCTCTGCCAAATATGACGGTCCAGAATTATCATCTTGGAGATTGTCTGAGAACTTGGGGAATGTAGTGGGTGACATTTATCAAACGGCTTTTTGAAGTGTCCTGAATTGGATCCTCTTTGTGCCCCCATACACAAAATTCCCTCAGAGGACACTGCCCCTCTGGCAATGGATGCCAATCCCTCCCCTTTTGCTGCAGTGTCCCATTTGGAGCAAGACCCCTAACCCCCAATGTAAGAATTCCCTTTGGCAAGAGAGATGGTGTTGCCGTCTCCCTCTCCCCATAAGGCAGTGGTTTTCAACCAGAGAGCTGTGGCTCCCTTGGGTGCCTTGGATGGTTGTCAGGGGAGCTGCGGGCAGCACCAGTTTCCCTCCCTCCTTCCCACTTGCCTGTGAGTGGCGCAGCTTCCCCAGGCCAAGACCTGCCTGTTCCTCAAGGACAAGTGGGTTGGCTTCCTGCACTGTGTGCCACTGCTTTCTTCACCTCCTTTCTGTCCCTCTTCCTCTTCTTCCTCCCCCTCCCCCTTTCTCTTTCTCTCTTTCTCTCTTCCTCCCCTTCCTCCCTTTCCCCAGCAGGCAGTAGGAACCACAGTGGCTGCAGCCCAGATCCCAGGAGCCACAGCAGCCATCAGCCCCCACTACCCTCCACAACTCCCCCCTGAAGAGCCATGATGCATCTTTAAAAAGGTAAAGGGACCCCTGACCATTAGGTCCAGTCGTGACCGACTCTGGGGTTGCGGCGCTCATCTCACTTTACTGGCCGAGGGAGCTGGCGTACAGCTTCCGGGTCATATGGCCAGCATGACAAAGCCGCTTCTGGAGAACCAGAGCAGTGCATGGAAACGCCGTTTACCTTCCCGCCGGAGCAGTTCCTATTTATCTACTTGCACTTTGACGTGCTTTCGAACTGCTAGGTTGGCAGGAGCAGGGACCGAGCAACGGGAGCTCACCCCGTCACGGGGATTCAAACCGCCAACCTTCTGATCAGCAAGCCCTAGGCTCTGTGGTTTAAACCACAGCACCACCCGTGTCCCTGAAAGCAGGAAACAAAGTTTAAAAAACAGAACGGAAACACGCAACATCATAACCAGGACCGGTGCCACGGATTTTGGCGCCCTAGGCAAGGGGGCGAGGCACGTGACGCCATTGCGCATGACGTACGGTGCCCCGCCCCCTGCCCTGCCGGGCGCCCCGCGCCACCGCGGTTTTCGCCCCAAGCTGCTTGCTCCGCCGCTGGTTGGGGCGGCACCGGGCGGTTCCGGGCGGCGGAGGGGGGCGGAGGGCAGGCTGGCCAGCACCCCCTCCATTTTGGCGCTCTAGGCAACTGCCTAGTTTGCCTAAATGGACGCGCCGGCCCTGATCATAACTTCCTTAGCTGAGGTCCACAAACTACCTCATAAAACGTAACGTAGCACATTGGGAACATGGCTTTCATTCCTCAGCTCATGCTCAAACTTGCCCCATATTCTGGGTACTTGCAGACCCCAGCAACCCCCTTCCTCCCCACCAAACCCTTGTTCCCTCACTTTACCATCTCCCCCCCCCCAGCCATCCTCCCTAACAGGAGCCCTTCTCTGTTTTTCTCAGGGCCCCTCTGGCACTAGGGTGCCTAGGAACCAGTGGCCAACTCTGGGGCCAGAGGAGGGAAAGAGCTCTGAAGCCAGGCTATCCCTAGGGGCCCCTTGATCAGGTGGTTTCCACCACACCTTCTCATCTAGTCAGTCCCTGATATGAGCCCTATTATTATTATTATTATTATTATTATTATTATTACTAATAATAATAATATTCTCTTGGGAGCCACCCAGAGTGGCTGGGGTGTAAATAATAAATTATTATTACAGTTTTATGTAGTTGGTCGAGGGAGTCGTGGACTCAGAAAGGTTGAAAACCTCTGGCTTGAGGCTTCTTCCTTCCTGACCTGGGTTCTATGTTGGAACCTACTGAGTTCCACTAAGCTCCAGCCTTTGTCCAAGCGACGGGAACCTATATTATTTGGGTGTCTCATGTACTTATTAAGATGGAGTTGGATATACATGGACACTTGTAGTATTTTTTGATGTCCTTTCATTGCTATCCTATTAATATTGATTAAACCAATCTTTTCATTATTAAGTTGAATAGGGAATACAAACAATAGCTGTGTACAGGTTGGTAGCCTAAGCAAATATACCCAGGCATAAATTTCAATGTAGCCCACACTCAAAGCTACTTGAGTCTGCACCCAGATCCAAGTCAGAGGAGAGTCAGGAATTGAAAGTTGGATAGCCATTGTTGTTTTCCATATTCCAAACACTGCCCTTTTCTCTGCCATTCTAGCTCCACCCTTTCCTGGGAAATGCCCAGTTTTACAATTCTTCCATGGACGGAGTGTACTTGGATGAGAACGGGGAAGTGGGAGCCGACTGGGACGTGGTGAACTGGGTGCTGTTTCCCAATCGGACCTACCTGAGAGTGAGGTTTGGGAGTATGAAGAGACAGGGATCCTCAGACGTAAAGTGCACCATTGATGCAGATGTGTTGCCCAAAAGGCTCAACAAGGTGGGAGATACCGTCTCTTGCATTTTATCTAATCTCTAATCATGGTCTCCTGCTTTGTGTGGGGCTGCCTTCAAATCAGGGGCGTAGCAAGGGGGCGGGGGGCAGGCCGCCCCGGGCAGCGCTCTGCTGGGGGTGACACTTTGGGCGGTGGCACTGGGCTTTTTAAAATAAAAAATAAATTAAAAAAAATATTTTTTTAAAGGCTATTTTCAGCACTGCCAGTGAGGAGCGGTGTCACCACTCCTCGCTGGCCGCCCCTGCGGCTCCACCCCGGCAGCGCCGAAAATAGCCCCCCCTTCCAGCGGCTTTTTCCGCCGCTGGCTGGCTTGCAGAGCCGGGGAATGGAGAGGGGTGAGCCAGCGAGGAGGGGTGACACCCCTCCTCGCTGGCCCGCCCCTCTCCCTGCCCTGACTTGCGCTCCGCCGAGGGAGCCCAGGCGGCGGCTTCGGGAGTCTCTGCGGGCTGCAGAGACTCCCGAAGCCGTCGCCCGCCTGGCACCCCTTCATGCACAGGCAGCCGCCGCACGAAGGGGTGCCAGGCGGGCAGCGGCTTCGGGAGAGTCCTGAAGCCGGTGCCCGGCACCCCAAGGGGCGAGGTGTCGCGATGTGCGCGTGCGTCATGACATCATGACGCAAGCACACGCCGCAACGCCCCGCCCCCGGGGGTGCCTCTTGGCTTCCCGCCCTGGGCAGCCAAGGGGCTAGAAACGCCCCTGCTTCAAATGCTAGTCAACATCAGCTTTGAACATTTTGACAACCTAACATGGAATCTCTGTCAAACTGTGCACATGTAGGAGTCAACTGTTCTGGAGTGCAATTTCCAGGGGGTTGCTTATTTTAGTAATTAGATGAGGTGGCCAAGGTTTTCCCCAGCCATTACCATATTTAAATTGTCATGAACCCACATGCGCTCACATGCATTCATGCTCACACTAAAGAGAGGCTTAGCCTGGCAGCAGCAACATTCAATATTTTGACAGTCTAGGACACACTAAAGAGAGGATTAGGGTCTTTCGCTGGAGTCTTGACATGGGCTTGTTATGAATACGTGTCCACCTTTATCCTAAAGCTCACAAGAAGTTCTCGCACCAAAGGAATAAACAAAGTTGGGTTTATTATATGGAACAGAAGTGACAGATATTCACTTCTGTCCACATATATGGATATTTTTTTTAAATAAATTTTATTATTATTACACATACATACAAACTCATATATATACATACACATGCATACACATACATTTATATATCTCCGTATCTATACAATTGTTCATTCCTTTTCCCTTAATTCTTGCTCTTTATATATGGATATTTTTGAATAATTCAGGCAGCAAAATTACACTTTCAGCAGGCAGCAACTCACAGAAAAGATAAACACATTGATCTAAACGGCAACAGAAATACCGGTATGTAACTATTTTTAAAAAGCCTGTAGGAAAGTGAGCTTTCCAATTTCCTCACAGAAACCCACACTAAAGAGCAAGGAAAAATGGAACTGGAATAGTATAACTGTCCTTAAGCATCTGTATGCTGGTCCTTGAGAATTCTGGATCAGTTCTGTTGGAGACTGCAGTGCCATCTGACTACTAACAGAGCCAACTGCCTACTGGGAAATTTGGGATTTTTAATAGTAGTCTTCTTCATAGAGAAGGGAAAGGCTTTGAAATGAAGAAGTTCTGCCCATTTCTCACCTTGCCCATCCTAGTGAGAAAATAACTAAAACTTTTCTGACTATCGGTCGAATAAAGGAATAATTGAATAACTAAAACTGGACGTCCTGTTTGCGTTCCATCTTGGTGTGTGTGAAAGACTGCGATAGTGAGCCATTCCCCACATTTCTGCATCTATCCCACTTGGCTGCCCTGACACTGTACAGCCTGGCTGCTTCACTTCACACCAGCTTCCAGATTTTCTTCATGAGTAGCCCCACAATAGTAGAACCAGAAGGTTAGCAGAGCATGGATAACTGAGAGCAGCCTAATCCTAACCAGGAACATCCTTGGCTAGCCAGCCTGCCAAAGCTAGAAATGCACATTCAATACCACTTGGTCCCCTGGACCTCAAACAGCAATGCAATTGTTATTGTCCTTCAGCCTTAGGCTTAGTTGCAAGGTTCACGTGAGAATCCTGGGCCCTCCCAAACCTCTGTCTCATTTCCATAGGAAAAAATATATAGGCCTAACACAATTTCTTTGCTGCTTGCTGCTTAGACCTTGCCTCCTTCCAAGTGTGTGGAAAGTTGCAGCCCTGGGTTGGTCAAACGTGTTCAGGAAGGAATGCCACTCTGCTGCTATGATTGCGTTCCCTGTGCGGAAGGGACCATCTCCACTCAGGAAGGTGGGTAACGCCAGCAGAAAGGGCTGCCCTTCAGGAAGAGGAAATAGCTTCATTCCGATATACAGGGGGAATTTATAACTGATGATAACTCCAATACAGATTGGAGAAGGGGGCCCACATTAACAAAATTAATTTCAATAGGGGGAAATATAAAGTTCTGCACTTTGGCATGAATAACGAGCTGTACAAATATAAGATGGGAAACACCTGGCTTGCCATTAGTACATGTGAAAAGGATCTAGGGGTTTTAGTAGATCACTAGCTTAACAGGAGTTAGTAGTGTGATGCATAAGCAAAAACAGCTCATGGTGTTCTAGGCTGCATCAACAGAAGTCTAGTGTCCAGATCAAGGAAAATAACAGCAATGCTCCATTGTACCTTGGTCAGACCCAACCTGGAATATTGTGTCCAGTTCTGGGTGTTAAAATATAAAAAAGATATGGAGAAGCAGGAATGTGTGCAGACAATAAAGGCTCTGGAAACTACGCCTTACGAGGAACAGTTGAGGGAGTTGGGTATGTTTAACTTGGATAAGAGGAAAGTGAAAGGAGATGTGATTGCCATCTTCTTCTTTTTAAAATATTTCTTTATTGATTTTCCAATATCGTTCCAATAGTAGCGTCATTAAAAAAATACCAATTTTATCCAATTAATACAATTATTAATGCCAATTATTCCAATGTCAAATTATACAATTTAATCAAACTGGCCTTCCCGCGTGCTAGATTTGATGGCTTCATTTCTCCACCTTTTTAATGCGTTCCAAAAGCTTAATAATATCCATTACATTACATTCAGAAATAATAATCCCTTATATAACAGCCATAATCTTGTGATTTCATTCATGTTGGTATATTAAGTAATTTAAAAGTTTCAAATGAGGAACTCTAACTGTAATCCTTATTCCTTCCTGTGTGTGACAGTTTGTTTTCCGTGACGTTTCCCCGTCCATATATGGTGTTATATTCTTCATTCCTACAACTGCTGATGGTTCCCATCATCCCTCGGGAGAAGGGATTATCTCACAGTTTCCAAAAGTCACTACATCACTTCATCCCGTGATTTGGCTTCCAGTAAACAAGCCAGCTTCACCATTTTCCAGCCTAGGAAGAACGGTCTGAATCCAGACTGCAAATAGTTAACCCAAAAGTTTCTATTCCTGCAGCTGGTAGACTCCTTTCTTCCCTGCCGCTGATTTGTGGCTAGTTGTCCTTATATCAAACACATTCCTTGGTGGAAAATGGAGGTTTAATAATAAATTTAGAGAAAAACTTTGATATAAGCAAACCGTGGTTTCCCCTCCCCCCATCATCTCTTTGACCGAATGAAACCGCCTCTCATTCCAAACCTTTTAAATCCTGGTAGCTGGGTTCAATTTTGCAGTTTCTTATCTCATCATCTCTAGCACATGCTTGTAGTTTACTCCAATTAAAAAAGCCAATTAGCAGGATAACCTGTGCTTCCAGGAACAGGATCAAGGGGGGGGGGGGTGACGGCAGCCGGATTGATCCATAAACCCAGTGTTCTCGCAGTCCATGGGGAATTCAGCCATCATTCTCTGATTATCTCCATCTGTATCTCTCCATGGTCTTGGGAGAGACATCCATCCCCTGGCAAACAAGAAACAGGAATCCCATTATGGCCATCTTCAGATATCTAAAGGGCCGTCACATTGTTTTCTCCTGTTCCAGTGGGTAGGACCCGAACCAATGTCTTCAAGTTACAAGAAAAGAGATTCTGACTAAACATCAGGAAAAACTCCCTCTGAAAATGATGGACTCTCCTTCCTTGGTGGTTATTAAGCAGATGTTGGATGGCCTCTGCCCTGGATGCTTTAGTTGAGATTCCTCCATTGCAAAGGGGTGGATTAGATGACCCTTAGGTCATGCTCCCCCCATTGTTTCCCCCACCAATGGATGGCATACCGGTACCTGTTGCCTGAAGTAGTCTATTATCATTGATATTATTAATATTGATTCCTGATATTGTAGACAATAATTTTTATTGGATATATTTATGAGTTCTTCTAGTGGGAACTACTTTGGTATCACTGTCTGCAAAGACAGAAGGATATAAAGTTGGCATTACTCTTGTTCTTTCCAGATGCAGAGCATTGCACCAGGTGTCCGGAAGATCAGCATCCAAACAAGGCCAGAGATCAATGTCTCCCCAAGATTATCATCTTCCTGGCTTATGAAGAATATTTGGGGTTTCTCCTGTCTTCATTGTCCATCTTTTTATCCCTAACTGCAGGCATTGTGTTAGGAATCTTCATTAAGTATAACGAAACTTCCATAGTCAAAGCCAATAACAGGGACCTCTCTTACATCCTCCTTGTTTCCCTCTTGCTTTCCTTTTTATCCTCCTTCCTTTTTATTGGCCAGCCAAGGAAAGCCACCTGTCTTCTCCGACAAATGGCCTTCAGCATCATCTTCTCAGTTGCCATCTCTTCTGTGTTGGCAAAAACCATCACTGTAGTGCTGGCCTTTCTGGCCACAAAACCAGGAAACACTTTGAGGAGATGGCTGGGGAAGAGTCTGGCCAACTCCATTGTCATTTCCTGTTCCAGTGTCCAAGTTGTCATCTGCACCATCTGGATGGGAATCTCTCCACCCTTCCCAGAGTCTGACATGAGCTCCCAGGCTGGAGAGATCATCCTACAATGCAATGAAGGGTCTATTGCAATGTTTTATGCTGCCCTTGGCTACATGGGCTTCCTGGCCTCCATCTGCTTCACAGTGGCTTTCCTAGCCAGGAAGCTGCCTGGGGCCTTCAATGAAGCCAAGCTGATCACCTTCAGCATGCTGGTCTTCTGCAGCGTTTGGGTCTCCTTTGTGCCCTCCTACCTGAGCACAAAGGGGAAATACATGGTAGCCGTGCAGATCTTCTCTATCTTGGCTTCCAGTGCTGGGCTTCTGGGCTGCATCTTCTTTCCCAAGTGCTACATTATTGTACTCAGACCTGCTCTGAACACAAAGGAGCATCTGTCAACAAAAACTGGTTCTTAAATGACTCATTTTTGACAACTGTTGTCCAGTACAGCAATGATGAAAAAAGACATACTTGCCTTGCAAATGTAGCTTCTTAGATTTAAAAGCATGTTTATGGCTCCTTTTCTGACGGTTACTTTTCAAACCTTTGAGAAGTGTCTAAATGTTTACATATTATTTTTAATTGTGCTATTTTAACTTGGAAATTTGAGTGTCTTCCTCTTAAAATTCATACTCTTTGGCAGCTCCTGCATTTCAAAATATTGATTTAATAGCAGAATTGATCAGGACTGCTAAAACAAATAGAGTAAAAAAAGTGGAATTCAGTAGTGAAATCTTTTGATTCAAGAACAGATAACAGAGGGCATGGAAACATTATTTACAGATCTATAGACCACAATGGGAGGGTTCTTAGGAGGGGGAAATAATTTATTCCTTTTTGCAAAAGGCCATTTAAAACATGTTGAACTTTGAGATATGGATTGTTCTTCATTGTAGATAGAATTGTGCCCAAATAAATCTTTTGCTCTTCAAGGTGCTTCAAGATTTAGTTGCTTTTGACCTGGTGAGAAAGAGTGCTAGGTTTCCCCCCCTTCATTTTTGTTGGGAACTATCGCGGCAAGCTATGCAGCTGGAGAAAGGAAGATTATTTCTTCCCGAGAGCCAAAGGTCCTTTGCTAGTGACTTGAGATAACTGCTCATGGTGCATCCACTCATCCCATTTGCTTTGCATCTAGTTTGTAGGCTTTGCCATATATTCTAAAACTTCTTTGAGCAGAGGTAACAACATGGGAAGTACAGCTCTGGCTCAGTTTCCTGCTACTGCTTTTACACCAGCATGATGAGTGGAGGGATTCTCTCTCTCTCCCCCCCCCCTTTCATCTGGGATGTCTCAGATTCTCTGTAGCTGAAGCTCCTTCTCCTGACTTCTTTAGCTATGGGAGAACTTGTCATAGTGGAAGGGAATCCCCCCAAGATCAGTTCCTGTTGGCCCTCTGGCACATAAGAGGCAGGGCAGAACAGTTAACAAACACACACCAACACTTTTAATCTATAGATAGCATGTAGTGGGGAGACCTAGGTTGTGATGGGTGGGAACATCACACTATGCAGCGCTCCCTCCTGCAAGGGAATCAAAAGAGATGCTCATTTGGACTCCCAGTGGAGCATGGCAAACTGGAAAGAGTCCATTGCTAGCTCGTCTGCCAACATATCTTTGTCCCACCCCCAGGAACATACTCAATGGCAAGGAGTAAAGACTCTGCACATGCTCATGAGCACTTTCCTTTCCTAAAGTTTTGTATATCCTCATCTCTAGTACAGTTCTGCATGAGCCAGCCAGTCTCAGCATCTCAAATTCTGCTACCCTGCAGAAAATCAGGATGAGGATTTACATTCCCTGTTATGCTGAGTGTGGTCATTTTTAAATGAGTTGCTGGGTATTTAATCAAAGAATTCTCGAGCAATACCAACTGAGAGTGCCTGTGAGCATGTGCAGAGTGCCTTCAGCTCATCCCTTAGTTGCTCCCGTAAAACAAATATAAGTGTACTGCTGATCCAGGAATGATCCAGAAAGGTTAGTGGGTTACATGTAAAATTGAGTTATTATGGCTGAATTTTAATTTGGACAAGACAAGAAAATAATAGTAAATCAAGCAGCACAGTAAAGTGTCTTGGGATAAGGATCACCTCTTCTTTTTTTGAAATAATTTTTATTTGATTTTACAAGTGTTGAATTATAACAATACTCAATACATATCCATATTTAGAGATTTCTCTGAATCTCTAGACTTCCTCCTTCCCCATGGGTCCTATTATCAACCTTTTCAGCTGCATATTATTTCATCATCCAAATTTTATATCTCCCCATTTTCTCCATATTTTCCACATTACAAGTGTTATTGCAATCCTGCTAATGTTTTCATCTGCTTACAGTGGTCTCTCAAGTAAATTGTAATTCCCCCCCCCCCATTCTTTATTAAAGTTTTGGTCTTCTTGGTTTCTGAGCTTTCCGGTCAGTTTTGTCATTTCAGCATAGTCCAACAGCTTAGTTTGCCATTCTTCTCTGGTAGGGACTTTATCTTCTTTCCATCTCTGGGCAATAACATTTGTGTGTCTGTTGTTGCATACATGAAAAGTCTTTTCTGCTCCTTTGGAATCTCGGTACCTACAATTCCTGATTTTAAAAAAAGCTTCTGGTTTCTTTATAAAAGAACACGTCAATAACTATTGGCCTATCTCACTTTTAAATAACGATTACAAGCTATACATACACAGGAATCCTGGCCAACAGACTAAAACTGGCTTTAAAAGATATTATTAACCATGATCAGGCTGGTTTCCTGCCGGAACGACATATGAAAACCAACATGACAACAGTGATAGACCTGTAAGAATATTTAGACCTAAAGCCCAATAAGAAAGCTGCATTCATGTTAGTGGATGCGGAGAAGGCTTTTGATAACCTTTCATGGAAATTCCTAAGGAAAGTGATCATCCTATTCCAACTTATGTTGGAAATGTAACAACGTAGAGGGGACAATGATACATATCTGGTGGAGCTGTGAGAAAACTAAAAGATTCTGGGGATATGTCCACGAAGAGTTAAAAAAGATCATAGAATCATAGAATCATAGAATCATAGAGTTGGAAGAGACCACAAGGGCCATCCAGTCCAACCCCCTGCCAAGCAGGAAACACCATCAAAGCATTCCTGACAGGTGGCTGTCAAGCCTCTGCTTAAAGACCTCCAAATAAGGAGACTCCACCACACTCCTTGGCAGCAAATTCCACTGTCAAACAGCTCTTACTGTCAAGAAATTCTTCCTAATGTTTAGGTGGAATCTTCTTTCTTGTAGTTTGAATCCATTGCTCCGTGTCCGCTTCTCTGGAGCAGCAGAAAACAACCTTTCTCCCTCCTCTATATGACATCCTTTTATATATTTGAACATGGCTATCATATCACCCCTTAACCTTCTCTTCTCCAGGCTAAACATACCCAGCTCCCTAAGCCGTTCCTCATAAGGCATCGTTTCCAGGCCTTTGACCATTTTGGTTGCCCTCCTCTGGACACGTTCCAGCTTGTCAGTATCCTTCTTGAACTGTGGTGCCCAGAACTGGACACAGTATTCCAGGTGAGGTCTGACCAGAGCGGAATACAGTGGTACTATTACTTCCCTTGATCTAGATGCTATACTCCTATTGATGCAGCCCAGAATTGCATTGGCTTTTTAAGCTGCTACATCACACTGTTGACTCATGTCAAGTTTGTGGTCTACCAAGACTCCTAGATCCTTTTCACTTGTACTGCTCTCAAGCCAGGTGTCACCCATCCTGTATTTGTGCCTTTCATTTTTTTTGCCCAAGTGTAGTACTTTACATTTCTCCCTGTTAAAATTCATCCTGTTTGCCTTGGCCCAGTTCTCTAATCTGTTAAGGTCATTTTGAAGTGTGATCCTGTCCTCTGGGGTATTAGCCACCCCTCCCAATTTGGTGTCATCTGCAAACTTGATCAGGATGCCCTCAAGGCCATCATCCAAGTCATTGATAAAGATGTTGAATAAGACTGGGCCCAAGACAGAACCCTGTGGCACCCCACTAGTCACTTCTCTCCAGGATGAAGAGGAGCCATTGATGAGCACCCTTTGGGTTCGGTCAGTCAGCCAGTTACAAATCCACTGAATGGTAGCTTTGTCTAGCCCGCATTTTACCAGCTTCTTTACAAGAATATCATGGGGCACCTTGTCAAAGGCCTTGCTGAAATCAAGATAGGCTACATCCACAGTGTTCCCTTCGTCTACCAGGCTTGTAATTCTGTCAAAAAATGAGATCAGATTAGTCTGACATGACTTATTTTTCAGAAACCCATGCTGACTTTTAGTGATCACAGCGTTCCTTTCTAGGTGCTCACAGACCGTTTGCTTAATGATCTGCTCTAGAATCTTTCCTGGTATTGATGTCAGGCTGACTGGGCGATAATTGTTTGGGTCCTCTCTTTTCCCCTTTTTGAAAATAGGGACAACATTTGCCCTCCTCCAGTCTGCTGGGACTTCGCCTGTTTTCCAGGAATTCTCAAAGATTACTGCCAGTGGTTCTGAAATCACCTCTGCCAGTTCTTTTAATACTCTGGGATGTAGTTCATCTGGCCCTGGAGACTTGAATACATCTAAACTAGCCAAGTGTTCTTGTACTACCTCCTTACTTATTCTGGGCTGTGTTTGTGAGTGGATCCTGAGCTTACAGGGTTAACAAGCACAGGAGAGTACGTCCTGCCCACTGGGGAGGAGAACATCCGGGGATGTTTCCATTGTTCTCTTTCTTCTGTATTGTTGTGTACGTTTTTTCTTCTGGTTTCGTTTTTGCCGGAGTGAGACGCAGTATGGAGTTAAGCTCCGATGGAGATTGTTTTGCCTGTAAATAAATGCTAGTAGTTTAGAAAAAGCTACGGAACTGTGTTTTGCATTATTTCCGGAAGCTCCTTGGGCAACAAGCAAACGGACTTTCGCTGTGTGGCTCTGCTACTGAAAGGCTTTGGGAAGCGGTGTCTGGACCCAGTTCAAAGGTACCGTGTGTTCGCTTTGAAGGTATTCTGGGGCCAAAGCCAAATATAAACACACAGGTTATGGCTCAGCGCCAAATCGTTAGCAAGAAGAAGCCGTTTCTTGCCAAGTTTGCTAAGCCCGGAAAAAAGGAGCCGTTTTAAGCCGAGGCTTGAGGTGCCGGCTGCTGGAGATGGCTGTTGTATGCTGAGAGCAGCCAAGCTGATCCAAGCCCAGTTGAGGTCCTGGGGCAACCCAGTTTTGCACCTCCTGGTGAAGAGAAGCCCCATCTTGGACGCCTGGACGCCAGGAGCTACAGAAGCGTGAGTAAGCTACCCTGGGAGGCAAAGATGGCGGAGCCCAATGAGAGCTATAGTGTTCCCTTTGAGAGGCTAAATGGGTTCAACTATGAGGATTGGGCCGTTCGTGTTGAAGTCTGGCTTGAAGCCAAGGGCCTTTGGGACTGTGTTACTACCCCTCCAGCCCCAGCTGCACCAGATGCGACTGCAGCAGAGAAGGCAGCAGCTGCTGCAGCACTGCAAAGAGACAAGAAGGCAAGAGGGTTGCTGGTTCTGAGCGTAGACAATGCTCAGTTACCCCATGTCCAAGGCCTGCGTTTTACGTCTGAAGTGTGGGACCGGCTGGCCCAAATTCATCGTAGAACCACGGCAGGGGCAAAGATAGCAGCCACTAGGAGCCTGTTTGAGCTCAAATTGAAGCCTGGCAGTTCTGTAACTGAACACCTGAGGCAAATGACTGCAGCTTTTAATCGCTTGAGATTGCTGGAAGTACCTATCGCAGATGAGTTACAGTCGTACATCGTTCTTAGTTCGCTTGATAAGAGCTTCGAGACGCTCTGTGTATCTCTGGAATCGATGCCCCCAAATGAGCTCACTCTATCTTTTTTGTCGGGTCGTTTGGCTGATGAAGAACAGCGACGGCTGAGAGAGAAGGGGGGCCAACAGGGAGCAGTGGGCTGCGTTCCCAGGAGTGGGGGTGCAGGGAAGCCAGAGGACACTGTGAAAGCCTTTGTTGCTAGGCGATGCTACAACTGTGGCAGTACAACGCACCTGCGAGCGCAGTGTACAGCAAAGGAAGCTGCCAAGGACGTCGCCCCTAGCAACGAGATAAGAAGGAGCAGCAGCAAGGGAAGCAAGCGTGGGAATCGGCGCGGCCGGAGTGATAACCACAGCTATCAGCTTTCCGCTTCCATGGCAACGCTGAAGCCTGCTGGCAAGCTGCGATTCATCATCGACAGTGGTGCTTCGCACCACATAGCGCCACCTTGTGGTCTAGTGAAGCACTGCAAGGAAATTTCTTCACAGCAGTTTGTGAGAATGGCTGATGGTTCCCAGAAGAAGCTGTCAACAGTTGGGACAGTCTTTGCTGAGTTTCTTGGGACAGAACTCGAGACTTATGTTTTGCATGGCATGCAAGTGTGTTTGTTATCTGTGTCCACACTCCTAAGTGATGGGTTCAAAGTGTGCTTTGAGAATAACACCTGTTCTATTTTCAGGGGTCAGAAGAAGCTTGTCAGTGTTCCAAGAGGTGAAGACAGGCTGTTTGCTGTTGAGATGCACACCACAGGTACCCCAGCTACAGGTGAAGGTGACACTGGTGCAGAGCAGGCCCAGTGTGCAAACATTCCACCTCATGACAAATGTGCTCATTTGTGGCATCGTAGATTCGCCCATGCGCATTGGGGGAAGGTGAAAAAGCAACCAGAAGTTGCTGAGGGGTGCAAGATGAAGTCATGTGGCACATATCTTGACTGTAGGGCTTGTAAGTCAGCCAAAGTCAAATCTTGCTCATACCCCAGGTCAGACAGGGTTACCACTCGACCATTTGAGATAGTCCACATGGACATCACTGGTCCTATGAGGGAGCCAAGTCTGGGAAAGTCCCGTTACGCACTAACCTTGGTTGATGATTTTTCCAGGAACAGCTGGACTTTTCTGCTGAAGGAGAAGAGTGAAGCAGCAGAGCTGATCAAAGGTTGGGTCATAGAGATAGAAGTACGGTATGACACACACGTGAAGTGTTTTCAGAGTGACCGCGGCGGAGAGTTCCTAGGGTCATCACTGAAAGCATTTTTTCGTGACAGGGGGGTGGTGCAAAGGCTCACTAATCCTTATAGCCCCCAGGAGAATGGTGTAGCCGAACGGAAGAGCCGTACTCTGCAGGAAGCAACGGCGGCCATGCTCTTCGATTCTGGTCTTCCAAAGCGTTTTTGGGGGGAAGCATGGCGGTGTGCGAACTTTGTTCAGAACAGAGTTCACAATTCTGTGGTAGGGGACACGCCCTATTTTCTGTTGAATGGCAAGAAGCCGAAGGTCCACTACTTTCGGGTGTTTGGCTCGGAGGCGTGGGTTTTGACACCCGGAGCCAAGAGAAGGAAAGGTGATGCAAGGTCGCAGAGGATGATTTTCTGCGGGTACGAGCTAGGTACGAAAGGGTGGAGATTCGCGCATCCTAGTGGTGATCAGTCCAAGATCACAGTGAGCAGGAGCGCTGAGTTTTGTGAGCAGAGTGGATGGTCACGCATTCACGGAAACACTGATGTGCTAGCGAGAGAAAGTCTCGATTTTGATGTGGAGGAGATAGGTCCAGCAGCACCAGCTGGACAACCTGACCAGGGCCAGATCCCAGTGTTAGAGGGGGGTTCACCACAGGTGAAGCAGGAGCCCAGAAGCGCGCCAACATCACCCGCAGGCAGTCCAGTGAGGGTCAAGAGGCGCAGTAGGTCAGTAGGTGAGGAACCTGAAGGCGGAGACATGCAGGCCGAGGCCAGCGGTGCAGGTTCAGAGGGGGAACTCGGACCTAGGCGATCTGCTAGGACCACGAAAGGAGTTCCACCAGCTAGGTTCACAGCCACTAGTGTGTGGGCTTGTCTGGCTCAGTGTGAACCAGAAAGCTATGAGGAAGTTCAACAGTTGCCTCAGGAAGAAGCCGAGAAGTGGCGGGAGGCAATGGGTAAGGAGTTGGACTCAATGAGGTCTTTGGGTGTGTATACTCCCACGACACTACCTGCAGGCAAGCAGGCGGTAAGTTGTCGTTGGGTGTACAGACTCAAACCGACAGCATCTGGAGGCGTGCAGTACAAGGCTAGGTTGGTAGCCAGAGGGTTCACGCAGCGGAAGGGGCTGCATTACACCGAGGTGTATGCTCCCACTTCACGCAGCGAAACCATGCGTTTGCTGTTAGCAACTGCTGCCCAGAGAGGTCTCCAGGTGAACCATTTTGATGTAGATGTTGCTTATCTGAACTCAGATCTCGAGGAGGAGCTATACATGCGTGCTCCACCAGGGTTCGAGGAAGGTAAGCCAGATCAGGTATGGAGGCTACACAAGTCCATCTACGGTTTACGGCAATCTGCGAGGAACTGGAACTTGTGTTTGCATGGAGCTTTGCTAGAGCTTGGATTTAGTCAGAGTCAAGCTGACAGTTGTCTTTACCTGGCTGGAGCAGGCCAGGGGCAGGAGTTAGTGCTCATCTTTGTAGATGATATCATTTATCTCTCAAAGACTCAGGAGCAGGTGCAGAAGTTTGCAGAGGAGCTTGGTGAGTTCTTTAAGCTCAAGAATTTAGGTCCTGTGAGTGTTTATCTAGGTGTGCAGATAGATAGAACCGAGGACGGAAGTTTCTTGCTCAGTCAGACAGGCAAAATTGAGCAGTTGTTGGAGAAGTTCAGAATGTCTGAGTGTGCGGGTGTCAGGACGCCCATGGAAACCTGTTTTGTGAAGGACAGTCAGTCCGGGGAGCACTCTGAGTTTGAGAATCCCCAGGTTTTCTAGTCAGCTCTAGGGAGTTTGCTGTATCTCTCTCAGTGGAGTCGACCAGATATAGCATTTGCTGTAAATCTGCTCAGCCGAGAGGCTACAAAGCCTAGTGTACATGCCTGGAACGGCATCAAGAGAGTGCTGAGGTATTTGCAGGAGACAAAGGAGTTTTGCCTGGAGTTGTCAGCTGTCGGAGAACCCCAGCTCACGTGCTGGACGGACAGCGATTGGGCAAATCTCGCGGACAGGAAGTCAGTGTCTGGAATGGTAGTGAAGTTCGGTGAGTCACTCATCGGGTGGAAGTCCCGCAAGCAGAGTCTCATCGCGTTGTCATCTACAGAGGCCGAGTTCAGTGCGCTGTCAGAACTTTGTAGAGAGCTAGAGTACTATAGGTGTTTGGTACAAGATGTCTGCGGACAATGTAGTCTACCCATCACGGTTTGGGAAGACAACCAGCCATGTTTGAAACTGGCGGAATCTGGCCAGTTCAAGGCCAGGACCAAACATCTGGACATACGTTTCCAGAATGTATGTCAGAGCATCCAGACAGGCTTAGTGAAGCTGAAGTACTGTCCGAGTCAGAAGAACCTGGCAGATGGGTTCACCAAACCATTGAGCTTCCAGCGTCATGGGGAGTTCTGTGAGGGTTTGTGCCTTGGGTAAGTGAAAACACTTACGCCCCAGTGGACGGGACGAGAGGGGGTGTGAGTGGATCCTGAGCTTACAGGGTTAACAAGCACAGGAGAGTACGTCCTGCCCACTGGGGAGGAGAACATCCGGGGATGTTTCCATTGTTCTCTTTGTTCTGTATTGTTGTGTACGTTTTTTCTTCTGGTTTCGTTTTTGCCGGAGTGAGACGCAGTATGGAGTTAAGCTCCGATGGAGATTGTTTTGCCTGTAAATAAATGCTAGTAGTTTAGAAAAAGCTACGGAACTGTGTTTTGCATTATTTCCGGAAGCTCCTTGGGCAACAAGCAAACGGACTTTCGCTGTGTGGCTCTGCTACTGAAAGGCTTTGGGAAGCGGTGTCTGGACCCAGTTCAAAGGTACCGTGTGTTCGCTTTGAAGGTATTCTGGGGCCAAAGCCAAATATAAACACACAGTGTTTCCCCTGCTGAATCATCTGCTCCATATTCTTCAGGTCGGGCATTGTTTTCTTTTTTGGAGAAGACTGAGGCAAAGAAGGTATTGAGGAGTTCTGCCCTTTCTGCGTCCCCTGTTCGCATTTCACCTTCTTCTCCTCTAAGTGACCCCACTGCTTCCTTGTTCTTCCTTTTGCTACGGACATACCCATAAAAACCCTTTTTATTGCTTTTAACCTCTCTAGCAAGCCTGAGTTCATTCTGTGCTTTAGCTTTTCTGACTTTGTCTCTACATGTGCTGGCTATATGTTTGAATTCCTCTCTGGTGGTTTCCCCCTTTTTCCATTTCTTGTACATATCCCTTTTAAATCTTAACTCAGTTAAAAGTTCTTTAGATAGCCACCCTGGCTTCTTTAGGCACCTTCCATGTTTTCGTCTCATTGGTACTGCTTGAAGTTGTGCTTTTAATATCTCCCTTTTAACAAACTCCCATCCATCATGAACTCCCTTCCCTTTTAGTATTACTGACCATGGGATCACACCCAGCATTTCCCTAAGTTTTCTGAAGTCGGCTTTCTTAAAGTCTAGAATTTGAGTCTTAGTATGCTTGGTTGCTCCTTTCTGATGTATAATAAACTCCAGAAGAGCATGATCACTCCCACCTAATGATCCTGCCACTTCTACCCCACTAACCAGGTCATCACTATTGGTTAGGACCAGATCTAAAATGGCTGATCCTCTTGTTGCTTCTCCCACTTTCTGGACAATGAAATTGTCTGCAAGGCCAGTGAGGAATCTGTTCGACCTTATGCTCTTGGCTGAGTTTGACATCCAACAAATATCAGGATAGTTGAAATCCCCCATTACTACTATCTCATTTCCTTTTGAATGCTTGGTCATCTGTTCCAGGAAGGCATCATCTATGTCCTCAGTTTGGGTTGGGGATCTATAGTAAACTCCCACAATGAGATCACTGTTATTTTTCTCTCCCTTAATTTTGACCCAGATACTCTCAATTTGGCTTTGAAGTTTTAAATCATGGATCTCTTCACAGGTATACACATCCCTGACATATAACGCCACTCCTCCTCCTTTCCTGTTTGGTCTATTTCTCTGAAATAGATTGTATCCCTCTATTACTACATTCCAATCATGAGACTCATCCCACCAGGTTTCAGTGATGCCTATTATGTCGTATTTAGTTTGCTGTACCAAGAGCTCAAGTTCATCTTGTTTATTTCCCATGCTCTGTGCATTTGTATACAGACATTGAAAACCATTGATCATTCCCCCTAGTCTCCTACTTAAGGATTTTTTCCTCCCACCACTAGGTCTGTGTGCTGTTTGCTCCATTTGGTCCTTGACTTTTGGATCATCATCTTCAGCATTTGATAGACTCCTACCTTCAGGACCACTGTCTCCCTCCCCCACATAAGTCAGTTTAAAGCCCTCCTGATGAGGTTTTTGAGATTGTTGGCAAAAACATTCCTCCCAACCCTTGTGAGGTGCAGCCCATCACTTGCCAGAAGTCCATCTTCAAGAAACTGCAGACCGTGATCTAAGAATCCAAACCGTTCCTGCCGGCACCATTTGCGAAGCCAGTTGTTCACTTCTCCTATTTTTCCCTCTCTTCCTGGGCCACGGCGTTCAACTGGGAGGACAGATGAGATGACAATTTGTGCATTTAATTGCTTCAACTTCCTGCCCAGAGCCTCATAATCACTTTTGATCTTCTGGAGGCTATGGCTTGCGGTGTCATTGGTTCCCACATGGACTAAAAGGAAGGGGTTTTTATCCGTGGGTTTTATGATTCCTTGCAGCCGTTCTGTTACATCATGGATCTTGGCCCCGGGGAGACAGCACACCTCTCGAGACATCTTGTCAGGCCCACAGATCACTGCTTCTGTACCCCTCAGTAGGGAATCCCCTATCACCACTACACGCCTCCTCTTTGGCTTGGTCGGGATTCTTACATGTGCTGTCCCTTCCAAGGTCACCTGCACATTCCCGGAGGGCTGACTTTGCTGCTCGTCTTCATATACCTCATCAACTGTGATGAGGGAGAGATCTTCCAATGGAGTTTGTTCTTCATCTTCCATGTTAAGGGAGAGCACTTCAAATCGATTTTGTAGTTCTAAACACTCAGAGCGATCCCTGGGCATTCTACTTCTGTGGGTCACGTGCCTCCAAACATCTGGCTCCTGAGTTGGAGAACTGATCTCCTCAGGGATGTGCCCTGTCTCCTGCTTGGTGCAGACAGTGTGCTCTGCTGCATCCAAGAAAAGCTCCAGCTCTTTAATTTTCTGGAGTGTAGATACACGGGCCTGAAGTTGCTGGACCTTGTCTTCGAGTAGGGCAACCAACTTGCAATTGCTGCAGGTGTAGCTGTCTACAACCTTTGGCAAGAAGACAAACATTGCGCAGGAATTACAGGCGACTACAGTTGTTCCCTCCCCCTCCTGAAGTTGCCGGACCTTGTCTTCTAGTAGGGCAACCAACTTGCACTTGCTGCAGGTGTAGCTGCCTACATCCTTTGGCAAGAAGGCAAACATTGCGCAGGAATTGCAGGCGACTACAGTTGTTCCCTCACCCTCCATCTTGAAGCTTGAAGTCAGGACACACAAAAAAGCAGCCTAGGTCTCCCCAAATAAACGTTTAAATTATCCATAGAAAAGAATCCAGAAGCATACCTGCTAGGAATTATAGGAAAGGATCTCCCACAGGATAAGAAAAAGTTGTTTTTATATGCCACAGCTGCAGCCAGAATAGTATTTGCAAGAACTTGGAAAGGAGACAGTATCCCCACAAAACAAGATTGGATAAGTAAGCTATGTAAATTCATAGATAAGGCTAAATTAACGGCTGCCTTAAGGCACCAAACAAATCAGAAACTCAGGCAGGAGTGGCAATGTTTTGAAGATTACATGAAAAAACACTGGTCTAGGGATAATATGTTGATATGCATAGACTAAGTATGTAAAGTTGACTCTAAGGTATAACTGGAAAATCAATCTTAGGTTGGGACGGATCATCATGTACAGGACGCAATGACAATAAGACTGCATTATATAAAGATTGCCGAATTGAGGTGGAGGGAAGTCACACAGGTGTACTCTTATGTTTATATCTTTTTTATTTAATTCTGTTTATCTTTGTTTTTTGCTTTTTTGTCTTTTTCTTTCTTTCGTGAAACAATAAAAATCTACCATCAAAAACATAGAATAAAAGATGTAGAAAAATAAACTGAATTTTCTTGTGAGAAATTCATGCAGGAAATATTGATCACAGAACAATCAGCTACATTCCAAGCTGCAACATGACAAGGAAGGGGACAGGGATCCTTTTCAGGAGGGGCAACATAGAAATCTAATCAACAACAAAAGTAATACTAACAATTTCCTTAACAATTCTGATGTACTTCAAGGTGTTTCAGGGCAGAGAAAAATGTCTAATAGTAGGCAAATACAGGCTGAAAAAATCTGCTTCAAAGTCAATGCGGTGTGTCAGGAAAACATTGGAACTACATATACAGAGAAAATGCTTCTCTCTTCAAATGATGCTTTTGAGAATGAGCACGTCTGTTTTAACAGGCTTGCTGCAGATCAAATAATTTATACAGCACAAAAGAAAGGCCTTTAAGAAGAAGAGGAAAAAGTCTGACTACCAACAGTTTGAATAGAGAAATAAGTGTGGCTGGTTCTTTGAAACCCAAATATGGATTTGCAGCCATGCCTCCATTAAACATTATGTGTCAGAAAATAAGACTATGTAAAAGTATTCATTGTGAACCCCTAGTAAACGTGAGCAGCATAAAGACTAGTATGGTTGGTCAATAATATAGCGCAGGCATAGGCAACCTTGGCTCTCCAGATGTTTTGGGACTACAATTCCCATCATCCCTGACCACTGGCCCTGTTAGCTAGGGATCATGGGAATTGTAGTTCCAAAACATCTGGAGAACCAAGGTTGCCTATGCCTGATATAGCGGGATCTGCCTGTGATGAAGCAATGTAAAACCTTATGCCTAAAGTACCTATGGCGATTGCACAGTTACTGTGAATTCTTTTCAATATTCATGATTTATGTGACAGGAAGAAAGTTTTAAATCTAAGAAGCTACATATGCAAGGCAAGTATGTCTGTGCTGGACGACAGTTGTCGAAAATGAGTAATTTAAGAACCAGCTTTTGTTGTCAGATGCTCCTTTGTGTTCAGATCAGGCCTGAGTACAATTATGTAGCACTTGGGAAAGAAGATGCAGCCTAGAAGCCCAGCACTGGAGGCCAACATAGAGAAGATCTGCACAGCCACCATGTATTTCCCCTTTGTGCTCAGATAGGTGGGCACAAAGGACAACCAAACACTGCAGAAGACCAGCATGCTGAAGGTGATCAGCTTGGCTTCATTGAAGGCTCCAGGCAGGTTCCTGGCTAGGAAAGCCACCGTGAAGCAGATGGTGGCCAGGAAGCCCATGTAGCCAAGGGCAGCATAAAACATGGCAATAGACCCTACATTGCATTGCAAGGTGATCTCTCCAGCCTGGGAGCTCATGTCAGATTCTGGGAAGGGGGGAGAGATTCCCAGCCAGATGATACAGATGGCAACTTGGACACAGGAACAGGAAATGATAATGGAGTTGGCCAGACTCTTCCCCAGCCATCTCCTCACTCTGTTCCCTGGTTTTGAGGCCAGGAAGGCCAGCACCACAGTGATGGTTTTTGCCAATACAGAAGAGACAGCAACTGAAAAGATGGTGTTGAAGGCCATTTGTTGAAGAAGGCAGGCTACTTTAAGTGGCTGGCCAAGGAACATGAAGGAGGACAAAAAGGAAAGCAAGAGGGAGATGAGGAGGATGTAGGAGAGGTCCCTGTTGTTGGCTTTGACTATGGGGGTTTCCTTGTACTTAATGAATGTTCCTAACACAATGCCTGTGGTTAAGGATAACAAGAGGGAAAAGGAAGCGAGGAGGATCCCCAAAGGTTCTTCATAAGCCAGGAAGGTGATAATCTTATATACACATTGATCCCTAGGCTTGTTTGGATGTTGATCTTCAGGACAGATGGTGCAATGCTCTGCATCTGCAAAGAACAATTGTAATATCAAACTTAGACCCTTCTGAAATGCTTTTCCCTTGCAGAAAGTAATACCAAAGTGGCTCCCACAATAAGAAAACATTACTATATCCAATAACAATAATTGCATATGACCAAGAACATCAGGAATCAGTATTAATAATGTAGGTGAGGGGAAACCTGGGGCAGCAAGTATGTCTTAATTTGTTGGTGAAAACAATGGGAGAGCCTTCCACATGCTAGACACCACAATGTAGAAGCCCTCCTTCAATGTCACAATAACCCTGTCAAATGATTCAGGGTGAAAAAAATGGACTGACCCAAGGTCCTCCAGTTGTTCCATATGTCTTTCTTGTTGGAGAGAGAAGTTTGGAAGAGAGATTCTTATTCTCTTGTTAGAGAGTTAAGCACAGTGGTGTTTGTTCCAAGCACCTTAAAATTTGGTTCAATTTGCATCTGCCCACATCCACCTGTAAATAAATGTTCCCCACTAGAATGCATAGGCTAGAATAAATCACAGATATTTGGCTTTGCTTAGAGTTTCCATAAATAACAGCAAACAAATATCCATCCATTGGCAGAAAAATAAAGATAAAAACTACTTGGTACTTGGTTTCCTTACAAGAAGGATCATGCAATATGTGTGCTATAAAAATTTCATTTAAGAGAGATTCGGTTCACTTGCAGGGAGACACGGTCACACAGCTCCTTCTTCGCTTGCTCCAGGAAACACGAAAAGAAACAGGCTGAGTGAGAAACTAGGGTGGGAGTGTAGTGTGGCTCGCTTGTGCACATTTTGCATATGAATTTCAATAATCAGTTCTAAAATTTCTCTTTAAAAAGCCATGGATATCAGAATGAAATGTCCTCTTTCCCCACCTTCCTGAGTGGAGATGGTCCCTTCTGCACAAGGAATGCAGTCATAGCAGCAGAGTGGCTTTCCTTCCTGAACGACTTTGACAAATCCAGGGCTGCAACTTTCCACACACTGGGAAGTAGGTAGGGTCTAAGTAGAAAGATAAGGAGGATTTAAAAAAAAGTTATAGAAATGGTGAAATGGGGAAAGGTGTGGGAAAGTGATCTTAATTTTACTGCTTCTAGTGGGTTGAAAGAAAACTATGGTATATGAAAAGGGTATCTAACATCGGTTCAAATGGCTGAAATGTATTAAAATACTAATAATCAATGTAAACAAGCTGATGGTACTGTTATTCATATCTGGTGGTTTTGTAAGAAAGCAAAAGCTTACCGGGAAATGGTAAATAATGAATTAATTGAGATTACAATAAAGGGTAGGGACCCAGGTGGCGCTGTGGGTTAAACCACAGAGCCTAGGGCTTGCTGATCAGAAGGTCGGCGGTTCGAATCCCTGCAATGGGGTGAGCTCCCGTTGCTCGGTCCCAGCTCCTGCCAACCTAGCAGTTCGAAAGCACGTCAAAGTGCAAGTAGATAAATAGGAACCGCTCTGGCGGGAAGGTAAACGGCGTTTCCGTGCGCTGCTCTGGTTCACCAGAAGCGGCTTAGTCATGCTGGCCACATGACCCGGAAGCTGTACGCCGGCTCTCGGCCAATAAAGCGAGATGAGCGTCGCAACCCCAGAGTCGGACACGACTGGACCGAATGGTCAGGGGTCCCTTTACCTTTACCTTACAATGGGGGGGGAGCCTTTTTGCTAGGTTTGATAGGGCCAGAGATACCGAAAATAAAGATAAAATTGTTTATGTATGCAAATAGAAACCCTTTCGGGTTACTTAAGTAAATAATTCTTTTTCAATACGAGATGGATTTAGATCTTGAGCAACAGAAGAACAAGAATATGGTATTTTCAGGTTTATATTTTGTACTGTGTGTACTGTTAGAAACAAATGGACAGTTCAGAGAGCAGAGATATAACGTCTTATCGAGTGATATGGGAAGTCAAAGAAAAACAAAAACGGTAACTCGTGATGTTTTTTAATGGACTATGAAAAGAATTCAATATAATATATACATATTAAAGGAGCATTCAAAAATGTGTTAGCCTGTTTCCCCCCCCCCCATGGAAATGAGGGACAGGGTTAGGAAGGGCCATGAAAAATGATTTCTCCCACCGGGCTGAGCCATTTGGGCCACACAACGGCATCCTGGTCAATGGTGAATTGTAGGTCTGGCAAACCCCGTCTGTTGATACTCCCAAATTTCACTTTAAGGATGGACTTATTGGGAAACTTCAGCCAATTCACAACATTAAAGTCAGCTGCTAATTGCCCATTCTCATCCAAATACACTCCATCCATGGAAGAATTGTAGAACTGGGAATTTCCCAGGAAAGGGTGGAGCTGGAAGGGAAGAGAAAGAGCAGCATTTAGAATATGGGAAAGGACACTGACTATCCAACTCTGACCTTTTTATGCTTTGATCTCCTCTGACTTGGGACTGCGCAGAGAATCAACAAGCTGTGCATCGTTTTCAAGTGCTTGCTGCACTGAAACATGCACCCAATGGGGTTACTCCCAGGTAAGTAGGTCTAGGCTGCCATCCTGTGCACACTTACCCAGGAGTATCCCCCATTGAACTTAATGGCACTTCTGGCTAGCAACACATAGGGTAAAAGGTAAAGATACCCCTGACCGTCAGGTCCAGTCGCGGACGACTCTGGGGTTGCGCGCTCATCTCACTCTCTAGGCCGAGGGAGCCGGCGTTTGTCTGCAGACAGTTTTTCCGGGTCATGTGGCCAGCATGACTAAGCCGCTTCTGGCGAACCAGAGCAGCGCACAGAAACGCCGTTAACCTTCCCGCCGGAGAAGACCAATCAGGCTCCAGGAAGGAAGCAGAATCATGTTTGGCAGAGATGTATGCAATAGGAAGGGAAATACCTGCCATGGCTGTAGCCTTTGACGTTCCAGGCTGTCTGTCGCCCGCCACAGAGATCTGGAGGAATATGCAGCATTTAAGGCACGTGCCAAAGCTTGGACAGTGTTATAAATCCTGTAGCTGTCTAGAGAGAGGCTTCTTTCCATATCATCTTGGGGCAGAATCTCGTGTTTTCCTTTCTCCCTGCATCTTATCCAGCCTTTCACCGACCAGGCATGCTTTAAATAGGAACAATTGAAAGCATCCTCCCATAACTGCTTGATTGCAAAGTAAAGGGATGGAATATCGTTAGATTCTTTCCTTTTATTTGTTTCAGTGAGGAAAGAAAAAATGCCATGGATGTGTTCGTAAGATAAGCCGCTGTACATTAACTCGAAGGAGATGTCCCACATAGCTGTTGTGATCAAGACTTCCCCTGCAGTGGGCTTTATCAATGTATCAAATAAATGTTGTAGGAAGAAAATTCCATTTAAGGCATGAAGAGTCTCTGCATAATAAACAAACACACGGGCTTGTCTCCACTTTAAGAATTTGCAAAAATTGATATCGAATCCATTTGTGTTCAGTACCGAGATGGTTTGTGAGATGGCAACACAAATACCACTCCTGATGAGCACAGGAGTCAGGGTCTTCATGAATCTCTCTCCATTTTCGGTGTCGGGGGCAATTAGGCCAATGAACGTCCATCTGAAGTGATGGAGCAGCTTGACAATCCCTGGGTACTGGGCTTCTTGTTTGGGGACCATTGGGTAAAAAAAAGGGAATTGCCTCTTATCATCCAGAACATGAGAGACAAAAGCATAGCTGACCTGGCAAGAAAATAAATGTTATTCATAGAATCATAGAATCATAGAGCTGGAAGAGACCACAAGGGCCATCCAGTCCATAGCTGTCAACCCTCCCTTTTTTTGCGGGAAACTCCCTTATTCCAAGGGTGTTTCCCGCTGCTATCCCGGATTGTTGATATCCCTTAAATTTCCCAGATTTCAAAGGAAGCAGCTCCTCTCCTTCCCTGCCGGCCAGGGAGGCTCCTCAGCTGCGTTGCTCGGCTGCCAATAAGGAGTCTGAGACCAACTGGGGGCGGAGCTTGCATGTCTTGTGCAGCCAGACCCTCACGCCCAACCAGACAGCCAGCCTGCCTGCCATCTACGCGCTTGCTCTTTCGCTCACCCGTTCGTGCGCAGCCTCTGGAGCGCAGGGTGGTGAGGCTACTTGGTGCCATTGCACCGCCCTCGCGGCATCCCTTATTTTCAAATCCGAACGTTTGGAAAAAATCCCTTATTTTCAAATCAGAAAGTTGACAGCTATGATCCAGTCCAACCCCATGCCAAGCAGGAAACACCATCAAAGCATTCCTGACAGGTGGCTGTCAAGCCTCTGCTTAAAGACCTCCAAAGAAGGAGACTCCACCACACTCCTTGGCAGCAAATTCCACTGTCAAAACAGCTCTTACTGTCAGGAAGTTCTTTCTAATGTTTAGGTGGAATCTTCTTTCTTGTAGTTTGAATCCATTGCTCCGTGTCCTCTTCTCAGGAGCAGCAGAAAACAACCTTTCTCCCTCCTCTATATGACATCCTTTTATATATTTGAACATGGCTATCATATCACCCCTTAACCTTCTCTTCTCCAGGCTAAACATACCCAGCTCCCTAAGTCGTTCCTCATAAGGCATCGTTTCCAGGCCTTTGACCATTTTGGTTGCCCTCCTCTGGACACGTTCCAGCTTGTCAGTTATTGGCTTGTTTAGTTTTGGATCAAAGCCAAAATATAGCTAACCTTGAATAACACATATACCGGAAGTAATGTACCTAGTAGTGAGAAGGTGGAGGAAGTCACCCCAAAATGTTAAAATATTATGTTGAAATGCATAAGATTTTGTGTGTGTGTGTGTTTGTATGTAGGTGTTTTGTATGCATGTGTTTTGTTTGTCTGTTTTATTTTTGGGAAAATGAATAAACATATTTAAAAAAACAAAAACCATCTACTCTTTTGGCCTTCTCCAGATTTTGGCTCAGCCGCAAAATGCCACACCCCTCTCCATTCCTACCTGTGGGATTTTATAGATGCCCAACACGCTTGAAATCTGGATGGAGTTTTGAGTGTCAGCCCCTTCGAGAACAGCAAGCAGGTTATCCTGTCGCCCGCAGTTGTAGTTCGGAACATTTGCCTGCCTAGCAGACAGCAGGTCTACCAGAGCTTCACATGTCACTCTTCCATGAAAGAAGTTCTCATGGATGTTGTAGCCCAGAGTGATGTTGGGCAAGAGCCTGGGGTTCTGGTTGATATCCTGAATGGCAAATAAGGAGGAAAGGGGTTGCCAGTACTGTGTGAATGCTTTTCTGCAAAAATGTACATATTGCGTTGTCATCATCATCATCATCCAGTATTCATTTCAATATGTCAGATTCAGCTCAAGATGTTTGGACAAGCTTCTACAGATAATATAAAAGTCTCTATTCCGTTTCTTATACTACCCCTGATCCAGAAGCTCAACAGCCAATCCTCTCCTAATGATGTGTTTACATGATGGCTACTGATTCATGAACAAGGCGAGATATTTCCAGTCAACGTTTTCCTTTTGAAAACAAACATTTTAAAGCTTATCTGAATGAGTGGGAACATTTAGTGTTATTTCCCCAGTCTCCTGAATTAAGAGTGGAGAATGGAGATGGCTTCATTTGAAGCACTGTGCTCTGTGCTCTGGATAATAATAATAATAATAATAGTAATAATAATAATAATATATTATTTATATCCCACCCATCTGGCTGGGTTTCCCCAGCCACTCTGGGCGGCTTCCAACAGAATATTAAAATGCATTAATCTATTAAACATTAAAAGCCTCCCTAAACAATCATCTGAGATTTTAGTCCACTTGATTTGAAATCTGTAATAACAGCAGCTTATGCCACATAGGCTAGGATTCATTTTAAAAAAAACTCACACAGGTCTGTGTGTGAGTGATGTAACTTCACTGCAGCTTTTTCTTAGGGTTCACATTGTACCACTCTAAGGGGAGGAGAAATCCAGGGGTGCACCCAAGTTTTGTTTCCTTGGAAGGAGGATTCTGGAAGCCTGTGACATTTTGTGATGTATGGTTTATTTACACATCTATACAGGACCCAGGTGGCACTGTGGGTTAAACCACAGAGCCTAGGGCTTGCTGATCAGAAGGTCGGCGGTTCGAATCCCTGCGACGGGGTGAGCTCCCATCGCTCAGTCCCAGCTCCTGCCAACCTAGCAGTTCGAAAGCACGTCAAAGTGCAAGTAGATAAATAGGTAGGCGGGAAGGTAAATGGCGTTTCCGTGTGCTGCTCTGGTTCGCCAGAAGCGGCTTAGTCATGCTGGCCACATGACCCGGAAGCTGTACGCCGGCTTCCTCGGCCAATAATGCGAGATGAGTGCCACAACCCCAGAGTCAGACACGACTGGACCTAATGGTCAGGGGTCCCTTTACCTTTACCTTTATGACAGCATACAAATTCCAACTGATTCTGCTTCCTCATTCAGTTTTGAAGGGAAAGCTTTCAGGATCTTCAGCACTTTCCAGAAACCCAGAAACTCTTTTACGCTTTCCTCAAACTATCTCCAAAACTAAAACTTGCCACTTAATCTCAAATACCATTTTGTGTGTGTGTGTGTGTGTGTGTGTGTGTGTGTGTGAGAGAGAGAGAGAGAGAGAGAGAGAGAGAGAGAGAGAGAGAGAGAGAGAGAGAATTCCCCTTTCACAAGAGCCCTCCATGTAGAAATCACTCCTTAGCAAAAGCAATGTAGCTGGGCCGCTGGGCCAGAGCCAAAAAGCTTATATTTCTGTAGTTTCCCCATTTATTTTTTTTATATTGTTACTTTGTAGTGCCATAAGATTTAAAAGATTTTTGGGGACTTCTCCAAGCCTGTAGTTTTGTATCTGCAAGATGAGAGACTGTGTTACAAGACAGCACTGAAGAGGTCAAACCAGTCTCTGAGAAATTAGTGGCCCTAACCCAGGTTGTTAAGCATCATTTTTACATGTCTAAAGAGTTGGTCACATGCAGATGGGTTGCCAAGGAAACAACCAGATAGTGATGCCTGCAGAAGGAGGGGGTAGCCCCATCGCTTGGCTGGAGAGCATGTCATCCTAGGGGTAGGAGAACAATGGGCAGGGGCAATAATCCTGCTTCCAAGAAAAAGAAATACTGACAGGAATGTGAACTTGAAAGTGCAACGCTTTCTGCAATGTTATATAAGGTAAACAGCTCAGTAAAGGTAAAGGGACCCCTGACCATTAGGTCCAGTTGCGGACGACTCTGGGGTTGTGGCGCTCATCTCGCTTTACTGGCTGAGGGAGCCGGCATACAGCTTCCAGGTCATGTGGCCAGCATGACTTCCTCAAAGTCTCTTTAAAAAGCTGAGTTTGTAGAAGCTACTCTGCTTCACAGCTGAAAGGGAACCCTTGCCAACTTTCTGAAAGGCAGGCTATTATGCAGTCAATGGTGCCTTAGCACTGTGGCACCCCCAAAAATCTCTCTCCAAAGACAAAACGGGATTTAGTAGGAGCAGGAGAGAGCCTAGTGATTGGGAGCAACTGGAGCTCTTGAAATTAGTTGAGAGTGGAGCAGCAGAAAACCCACCCCCATAAAATGACCTACCGGAAAAAGCTGGTAGAGGGAGACACATTGAAGTCTTGTGGATTAAATAAAGCTCTTGTGGCAGAGATGACCCCACTAATGAGGTAGTCTCCTGGCTTGTGATAATTGAATGGGCCTATCTGATCTCCCTCCAGAGTCAAGGAGCATTTTGCATTCGTCCCACAGTCTGCAGAAGGCAGAAGGAAGAGGAGGAGAACGAAAACAAGAACCATTCTGTGTCTGCCTCAAACGGCCCCCTCCCTTGCGACTGCTCCTCTCAATGAGAAAATCATTAGACGAAGCCAAACCCTTTTTGCAAAGTCCAGCGGCTTTCTTTATGTTGGGTGGAGACCAACCAAGACTCCACATCTGAAGGGGATGGAAGTCAACCTCACTGTCTCATAATATAATCAAACTCACCTGCCCTAAAACTGAAGCCAAGCTCTCTGGGGTACAGAAAGCATTTATGGGCCGGTCCTTTCCAGCTCAGATGCAAGAGATTACGTCATGTCGTTCTCAATAACGATGTTTATTTTAGTGGATTCAAAGGTGAGCTTTGGACAAAGCTCTGGAGCTTTATGGAGAAGCAGGTGCCGAAGGGAAGGGAATCGCTATTATCTTGATAATTATAAGAAGCACTGCCTCTGCAACATTGTGAACTCTTTCCGTGGCTCAGGTGCAGGTGCAAGGCTGGAGAAAAACATATTCACAATAGCTCCCATATCTGGCTGTAGACTTTGAGATGGGGGCAGCTGACCTCATTTGGGGGGGGGGATTCACAGGTGTCTGGATCAAGATTTCCTTTTAAGACAACCAGACCACTCCCATTTGACCCAAAAGGCTACTTTGGCTACCTTCCCAACACAGAATGCATCTTTTTTCCTGGTGTTCCCCTGCAGAGCAGAGGTGGAGATGAGGGTCATTTCTACTCCGTCTGTCTCCTGCGTAGACATACCGTATTTTTCGCTCCATAAGACGCACTTTTTTCCTCCTAAAAAGTAAGGGGAAATGTCTGTGCGTCTTATGGAGTGAATGTGTGGTCCCTGGAGCTGAACTGCCCAGGGGCAAAAGCAGAGCGTGCTTTTTTAAAAAGAGAGAGAGAAGGGGGTGTTGAAAGGAAGCCTGCTGAGCAGCTGCTCAGCAAACGATCGGGGAGAGAGATAAGGGAGAGAGATTCCAGCCCCGCCCCCTTGCAGAGGGAGGCTGTTTCCCCAGCGACATGTGACTGGCTGCTTAGATTATCTGTCTGGAAACTGTAGAAATGGCTTCCTGAAGCTGCAGAACTGTGAGTTAAACCCCATAAAACAGGGTTTTTTCCCTTTACAAAGTAAGCTCAACAACTTTGAGCTGATCCTTAAAAAATGGGGCTTTTCTCCTTTGCAAAAGAAGCTGCAGAAATTTGAGCTGATCCTCAAAAAAAAATGGGGCTTTTCCCCTCTAAAAACTAGGTGCGTCCTATGGTCAGGTGTGCCTTATAGAGCGAAAAATACAGTGCCTAGGCTCAGATAGCCTCACTCCCATACTCTCCATCGTGCAGAGCCAGTGGCGAACCGATCTGCTTGGCTGCCGGGAGCAGCAAGCCAAGCAGCACCCCCCGGGGGCGGGGCGTCGCTCCGTAGCGTATGCATCGTGACATCATGACGCATGCGCTACGGAGCGCAGTCCGCCCAGACTCCCAAGCTGCTGCCCGGCAGCCCTTCCGTGTGGCGGCTGCTCACGCGGAACTCATAAGGATGCAGTGCAGCGCTGCAGCCTTATGAGTTGCCAGGCGCCGCGCGGAAGGGCTGCTGGGCAGCGGCTTGGGAGTCGCACTCGCGAGGGGTGGCGCAGAGTGTCACCCCCCCAGGCTGGAACCCGGGGCTCAGCGCCCCCATCACCCCACGCTTCCTACGCAACTGTACAGAGCAACTCTCTGTCAGAATATGCCGGGGGGGTCCACGCAGCCCCCGAGATGAGACAAACCTCTCCGGGCGTCTTCCTGAAGTTGTGCAGCTCCGGGACGTTCATAAATCATCAGTCCCGGCATGCTCCAGCAACACATAGCAGATTGCTATGTGCACGCACACTCAGCAGAGATCAGCAGAAACAAAGTGGAGATTGGTGTGCTCATTCTAAGCTTTTATTAAGCAGTATATACAGGACAAATAAGGGATGTGGGTGGCGCTGTGGTCTAAACCACAGAGACTAGGGCTTGCCAATAGGAAGGTCGGTGGTTCGAATCCCCACGACGGGGTGAGCTCCCATTGCTCGGTCCCTGCTCCTGCCAACCTAGCAGTTCGAAAGCATGTCAAAGTGCAAGTAGATAAATAGGTACCGCTCCAGCAGAAAGGTAAACGGCGTTTCCGTGCGCTGCTCTGGTTCACCAGAAGCGGCTTTGTCATGCTGGCCACATGACCCGGAAGCTGTACGCCGGCTCCCTCGGCCAGTAAAGCGAGATGAGCGCCGCAACCCCAGAGTCGCCCAAGACTGGCCCTAATGGTCAGGGGTCCCTTTACCTTTACCTGAGCACAAAGGGGAAATACATGGTGGCTGTGCAGATCTTCTCTATGTTGACCTCCAGTGCTGGGCTTCTGGGCTACATCTTCATTCCCAAGTGCTACATTATTGTACTGAGGCCTGATCTGAATACAAAGGAACATCTAAAGACAAAAACTGAAGATGGCGTCTGATTCTTAAATATTCTTTTAAATTTTGAAAATGGGTCTCCAGCAAAATAGTTATGTGGAGATAGGTGCTTAGATGTGAATCTCTCTTCCGTCCCTATAAATCATGAATGGTGAAAATGTATTCATAATGACTTTGTGTCAGGGACTGGATGCAGATGAACGGTGGTAGAAAGCAGCTGGGGAACCCCCGAGAGAAGAAGGCTCAGAGCCCAGGGATTGGTGGTTGGACAACGATGAGTGGTCACAGGGAGAATACTGGGGGGAGGAGGTGTTGGAAGCTGAAGAGGTAACAAGCCTTATTGAGCTGGGAGAGTTGGTGGCAGAGAGAAATCCATAAGCAGAAGCTGAAACAGGAGAGAAGTGAGGCCAAGAGGCAGAGATGAGTCAGGCTGGTGAAGAGTCACAGGTGTCTCTCCGTCCTGCTGCAAGAAGCTCTCCTCCCCTCTGGTCTCCCAGAACCAAAAGAGGAATGAAGTGGGAGGAGCAAAGACAGACACACAGACACAGTCTCCGATTGCTTGGGGGAAACCCTGTGGAGGAGGGAACTTAAACAGCTGTTGGAAGGTGGGGGACCTTCAGTCTCTGCAACTGTACAAGATGTACAGAAAATGTGACACTCCTGTGAAGATCCTGTTACATTTAATAAAGAGTTAGCTCCACTTACTTCATGTGATGTACTGCTAGCTCGCTCCTGACACTCTGCTATGGCATAATGAGTTCTTTCATCACAGGCAGGTTGCGATAAAATACCTACCCAGCCAACACTATTCTTACTAGTCTTTATGCAAGTATTGCTCTTCCGGAGAGCACATGTGCAATTCAGGGGTGATTCTGCCATCATAGCATTCAATTGAGCCATGGTCCAGCTCTGAGGGCCTTCTGGCGGTTCCCTCACTGTGAGGTTGCAGGGAACCAGGCAGAGGGCCTTCTCAGTAGTGGCGCCCGCCCTGTGGAATGCCCTGGGAGGGAACCTGCGCTCGGGTATAGGGGATATATATTTTATTTTGAGGGTCTCAGACCCACTTCTAGCAGGGCAGACGTCCAGGGACACCCTGCACCTCCCCACCCTGAATGCAGAATAAGACTCCTTGAGCTGCAATCATCAATATGGATTCTTTGCTGCACAGATTGGCAGCTGGTACTCTTGCTCACTTTGCTGTGGGTTTGTGAGGAGGAAACTCTGAGTGCCCCTGGCCCCAAGCCTTGAGGACCTGCATCTTGGGGGCAATCTATGTTGTGTATTGATTCAAAGGTTCTCATATCTGTATTACTATTGTCTGTAAAGTAACTGCCTTCCTGTCCCAGAAGGAACAGCTACTATTGGTTCATTCAAGCTGCTGCATTTGGATCTTCAGTCTTATTGGTTCCCACCAAAAAGCAGCAGTGTGATTGCTTGAGATTGTTCCCTCCAAAATGTATCTTTTCCTAGCCAGTCCTCTGTCCCTATAAATGTGGCTTCCCTACCCTCAGTTCCCTCAGTCTTGTTTGCCTGAATAAAGAGTTGTTACATGAAGAAGCTGTCTCCTGCCTGCTATGTCAGAAAGCTGAAATCACTTGCTGAAATCATTAACCCCACGCTACAACAATCTACATGCAGGAGAGCTTCTCAGTGTGACTGAGAGTAAGGGAGGGAAGTCATGTGAGCCTAGGCTTGTCCACTTAGACAGGGCCATCTTAAGCATATCCGGCGCCGTGGCGCAAAGATCCCTCTGGCGTGCCCCTCCCCCCCGTTTCCCACTCAAGAGGGCCAGGCGCAGTGGGCAGCCGGAGGGCACAGCACAGCAGGCGGGGATGCTGCCAGCTGTGCTCTGCCTCCGCCTGCTTGGCCGAAGTGGCGCTGCCATCCAGGGAGCCCTGGCTGCCGCGCCGATGGGAGGCTCGCCGACAGCCTCCCCGCAATCGCATCCGCAGCCCGAGAAGAGGTGGGCGAGAGCGTCGCTGCCAGCGGGGCTGGAGGGCACCTCCCCTGGCAGGAAGTCTTGGCGCGGCGTGGCATGGCGGAGGCGCCCTCCAGGCCGTGGCACCGTGGCGCCTCGCGGCAGTAGCCTCTATGGCTAAGACGCCCCTGCACTTAGAAGGCATACAGAGTAGAAATGGCCTTCGTTTCCAGCTCATATTGAGGCACGGCTTGGCCAAAGCAGCCTCACTTGTCTAATGGGAAGAGTCTGTCAGGCCTAAATTGGCCTGTGCTCCATAGGATTCCCAGCACGGGCCTAAAAAGAAGTCTTGCTCCTGACTCTTGTGAAGGTGTTTTCTCACCAAGGCTAAACATGCTCCTTCTTACAGTTTGGAGCCAGATCAGGGAGTTTTCACAAACATGTTTTCCTCCAGCCTTTTGCACCTATGAATCGAGCTGCATGAAGAGTTAAAGATATTGCAAAGCTGATGCTTCTTCCCTCCCCCCCCCCTTTTTATTTTATTCATTCTTTTATTTATATTTCATACATTTATCACATTTTATGCATTCTTTTTTAAAATACCGGTATATATATATATTGACAAAGTAATTTTGACACCCTCCATATTTCCTCAAAATAATTTCTCCTGCATATTCCCCATCTTACCTTAATGGCACATGCTAATTTATCCATTAATAGCTATATCTCACACCTCTTCATACCATTCTTCCATTTTATATTCTGCTTGCCCCTTCCACCTCCTAACTATCATAATTCGTGCAGCTGTCAATAAATTTGTGAGCAAGTCCTTCATAGCCTGTGAACCTTCCACCCCATCATAAATTGATAATAATGCTACCTATGGACTTTTGGTCAGCTTTAAGCCAGTGATTTCTGTCATCTCTTTAAACACCCTTTGCCAAAAAAAATAAAAAAAAAATCACATATTTACACCCCTACCACATGTGAACATAATTCCCTGTTTCCTGGCATCCCCTCCAACATAACACCGGATATTCCTTGTTTATTTGATTTAATCTGACTGGCGTTAAATACCATCTCCAAATTAATTTATAATAATTTTCTTTTATTCTTAAAGACAACATTTTCAATGTATGATTCTCCCGTATTTCCCCCCAGCTTTGACTATCTATCTGCCCTGTTGTCTCCGTTTCCCTTTTGAAAGATCAAAATCATAGTGATTTTCCCCATCATCTTCTCAACAGCTCTCCAGAGATTTGTCCAATAAGCACTTATGAGTCCACTAAAATAAGCATCAGAATTGAGATCAGCATGAGGCAATGTCTCTCGTCTGACTGGTGCATCAATGCCTTTGGTGCCACTGAGAGCTTGAGCTGAGATTTGGGGCAGGGGAACTGGGCTGCGCAGGTGAAGAGGTTGATGTCCATCCACTTCAGATGTCAAGTCTTGGTGTGACTCGGAAAGCCACTGCAAAAAGAGTTTGGCTTCATCTAATTGTTTCCTAATTGCAAGGAGCAGTAACAAGATGCTGCTGCAGCTGCTGCTGCTGTTGCTGCTACAACACCATTATGCAGAGTGTCGGATGAAGGCGAAATGCGACTTGACTTTGGAGAGAGATAAGATGATAGGTCCATTCGGTTATTACAGGCCAGGAGATCACATCATCAGCGGAGTCATCTCTCCCACAAGAGGATTTTTCCATCCACACACCTTCAAGGAGTCTCCCTCAGCCAACCTTTCCCTGTAAGCCATTTTATGGGGATGAGTTTACTGGTGCCCCACAAGCTACCAGTTTCTTTTATATATATATATAAATAATTTTTATTAAAGATTTTTGCATACATTCTTTTAAACAGCATTTATCATTCATATGTTATACAAATTTTCTGACTTCCATCAACCACTTCTCGAGATTTTCACTCTTCTTAACTTCCTCTTGCATTTCATATTTCACTATTACTTTTAATAACCAAAGTCAAATATTATTTTCCAAAATTATTACTGTAATATTTCTTAAAATAAACCTCACAAAACTTCTTGTAAGCCTATTAGCATGATTTGTTGTTTACAGTTATCTTTCAAATATATCTCAAATTTAGTCCAATCTTTTAGAAATTCCTGGTCCCGTTGGTTTCGAATTCTTCCTGTCATCTTATCCAATTCTGCATAGTCCATTAACTTCATCTGCCATTCTTCTTTCGTCAGTAATTCTTCTTGTTTCCATCTTTGTGCCACAAGATACCAATTTCATGAGCCCCAGTTATCCCCATTGGTCAGGCTTTCTCCTGCTCCCCCCTAAATCCCTGTCCTGTTTTGTAATTGGGAAGAGACTTTGGGAAACCAGCAATGGACTCAAACCCATGGCTTCAAGTTGCAGGAAGGGAGATTCCGACTAGACATATGGAAAAACTTCCAGACAGTAAGTGCTGTTTGACAGTGGAACAGTCTCCCTTCGGAGGTTGTGGACTCTCCTTCCTTGGAGGTTTTTGAGCAGGGGTTGGAGGCCTACCTGTCAGAGATGCTTTCGCTGAGATTCCTGCATTGCAGGGGGTTGGACTAGATGGCCCTTGGGTCCCACCCAACTCTAAGATTCTATGATTCTGTGAACTGCCTAACCTGCCATTTGGACACTGTCACAACAAGGTCCCTTTTCAGTTGTAAAGGCGAGAAACATAGCTTTGACCTACAGAACAAACGCCCCATTTTCTTTTTGAGACTTTAAGAGTCCCCTGCCTAAACAGGTTCTTGCTTGATTTTGCAAGTGGAGAAGGCCAGGGCACCCTCTCCTTTTCCGTGCCCCCCACCCCAGATGATCTCTGTACAACTGTCTATTAAATAAGTAAATGTTCCCCAATTGCAGCTTTTCTGAAGTAAATTAGCACCAGACCCACAATAAACTCCAGCAACTTTTGAGCTGTTTGTAAATTTTCAAAGAAGGAAAGAGTTGTGCAGTAGGTCACTATGAGATTACCTTGTAGAGATAAGTAACTCTGCAACTTTAAGAAGCTGTAATAAAGTCACATGTGTCAGTCACAGACATGACTCCAGCTACTTTTGTCTTTCGTTTATTTAACCCAGAAATCCCAGGATGCTGTGGGGTGTAGGTGAATGTGGTTTCCATTGTGGTGTAGTGGTTAAGAGCGGTAGACTCGTAATCTGGTGAACCGGGTTTGTGTCTCCACTCCTCCACATGCAGCTGCTGGGTGACCTTGGGCTAGTCACACTTCTTTGAAGTCTCTCAGCCCCACTCACCTCACAGAGTGTTTGTTGTAGAGGAGGAAGGGAAAGGAGAATGTTAGCCGCTTTGAGACTCCTGAGGGTAGTGATAAAGCAGGAAATCAAATCCAAACTCTTCTTCTTCTACAGCTGTGATGAATCCTAGCAGAGGGCCTTCTCAGTGGTGGCACCCACCCTGTGAAACACCCTCCCATCAGATGTCAAGGAAATAAACAACTGTCTGACTTTTAGCAGCCCTGTTTAGGAAGTTTTTAATGTTTGATGTTGTATTGTGTTTTAATTTGTTGGAAGCCGCCCAGATTTCAAATCAAGTGGGGAGCACCAAAATCTCAGAAGACACCCAGAGCACAAGTCACTGTGACTCAAATGAAGTAATCTCAATTCTTCCCTGTAATTCACAAGACAGAGGGAGAGAGAGAGAGGTAACACTGAATGTTACATATCTATTAATGAAAGCTTAAAATGTTTTATCTGATGTTATACTAATTCTCGCACTAAAATGATCATCTGAATCATCTGAGGTTTTCCTTTCCAAAGGGGAATGCCTGTGGATTGAACAAGGCTATCCCATCACCCCCTCAGCATTAAGTAAGGATTGGCTCCAGATCAGTGTTAGCAAAAGCTCTGCAAACTGAATCCAGAATTTATCCATAAAAACTGGGGAGGGGGGGAGATGAATCCAGGGGTCAGCAACCTTTTTCAGCCATGGGTCGGTCCACCATCCCTCAGACCATGTGGTGACCCGGACTCTATTTCATAGAATCATAGAGTTGGAAGAGACCACAAGGGCCATCCAGTCCAACCCCCTGCCAAGCAGGAAACACCATCAAAGCATTCCTGACAGGTGGCTGTCAAGCCTCTGCTTAAAGACCTCCAAAGAAGGAGACTCCACCACACTCCTTGGCAGCAAATTCCACTGTCGAACAGCTCTTACTGTCAAGAAATTCTTCCTAATGTTTAGGTGGAATCTTCTTTCTTGTAGTTTGAATCCATTGCTCCGTGTCCGCTTCTCTGGGAAGCAGACAAAAATATTTGGGGAAGAAGAAAAAAATGAACGAATTCCTGTGCCCCACAAATAACCCAGAGATGCATTTTAAATAAAAGGACACATTCTACTCATGTAAAAACACACTGACTCCTGGACCGTCTGTGGGCCGGATTGAGAAGGCGATTGGGCCGCATCCGGCCCACGGGCCTTAGGTTGCCTACCCCTGGTTGAATCTAATATACTCATTGAATGCAGGATCATAGAATTGTAGAATTGCAAGGGAACTAGTCCAACCCCCTGCAATGTAGGAATGTTTTGCCCAACATGGGGCTCGAACCCACGACCCTGAGATTAAGTGTCTCATGTTCTACCAAATGAGCTTGGATGATGCTGTTAAGTGTATATTTTTTGCAGGAGAGGGGGGACAAGGTACTGGCAATACCTGTCCTTCTTACTTGCCATTCAAGAGGTCAACCAGAATCCCAGGCTCTTACCCAACATCACTCTGGGGTACAACATCCACCAGAACTTTTTTGATGGAAGGGTGACAATCGAAGCTTTGGTAGACTTGCTCTCTACTGGGCAGGCAAATGTTCCAAACTACAGCTGTGGAGGGCAGAATAATCTGCTCGCTGTTCTCGAAGGAGCTGACTCTCCAAACTCCATCCAGATTTCAAGCATGTTGAGCATCTATAACATCCCACAGGTAGGGATGGAGAGGGGTGTGGCATTTTCTGGCTGAGCCCAATTCCAGAGAACTCAAAAATTGGGTGGGGTGGAAGTTACGTGAGATTGGAGGCAGACCTTTGATTTTGTATGGACCAACACATGCCTTAGCAAGAACAACCATTCGGCAACGAGTCTGGGATGTGGAACTCCAACGACACATGAGTGAGATGAATAAACATCCAGCTATAAAGGACAATGGGAGAGGATTCTCTCCAGCAAAGCATCTGACAAAATTACAAATACCCAAATATAGACAGGCATTTACTCTTGCTAGATTTAATGTATTACCATCTGCCCTATTGCAGGGAAGATTTGCAGGTAAATCATAAGTGGAACGAGTCTGCCCCTGTGGCCTGCTGGAGGTAGAATCTGTCTCTCACGTATTACTACGTTAAAACAAAATTTAAAAATTCCTTCCAGTAGCACCTTAGAGACCAACTAAGTTTGTTCTTGGTATGAGCTTTCGTGTGCATGCACACTTCTTCAGATACACTCAAAACAGAAGTCACCAGACCCTTATATATATATACAGAAGTCACCAGACCCCACCCTCTCACTATATATAAGGGTCTGGTGACTTCTGTTTCAGTGTATCTGAAGAAGTGTGCATGCGCACGAAAGCTCATACCAAGAACAAACTTAGTTTGTCTCTAAGGTGCTACTGGAAGGAATTTTTTAATTTTGTTTTGACTATGACAGACCAACACGGCTATCTACCTGTAACTAGTATTACTACGTTGTCGTTTTTACAATGACATACGTCAGATTTTCATCTCTCCGGTTATACAAAATTCTTCGAATGAATTCTGTCAGGAGGCTGGAGGGGCAGCAGCCATCTCCAGCGCTAACCTCTTACGGAGAACCAACCCCAGTTCTTTTAACCGATTCCAGTGAAGAAACTGAGGGTAGTTCCGATCAGGGGCGTAGCCAGGATCAAAACTAGGGGGGGGCAAGCCATGGTCGTTCATGTGACATTTCAGCATGGAAAAGGCGAATGAAACCAAAATTTTAAGAAAATTATATATAATTATAGCAGCGCTTTATTACAGTAGTTATTACAATTATTTGCTTGAAATTTTTTTTGAATTTTTATTCTAGTTACATGTCTTATGCTGATATCATTTTTATTGGGTTTGAAGAAAACTTGTTCAAAACTTTCGTTTCAATCCCTGAGGAGTCGGTGCAGGTGTTTCCAAAGGCGAAGGAAACGGACCCCCTCAAAATAAATAAATAGGGGTGCAGCCTCACCCCCCCCCAAAATAGGGGCGCACCCAGTCTGGAAGCGCAAAGGAGAAGCGCCTACTTTGGCTAAATAGAGCATCCAGAGCTGGTAGAGGCGCTCCTTGGAAGCCATGACTTCTGCACTTTGCCTGTGCTCTCCCTGTGGAGCCAAACCCCACCGCCTACGGTGAGTTCAAAGGCAAGTGAGAGGAGCAGATACTAGCTCCCCAGGTCCCCTCATCTTCTGTCTCTGGGCAGTGTAGCAGGAAATTGAAAGCAAGCAGCAATTGTACATTGAGCTTAGCATCAGTGATCCGTACTCTAATAACTTCCAAGTTCATATGGACCAACTCCTAGGGACTGAGGTCCCTTAGGCTCCCCTAAAATATTTGAGGGGACTGGGGGCCCCCAAAGTTCATAGGCATTGCCATTGAAATTGTGAGTGTGTGCCGTGTCTTGTGATTGATTATGCTGTACCAGGTTAGACTACTGTGATACACTCTCTGTGGGGTTGCCTCTGAAATATGGCTTGGAAATTGCTGCTAGTTCAGAATGCTGGATCACCAACTGGGATAGGCTTATTAGGATAATGTAACAGTGATGCTATGCCAGTTGCATTGGCTCCCAATTTCTGAGCCCAAGTGCTTGCTTTGACTTTTAAAGCCTTTTCTAGCTTAGGACTCAGAATACTTTATGTGTCGGCCCAAACATTCAGAACTTCAACAGAACGTCTTCTCGGGGTGGCCCCACAAACTGAGACAAGGCAGCTGCTCCACAAAGAAAGGGCCTTCTCAGTGGTGGTGCCTCAGTTGTGAAGTGTGTGTTATCTGTAGAGGGGTCCACTTGGTACCTATTTTGTCATCCTTCTAGTACCAGGCAGACTTTTCCATTTCCCCAGCCCTTTTAGAGCTGATTTTATCCCTGTGGATTCTTTGCTTGCTTGCATAAATTCGCTGGGTTTTATTACTGTTCTGCTGTATATTGCCTGCATTTTAATCCATGCGCATGGACACACAAATGATCCTGGGGGTTTCCAATGAAGGTTAGTATAGAAATTCCTGTAACAAAATCAAAATAAAATAACCTGCCATCTTCCTGCTCACCCCTTTCCCTTTGGGCAGCAGGTTGGGGAGCAGAGGGAGAGGGGAATCTTACACCGCCTTGGCTGGCTTGCGGGTTCTCCCTGAGCAGTGCCGTGCAGAGGGAGCACTGGGCTGCCCCACAGAGCCACCACGCAGGGAGAGTGTAAGTGAGGGAGCCAGAGGCGGAGGCACCAGACTTGAGGCAGGCAGGCATCTCTCTCCCGATCCCTGGGAAGCCTTTTCCCCGGGCAAGCCTGGGCGGGCGCAAGGGCGACTTTATGCGCGGCGGCGCCTTTCACTCCAAGCGGTGCGCAAAGCTCCCCCGGGCGCCGCGCTCCGCTCGGCACAGAGGCGTAGGAAGGTCAGGTGGTACCCGGTGCGGAAAATTTCTTGTCATCCCCCCCCCCAACATTGTGTGTTGTTGTTTTTTGCCTGCAAAAAAGGTTTTACATTATTTCATATTTTCTTACAAACGAATGTGGATTCTGGGCCTCTGATAACAAGTAGGTGACTATGGACAGATACTTAAATCTACAGGATGGTCTGTTTTGGCTTGTGTTATTTTATTCATATTTACAGTGGTACCTCGGGTTACATACGCTTCAGGTTACATACTCCGCTAACCCAGAAATAACGCTTCCGGTTAAGAACTTTGCTTCAGGATAAGAACAGAAATTGTGCTCTGGCGGCACAGCGGCAGGGGGAGGCCCCATTAGCTAAAGTGGTACCTCAGGTTAAGAACGTTTTCAGGTTAAGAACGGACCTCCGGAATGGATTAAGTACGTAACCAGAGGTACCACTGTATTGTTTATTTATTTGATAAAATTATTTTTAAAAACCTGCAAAGTGGTTTACCAAAATAAAAAACAAAACAAAAAACACCACAGCAGCTATTTATTTAATCAGCTCCATTGAATTGATATTTCAGCCAGGCATGTCCAAAATCCATTTCGGGGGCCTAATTCGGCCCACCAGTTGGTTTAATCCAGCCCCTGTGGCAGTTATTTCCTGGGGTAAAATCCTCAAAAAAAACCTCAACAACTTCAACCCTAAAAAAAAGGTTAACAACTTTGGTCAGCCCTCACGGCCCTTCGCTTCATCAAATCTGGCCCTCTTTGAAAAGTTTGGACACCACTGGCTTACACCATACTAAATTTCTTAGCCTTTTAAGTTACAGGTAGATAGCCGTGTTGGTCTGTCATAGTCAAAACAAAATAAAAAAATTCCTTCCAGTAGCACCTTAGATACCAACTAAGTTTGTTCTTGGTATGAGCTTTTGTGTGCATGCACACTTCTTCAGATACACACTTCTTCAGATATCTGTGTATCTGAAGAAGTGTGCATGCACACGAAAGCTCATACCAAGAACAAACTTAGTTGGTCTCTAAGGTGCTACTGGAAGGAATTTTTTTATTTTGTTTTAGCCTTTTAAGGTAACTCTTATTTAAAGCAGGCCCCCACCCACCCAAAAAAACATTTTTGGTCTCACAAGCAGCAGCACATTCCACCTCAAAACAAAATATCAAACAGTAAAAAAATTATAACTCCTGTTAGGATAATTAAACCAATCACTCACAAAAGTAAAGTCACTCACAAAAAGATCGCTGTGGAGAAAGCTCCTTCCCTTCCAGATTCCAGAGATCATACAATGGGACGAGGGGGAGGGGCAGGAGGCAGTCTTAGCAACTGGGATTAGGCGTTAATAGTTCTTATCAAGCAGCCTCAAGGTGGAACTTGAAAGGGGAGATCGGGAGGAGGCAAGGAGGGAAGGAGGGAGGGGGGTGAAGAGGGGCAAGCTGTGCGGGAGGGGACGCTTTTCGCTGTCAGCCTCCAGCGTCACGGTAAAAAGCTTCACCTCGGCTTGCTCGCTCGTCAAGCTCTCTCGCTTCTAGGGGGGGCACTTGCCCCCCTCTGCCCCCCCCCTGGCTACGCCCATGGTTCCGATGAGGAGGTGGCAGGGGCTCTGGCAAGATCTCAGAGGCTTGCCTCCACCTCAAAGGGAAGAAGGGAGAAAAACATCACTTGTTTCCGGTTCCCGAAATGCTTCAGGAAGAGGCGCGAAAATGTAACTCCCTCCCCCTCTAGTAGCAGCAACTGATTTATGGAGGGCTGACGCGTTTACGGTCGGCTCAAGCTGTAAAGCATTTACTGAGCAATAAAGCTATAATGGATAAAAGCAAACGGAATCCTTTTTGAACGCCTGGCTGCAGGAGCCCCCCACCGAGGTCATGACAAATTCCTATGTATCAAACGCCTTGTAGAAGACACGGACCCTGAGATTACACTGAAAGTAGCCAAATACTGTGCAGCAGCCATAAAGCTCAGAGAACAAGCGGTGTTATCGATATGAATAGGCCCCAAATGGCAATTTTTAGGCCATATTTCAGTGCCACAATTTTAATTCATATATTTTAAACGTTGCTGTATACGTATACATATGTGTACTATTGCTGTTATGTAAATTTTAACGTATTGTTTTTGTATTATTGATTTAATAAGCTGGTCTGTGACCGTAAGAATAAATTCATTCATTCAACACATGCCTTTCTTTTCCCACACGATCATTGCTACTCAAATCGGCTTTTCAGAATTTCAAAAGAAATCTCCTTTTTCTTGCCAGATCAATTACGCTTTTGTCTCTCATGTGATGAATGACAAGAGACAGTTTCCTTTTCTGTACCCGATGGTCACCAAAGAAGAAGCCCAGTACCCAGGAATTGTCAAGTTGCTCCATCACTTCAGATGGACGTTCATCGGCCTTCTTACTCAAGACACCGACAACGGGGAGAGGTTCATGAAGAATTTGATGCCTGTGCTCACCCAGAATGGCATTTGTGTCGCCATCTCACAGAGCATTCCACAAGTCAAAACACATTATGTGGTGGATATTCTTCCATTTGAAAAGTGGAGACAAGTCAATGTATTTTTTTACTATGTAGAAACATCTTATTTTGTAGCGGGGGTGGTATATGCAGAAAAAATATTCCACCGGTTGTTAAAACCCACTGCAGGGAAAGTCTTGATCACAACTATTACGTGGGACATTTCCTTCGAGTTAACATACAGAGGTTTCTCTTTCCAACACATCCATGGTATTTTTTCTTTCTTCCTTGGGACGATTAAATGGGCAGAATATGATTACTCCCTTCCCTTTTTCTCCGCTATCGAGAAGTTTTGGAACTATGCCTTTAACTGTTCCTATGTAAAGCATGCATTGTCAGTGAAAGGCTGGACAAGATGCAGAGAGAGAGAGGAACTGGAGATGTTGCCCCAAGATGATCTGGAAAGAATCCTCTCTCTAGACAGCTACAGGATTTACAACGCTGTCCAAGCTGTGGCATCTTCCTTAAATGCGGCATATTCCTCTAGATCAAACAGGAGGGCGATGGCCAGTCTGGAAGTTCAAAAGCTACAGCCATGGCAGGTAATTCCTTTTCCTATCACAGGCATCTCTGCCAAACCTGACAAACAAGGGTAAAGGTCCGTTAGGTCCAGTCGCGGGTGACTCTGGGGTTGCGGCGCTCATCTCGCTTTACTGGCCGAGGGAGCCGGCGTACAGCTTCCGGGTCATGTGGCCAGCATGACAAAGCCGCTTCTGGCGAACCAGAGCAATGCCGTTTACCTTCCCGCCAGAGCGGTACCTAATTCCTAAATCCAGGTCACAGGCTCACCCTAAGGTAAAGGTAAAGGGACCCCTGACCATTAGGTCCAGTCGTGGATGACTCTGGGGTTGCGGCGCTCATCTCGCTCTATAGGCCAAGGGAGCCAGCGTACAGCTTCCGGGTCATGTGGCCAGCATGACTAAGCCGCTTCTGGCGAACCAGAGCAGCACACGGAAACGCCGTTTACCTTCCCACCAGAGCGGTACCTATTTATCTATTTGCACTTTGACGTGCTTTTGAACTGCTAGGTTGGCAGGAGCTGGGACCGAGCAACGGGAGCTCACCCTGTCGCGGGGATTCGAACCGCCGACCTTCTGATCGGCAAGCCCTAGGCTCTGTGGTTTAACCCACAGCGCCACCCGCGTCCCCGACAAACGAGTGTACCATTCCAGAATTGACAAAGAAAGTGTGAAATGGTGTCAGAAGGGGGGATTTTGCAAACCCGTTGTGGAAGCATCCTGAACTGGCCCCTCTCCGTGCCCCCATACACCAGCCTCAGGAAAGGCCAGGGTAGGATAAGCTCAGCCAGGATAGCTCTGTTGGTTAGAGTGTGGTGCTGATAATGCCAAGGTTGCAGGTTCAATCCCCATATGGGACAGCTGCATATTCATGCATTGCAGGAGGTGGGCATCACTGGCCTAACCCCCTTTGCCTAGGGTGGCCCATTTGGAGTAAGACTTCACAAGAATTCCCTTGGGCAGGGGAGATGGCATTTGCAGAGGATCTCACTAAGGCTTCTTCTCTCTGGACCAGGTGTCATGGACTGGTTGGACAAAGAGGAATGGTAGGAGGAACCACCAAGGGAAGAAGACTCAGAGCCCGGGGATTGGTGGTGGGATAATAATAATAATAATTTAATATTTATACCCTGCCCATCTGGCTGGGCTTCCCCAGCCACTCTGGGCAGCTTCCAACAAAATATTAAAATACAATAATCAATCAAACATTTAAAGCTTCCCTAAACAGTGGTCCCTAATTTATGGGTGGTCACGGGGAGAAGATGTCACAGGAAGAAGACCGGGAAGAGGAGGTGTCAGAAGCTGAAGGGGTAACAGGGCTTAGTGAGCTGGGAGAGTATGTGGCAGAGAGAAGTCCAGAATCAGAGGCAGAAGCTGAAGCAGGAGAGGAGGGAGGCCAAGAGACAGAGATGCGTCCAGCTGGTGAAGAGTCATAGAGTCCCCTGCCCTCCTGTTGCGACAGGCTCCCCTGACTCCCGGAACCATAAGAGGTACGAAACGGGAGGAGCAAAGGGAGGCTGCTTGCTGGCGCAGTCTCTGATTGCTCAGATGAAACCCTGGAGAAGAGGCTATGGAGAGGTGGGGACTTTTATTCTCAGCAACAGGTTTCATGGAGTGAGAACCTACAATGCATGAGCTGCTGTGCTCATTAGGCCTGAAACTCAGCCAAGCGAATATCGTGTATTTGCTAATGAACTCCAGCTTTGAACTGTGTGGTTCACTGACCGGCTTGCTCTGTGACACCAGGGTGCTAATTTGGCACCTACTGAGCTCCACTAAGCTCCAGCCTTTGTCCAAGGGACTGTGTTTGTGTTGCTGGAGCCTGTAATCAGTGTCCGGGCAGCTTCCTGCACTAAGTTGTGCCAGCCCCATTCCTGTATAACAGGAATGAAAGGTGCATGTCCTTATTGGATCAGCATCTTCCACTGGCTAACCATGCCACACGATGAGTCTTTGTATAGCCATGCCTTGAGTAGAGAGATGTATTGCCTGCCGTGCCTTTGCTGAGTTGTATATGTGCTATACTTATTTGAGCACTAAAGTTTTTGGAATTGGAGGGGATGCCAGGAAACAGGGAATTATGTTCACATGTGGTGGGGGTGTTATTATGTACAATTTTTCTGGCAAAGGGTGTTTAAGGAGATAGCAGAAATCACAGGGTTAAAGCTGACCAAAAGTCCGAGAGATATAATAATAATAATAATAATAATAATAATAATAATAATAATAATAATTTATTATTTATATCCCGCCCATCTGACTGGGCTTCCCCAGCCACTTTGGGTGGCTTCCAACAGAATATTAAAATACAATAATCTATTAAACATATTAATAATAATAATAATAATAATAATAATAATAATAATAATACTTTATTATTAGTACACGGCCCATCTGGCTGGGTCTCCCCAGCCACTCTGGGCGACTTCCAGCAAATATTAAAAAACAATACATTAACATGTTACAGATTAAAAACTTCCCTAAACAAGGCTGCCTTCAGGTATTTCCTAAATGTTATGTAGTTGTTGATTGCTTTGACCTCTGATGGGAGGGCGTTCCACAGGTCAGGTGCCACTACAGAGAAGACCCTCTGCCTGGTTCCCTGTAACTTGGCTTCTCGCAGTGAGGGAACCGCCAGAAGGCCCTCGGCGCTGGACCTCAGTGTCCGGGCAGAACGATGGGGGTGGAGAAGCTCCTTCAGGTATACTAGACCGAGGCCGTTTAGGGCTTTAAAGGTCAGCACCAACACTTTGAATTGTGCTCGGAAACGTACTGGGAGCCAGTGTAGCATTATCATCAATTTATGATGGGGTGGAAGGTTCGCAGGCTAGGAAGGACTTGCTCACAAATTTATGGACAGCTGCACAAATTATGATAGGCAGGAAGTGGAAGGGGCGAGCAGAATATAAAATAGAAGAATGGTACAAAGAGGTGTGGGATATAGCTATGAATGGTAAATTAACCTGTAAGATGGGGAATATGCAGGAGAAATGATTTTGAGGAGATATGGAGGGTGTTTGTAGAATTTGTACTGTTAAAAAGGAAAGGGGTCAAACCCTCGCAAGAAGTGTTGAAATTTTGGGAGGTTGGATAGTTACAATGGAATGGTCTCGGGGGTGGGGCGCACATTTTTATTCTTATTTATTTATGATTATTACTTTATCAAAATAATATTATAAAAAATAAAAAAATAAAGTGGCAGAGGGTGACCAAAAAAAAAAAAAAGCTTTTGGGAAGAATCAGCATCTGAGTTCTTGTGCTTCATCAGGAGACAAACTGTTTAACGCACACAACTACTTGAGCCTTCACCAAGCCCCAAGTCAGAGGAGACCCAAGCATGAAACGGGCAGAGCTGGATAGTCAGTGTCGTTTCTCATATCCTAAATGCTGCTGTTTCCTTTCCCTTCTAGCTCCACCCTTTCCTGGGGAACGCAGAGTTTTACAATTCTTCAGTGGACGGAGTGTATTTGGATGAGAAGGGGGAACTGGCAGCCGACATGGACATTGTAAACTGGGTGGTGCTTCCCAATAAGTCCATCCTCAGGGTCAAGTTTGGGAGTATCAAGAGACGGGGGTCCCCAGACGTACAGTTCACCATTGATCAGGATGCCATTGTGTGGCCCAAATGGCTCAACCAGGTGGGGGAAATCATCTTTCATTCTATTGTATTTTGCCAGGAAACGTTCTGGGAGCCAATGTAGGCCTCGGTCCAGTATACCTGAAGGAGCGTCTCCACCCCCATCGTTCTGCCCGGACACTGAGGTCCAGCGCCGAGGGCCTTCTGGCGGTTCCCTCGCTGCGAGAAGCCAAGTTACAGGGAACCAGGCAGAGGGCCTTCTCAGACCTTTAGAACAGTGTTCCCCAACCTTGGGCCTCCAGCTGTTTTCGGACTACAATTCCCATCATCCCTGACCACTGGTCTTGCTAGCGAGGGATGATGGGAGTTGTAGTCCAAAAACAGCTGGAGGCCCAAGGTTGGGGAACACTGCTTTAGAAGACATCTGTTTAGGGAAGCTTTTAACGTTTAATAGATTATTGTATTTTGATATTCTGTTGGAAGCCGCCCAGAGTAGCTGGGGAAACCCAGCCAGATAGGCGGGGGATAAATAATAAATTATTATTATTATTATTATTATTTCAGGACTAGTGTTATATGGTCTCGGCGGCCGCTCCCAATCACCAGTCTAGCTGCCAAATGAGTTGGCCAAAACTTCCCCCACCCTCTGCCATATTTAAACTATTAAAAACCCTCATAATCTTGACCGAATTTTGCTTTTAGCCCCTTTTTCTGAAATGCTCCTGGGAAGCCACATTGAACAAGCCATTTCCCAGCAACTTCCAGAAAGGCTGCCGTAGATTTGTGTGCTTGGATGAGAAATGACCTCCTCATCCAAACCCTTTGAGGAAATTTAACCATCCCTGAAACTTTGAAGGCAGTCTATAATTTCAGGTCTCCCAGCTCTACTTCAGAGAAAGGCTGGTTGGGGGGGGGGAGGAACTTCCCCACCAAATTATTTATTTAAATTTTATGTGCCACCACCCAAGACTCCTATTTTTAAAAAATAAAAAATGTTGTTGTTTTTTTAAAAAAAATGTTTTACTGAATGCTCCCAGATGTCCACTGCTGTGATACTGTGATGGCAAAATACTAGTGAACCTGCCAGAACTGGAAATATCAATATCAAAACCTTTATTGGCATCACTTACAAACATTTAAAATAGATAGGACAGTACGATCTCATCGCCATATAATCGGTACAGTCATTTGCCAAAGGGAAGCGGAGGCCAGCAATCTATTTCACCTCTGTGGGTCTCCAACAAGGGCAGGGTCCTGTAATGTACTTCGGCAGCAAAAGATCAAATAGAGGAACTTAGCTACTGTATTGGTGAGCTCCTGGTCTCTCCCCTGTAATAGGGAGCGCATAACCTCTATCTCCGGTTTCCATTTTGGGATACATAGCTGGTCTAGGTATTGTTGGCGGAGATCATCATACATTTTGCATTTGAGGACCATGTGAGCTGGAGTTTCCACCAGGTGGGCATCACATGGGCAGATCCTATTTCCTTCTGCCGTCCCCGCGAACCTACCTGAGAGGAGAGAACCATAGCTGTCAACCCTCCCTTTTTTTGCAGGAAACTCCCTTATTCCAATGCCGTTTCCCGCTGCTATCCCGGATTGTTGATATCCCTTAAATTTCCCGGATTTCAAAGGAAGCAGCTCCTCTCCTTCCCTGCCGGCCAGGGCAGCTCCTCAGCTGCGTTGCTCGGCTGCCAATAAGGAGTCTGAGACCAACTGGGGGCGGAGCTTGCATGCCTTGTGCAGCCAGACCCTCACGCCCAGCCAGACAGCCAGCCTGCCTGCCGTCTACGCGCTTGCTCTGTCACTCACCCGTTCACGCACAGCCTCTGGAGCGGAGGGTGGAGAGGCTACTTGGTGCCATTGCACCGCCCTCGCAGCATCCCTTATTTTCAAATCCGAAAATTTGAAAAAATCCCTTATTTTGAAAACCGAAAGTTGACAGCTATGGAGAGAACTGGTAGTAGATACTCCAGGCTACTGAACCTACATGGGCCTCTGGTACCTAGGTAGTTGCTACAGTTTTTCGGCCTTACACTAAGTCACAAGCTTCAGATGTAAAATTCCCTTCCCCAACCCTGTGCCTCATTTCCACAGAAAACACATTTTCCTTGATTTTCTTTGTGCTTAGACCCTGCCTCCCTCCAGGTGCGTGGAAAGTTGTCGCCCCGGATTTCTCAAGCTGATTCCGGAAGGGAAGCCACTCTGCTGCTATGACTGCATGCCCTGCGCAGGAGGGACCATCTCCACTCAGGAAGGTGGGTGGCACCAGTGTCTTGAGCAAGGGGGCAAAGACTCATAGAAGAATAGAGTTGGAAAGGACCCAGAGGATCATCTAGCCTAGGGTTGCCATATTCCCCAGAGCAAAAACTTGAACTATATATATGTATAGCAATACAGTGGGGTACATGATCGATAATACTCCTGTTTTTCTGCAGATGCAGCGCATTGCACCAGCTGCCCAGAAGATCAACATCCAAACAAGGCCAGAGATCAATGTGTCCACAAGATCATCACCTTCCTGGCTTATGAAGAACCTCTAGGGATCATCCTAGCTTCCTTTTCCATCTTCTTATTCTTAACTACAGGCGTTGTGTTAGGAATCTTCATTAAGTACAAAAAAACGCCCATAGTCAAAGCCAACAACCGAGACCTCTCCTATATCCTCCTCATCTCCCTCCTGCTTTCCTTTTTGTCCTCCTTCCTCTTCATCGGACAGCCAAGGAAAGGGACCTGCCTTCTGCAACAAATGGCCTTCAGTATCATCTTCTCAGTTGCCATCTCTTCTTTGTTGGCAAAAACCATCACTGTGGTGCTGGCCTTCCTGGCCACAAAGCCAGGGAACAGAATGAAGAAATGGCTGGGGAAGAGTCTGGCCTATTCCATTGTCATTTCCTGTTCCAGTGTCCAAGTTGTCATCTGCACCATCTGGCTGGGAATCTCTCCACCCTTCCCAGAGTCTGACATGAGCTCCCAGGCTGGAGAGATCATCCTGCAATGCAATGAAGGGTCTATTGCCATGTTTTATGCTGCCCTTGGCTACATGGGCTTCCTGGCCTCCATCTGCTTCACGGTAGCTTTCTTAGCTAGGAAGCTGCCTGGGGCCTTCAATGAAGCCAAGCTGATCACCTTCAGCATGCTGGTCTTCTGCAGTGTTTGGGTCTCCTTTGTACCCACCTACCTGAGCACAAAGGGGAAATACATGGTAGCCGTGCAGATCTTCTCTATCTTGGTTTCCAGTGTTGGGCTTCTGGGCTGCATCTTCATTCCCAAATGCTACATTATTGTACTGAGGCCAGATATGAATACAAAGGCATATTTAACCACAAAAACTAATTTGGAAACCTAATACTTCTGAAAGTGTTTTCCAGAGGTGTCATTTATCAAGTTCAGAAGGACTGATTTAGCAGAAGGATTCTCCTTATCATAGGAGCCAACTGTGATGAATCTATGTGCCATCTTCAACTCCTTGAATCATTCCATCAATGGTGCCTTTGAAAAATTGCACGTATCACTTGGGAAGACAGGCAGACTAATGCCAGTGTACTGGAAGAAGCAAAGATCACCAGTGTCGAAGCAATGATTCTTCAACATCAACTTCGTTGGACTGGTCATGTTTTGTGGGTGCCTGATTATCGTCTTCCAAAGCAACTACAGTGGTAACCTCATGTTACGGACGGGATCCGTTCTGGAGGCCCGTCCATAACGTGAAATGCCGACAACTCGAAGAGCTGCGTCGGCGCAGGCGCACGGTGCGATTTAGCGCTTCTGAGCATGCGTGAGCAGCAAAACCCGGAAGTAGCCCGTTCTAGTACTTCCAGGTTGCCGTGGGACGTAATGTGAAAAGACGCAACATGAAGCAGACACAACACGAGGTATGAGTGTACTCTATTCCAATCTTTAAAAAAGGGAAGTGTAATGCCAGTATGGTGTAGTGGTTAAGAGCGGTAGACTCGTAATCTGGGGAACCGGGTTCGCGTCTCCGCTCCTCCACATGCAGCTGCTGGGTGACCTTGGGCTAGTCACACTTCTTTGAAGTTTCTCAGCCCCACTCACATCACAGAGTGTTTGTTGTGGGGGAGGAAGGGAAAGGAGAATGAATGTGAGCCGCTTTGAGACTCCTTCGGGTAGTGATAAAGCGGGATATCAGATCCAAACTCTGTAACAGTCATTGTTAAAAGGTAAAGGGACCCCTGACCATTAGATCCAGTCGTGACCGACTCTGGGGTTGCACGCTCATCTTGCATTATTGGCCGAGGGAGCCGGCATACAGCTTCTAGGTCATATGGCCAGCATGACTAAGCCGCTTCTGGTGAACCAGAGCAGCACACGGAAACGCCGTTTACCTTCCCGCCGGAGCAGTACCTATTTATCTACTTGCACTTTGACGTGCTTTCGAACTGCTAGGTTGGCAGGAGCTGGGATAGAGCAACGGGAGCTCACCCCATCGCAGGGATTCGAACCACCGACCTTGTGATCAGCAAACCCTAGGCTCTGTGGTTTAACCCACAGCGCCACCTGGGTCATTGTTAGCTTCCTCCTAAACTGGTTCTTACCAGTTCTGTGGTCAGGCCTCACTCTTGTGTAGCGACTCTGGCCTCCGATAATGTGTTTTACAGAATTTCTACTTCCCCAACTGAAGCGGAGTTGATAGACCACTGGCGGTCTGCAGGCCACCGTTTGAGAGCCCCTGGTTTAAACTGTATGTGTGTGTGTGTGTGTGTGTGTGTGTATGTGTGTGTATATAAAACATACATCAATATACATCACTCAAGAAGCTTTTCCAAAACAACTCCAAAAGCTTTATAAAATCTTTTTCCCCACATTTGCAGCAAATGTAAACAATAAGCAATGATCTACAGTTCTGCTTGAAAAACCTGGAAGAAACGTTTATTTCAATGTAGTTTGCATAATGTTGACAAAAAGAAATATATATCTAGGAAACACTGCCTGCCAAAATTACTATCCTTACGTTTACATTTTAACTGACTGATGGAGAAACAATGGAAGTTGCTCAAACTATTGCCATCCCCCTTCAGTTTTGTCCACTGTCACTCGTATGATTTTCCAGCACTTATAACTTGGCCTCCAGACATCTAGACATTTATGCAGCTTCTGTGTGCGAATATCTAATAAGATGGTAGCCAGATTTCTTCATGTGTAGAAAGTTTAATTTCTATGGTTTTCCCTATACGTATACACCGAGGGCTCTTCCTACACTCCAAGCATTAATGCAACAATTTACTTACGCAGTTTCCCCACTGTGTGAATTCTCTGATGTGAAATAAGATTTGTTTTTTTGCTATAGCTCTTTCCACATTCAGAACATTTATATGGTTTCTCCCCTGTGTGGATTCTCTTGTGTGCAGTGAGGCTAGAGCTCTGACTGAAGCTTTTTGCGCACACAAAGCATTTATAGGGCTTCTCCCCTGTGTGGATTCGCATGTGCTTAATAAGGGTCGAGTGATTGCAGAAGCTCTTGCTACAATCTGAGCATCTGAACGGCTTCTCCCCTGTATGAATTCTCTGATGGGAGGTAAGGTTTGAATTCCAAGTGAAGCTCTTCCCACACTCTAGACATTTGTATGGTTTCTCCCCTGTGTGGATTCTCTGATGCAGAGTAAGGTTGGTGTTCTTGCTAAAGTTCTTCCCACACTCCAGGCATTTATAGGGCTTCTCCCCGGTGTGAATTCTTTGGTGCGAGGTGAGGTGCCCACCCTGGCTAAAGCTCTTGCCGCACACAAAGCATTTGTATGGTTTCTCCCCTCTGTGAATTCTCTTATGCTTAATAAGATCTGACTGACTAGAAAACCTCTTGCTACAGTCTGGGCAGCCATAGGGCTTCTCCCCTGTGTGGATTCTTTGATGTGAAGTAAGGTTGGTACTCCGTGTGAAGCACTTCCCACACACAAAGCATTTGTAAGGTTTCTGCTCTTCACGGAGCATTTGAAATTCTGGAAGGTTTCCGTCCTCAGTGAAGCTCTTCCCAAACACTAAGGTCTGGTCTGGTTTCTCTTCTGTGTGTATTCTCCAACAAATATCAAGGCCCTTGACCCTTCTGTTTTCTGCCTGTTCTTGTTGATCTGGGATGTCATAAAAGTTCCCACCCTGATAAGGAACGGATTGGTGTTTATTTTCCCCTGTGTGGTTGCCTTCCTCCATCTGTGGTCCATCTCGATTCCAAAGCATCTCCTTCAATTGTTCATGCCTATCTCTTCCTGACAATATCCCAGGTAATTCCCGTTCTTCCTCATCCTCCCCCACATCATCTGCAAGAATAAAGAGAGAAACCCAGTAAGATATCAAAGGGGGGAAGGGGGAACAAAGTTCACTATTAGCTTGGGAAAGGCTTGGGGCCTTCCATGAGGCACTAACACAACTCCCATCATCTGTGCAAAAGTCTGTGGGGGACATAAAGTTGTGGTGGTTGCTTCCCCTCCCCCCCTCCCCAATGTTTCCAATGTTTCGTTTGATTTTTATCATCTCCGGTTGCCTGTTTATCACCGGGTGTGGTGTCATTTTTATTAATTTGTTCATTTGATAGTGGCATTATTTATTTAATATGTGCGAATCACGGAGAATAAATCTATCGATTGCTACTGGCCCTGATGGCTGCAATCTACCTCCACTGTCGGAATCAGTGTTCCCCCGGAATGCTAGTTGCTTGCAATCGCAAATGGGGTGACTTTCGATGCTGCGCTCAGGTCCTGGCTTGGGGGCTTGCCACTGCGGCCTCCGGTGGGTCACTCTAGAGATTCAGTGTGGTGTAGTGGTTAAGAGTGGTAGACTCGTAATCTGGGGAACCGGGTTCGCGTCCCCGCTCCTCCACATGCAGCTGCTGGGTGACCTTGGGCTAGTCACACTTCTCTGAAGTCTCTCAACCCCACTCACCTCATGGAGGGTTTGTTCTGGGGCAGGAAGGGAAAGGAGAATGTTAGCCGCTTTGAGACTCCTTCGGGTAGTGAGAAAGCGGGATATCAAATCCAAACTCTTCTACTCTAGGAAGAGGGAGTCAGTGGAGTTTTGTCTGCTTTTGCCACATGCACTTCAAGGGTTCTGTATCTTACCAGCATCAATCTCTATTTGGATCGTGGGTTTACTGGGGACCTGGGGACCTTCCCCACAGGAAATGGGTAGTTCTGCTTCCTGTGCTGGGCGGATTTCCTGACAGCACCTCGTTCTTTCCTGACTTGCCGAGGAACTATTGAGCTCGTGACACGGGGAAATACTCTCTTCTTCTTTCCATGCCGAAGTCCCACATGGCGCCACCGTGTCAGAATCTTCGGACAAATATTTCTCCTCTTCATCTGCGGTCATCCATCCTTTGCCTACTGAAGACAAAAAGTGGGAATCCCAAACAATTCCATACCTGTATTAGAGCAGGGGTAGGCAACCTAGGGAACCAGGTGGCGCTGTGGGTTAAACCACAGAGCCTAGGGCTTGCCGATCAGAAGGTCGGCGGTTCGAATCCCTGCGACGGGGTGAGCTCCCGTTGCTCGGTCCCAGCTCCTGCCAACCTAGCAGTTCGAAAGCATGTCAAAGTGCAAGTAGATAAATAGGAACCGCTCTGGCAGGAAGGCAAACGGCGTTTCCGTGCGCTGCTCTGGTTCGCCAGAAGCGGCTTTGTCATGCTGGCCACATGACCTGGAAGCTGTATGCCGGCTCTCAGCCAATAAAGCGAGATGAGCGCCACAACCCCAGAGTCGTCCGTGACTGGACCTAATGGTCGGGGTCCCTTTACCTTTAGGCAACCTAAGGCCCGTGGGCCGAATGTGGCCCAATCGCCTTCTCAATCCGGCCCGCGGACGGTCCGGGAATCAGCATGTTTATACATGAGTAGAATGTGTGCTTTTATTAAAAATGCATCTCTGGGTTATTTGTGGGGCATAGAAATCTGTTCATTTTTTTCTTCAAAATATAGTCTGGCCCACCACATGGTCTGAGGGATGGTGGACCGGCCCACAGCTGAAAAAGGTTGCTGACCCCTGTATTAAAGGAAAAGGGGGTACAAAAGACAACCAAGCTTCTTGGTTTAGAGAAAAGAAAAAGGCAACATGATCAAGTGTATAATTAAGCAGTGCGTGGAGAAAGTGGGCAGAGGAAAGCTTCACCCCCTCTCTCGTAACTCAAGAACTAGGGAACATCGAATGAAGCTGGATTTTTGAAGATCCAGAAGAGTGGTGAAGATGGTTTAACTCTTCTCCCTTGCAAAGCACATAAGACCTGAAGGAGGAAGTTGGAAGAGTTACGCTCTTTCCCACTTCCTCTTTCAGCTCTATGTGCTTTTAAAGCTTCAGAGTCATTCTGTCAGAACGGACTTCGAAACATAATATCCTATATAATAATTCCCTAATGTCCCCACGTCCGCGGTGTGTGTCAGTGGAAATTTTCCACTGCGCATGTCGGAGACAGATGCAGGGATTGGCCGACGCAGAGACTTCGGGCCTCGGATTGGCCGGGAGCGGACGAGGGCGGGGCTGTGCCTTTCCGGGGTTGGCGGCTCCTCCAGCGCTGTTGCCAGTCGCTCGCTGGAGCGCAAGAGGAGCGCCCAAATGCTGGCCCTCCCTCCCTCCCCCCCCCAAAAAGCCTCCTGAAAATAAAACTTCGCCCCGAGGAAAGGGCTCCTCCGGGGCTGAGGCGCTCCCTCGGCGCCTTTCCCGTTCAGGCCGCCTCCTCCTTCGCCCAGCCTGAGCCCTCGCCAGCCCCAACGGTTTCTCCGGCAGCCGGAGCAGGACGACGACACGCCGGCCGGACCTCCCCGCCTCCGCTGCTCTCCTCCGCCCGCTTCCCCGCGCCGCGGTCCCCAGACCTCCTGCTGCCGTCCACCTGCAGCCTCCCGCCGACCCCTTGCTGGAGTGCAGCTTTCCGCTGCGCCCATAAGTGAAGCGCCGCCGGCTGCTGCTGCCTTGCCGCTGCGGCTCCTGCAGCCTTCCCGCCTTTGGAGCGCAGCTTTCCGCTGCGCCCATTAGCGCAGCGGCGGCGGCTCCTGCTGCCTTGCCGCCTTGGGCCACAGGCGCGAAGCGCCGTGGCCCCAAGACCTCCTGCTGCCGTCCACCTGCAGCGGGCGGTTGGCCGGCGCTGTGTGTGGGGGAGGGGGAGGGAGAGGGAGGGAGACAGAGCCAAACTGTTTGTGGAGGTCTGGGAAGTGGGGGAGAAGGTGTGTGTGTGTGTGTGAGAGAGAGAGAGAGAGAGCTTTCTAGCGCCTGTTTTTGTTAACAGGCTTAATTTACTAGTTTTATAAATAAATAAATTGGCCGCTTTCTCCGCCAGGCAACTGACTTTCTGTGCATGCGTTTTCTCTTGGAAGAGAAAAGTGACCACGGTGCTCGCTCAAAAATCCCAGTATGCCCACACACCTAACAGAGAAGGAGCGAGTGTAAATGATATTCTCTTTGCTTCTCTTTTTAAAATAATATTTATTAATTTTTTCAGATTTACAAGTATTTCTCAGCTACAGTATATTGTCAAATGAAGAGTCCTTCTTATTCTTATACACTCCGTAAAGCATACAACAACCATTTCTTTAAACAGACAACACAAAAGAAGCCACAGGTATGTAATAGCTTGGGTGGCTATACATAGGGCTGCAAGGTGGGCACTTAATCCAGATTCAGTAATCATAACTGAACTAAAAAACAGAATTCTAAAACCCTACCACATCAAGGGAAACTGATCAGAACAGTTCCCTCACTGCGAGAAGCAAAGCTACAGGGAACCAGGCAGAGGGCCTTCTCAGTAGTGGCGCCCACCCTGTGGAACGACCTCCCAGCAGAGGTCAAAGAGATAAACAACTATCTGACATTCAGAAAACATCTGAAGGCAACCCTTTTTAGGGAAGCTTTTAATGTGTGACATTTTAATGTATTTTAATCTTTGTTGGCAGCAGCGCAGAGTGGATGGGGAAACCCAGCCAGATGGGTGGGGTACAAATAATAAATTATTATTATTATTATTATTATTATTATTATTATTAACATTTACGTTATGTTTAACCAAATATGTTCATAAGCAAGAAGGTGTTCTTGACCGTGTTCCTCCTTACCTAAAATCGAACCAAACTGTTACAAAATCATTCTCCTTACTTTGGCCCCGGTAACTCTTAATTTGCCTGACAATTTCTCCAAAAAGAGCAACATCCCAAACTTCCGTATTCTGTTTCTCTTCTGTCAGGAGCTGGCAGGCTGCCAGCTTAGATAAACGGCACGCAGTGGAGGTAATTACAAGAAGATTTGTTGTATACAGTCATTAGCCTCAGAGCCGCACACACTAGCGACTAAAGGTAAAGGTAAAGGTACCCCTGACCATTAGGTCCAGTCGCGGACTACTCAGGTTGCGGCGCTCATCTCACTCTATAGGTTGAGGGAGCCGGCATTTGTCCGCAGACAGCTTCCGGGTTATGTGGCCAGCATGACTAAGCCGCTTCTGGCGAACCAGAGCAGCACACGGAAACACCGTTGACCTTCCCGCCAGAGCGGTTCCTATTTATCTACTTGCACTTTGACGTGCTTTCAAACTGCTAGGTGGGCAGGAGCTGGGACCAAGCAACGGGAGCTCACTCCGCTGTGGGGATTCGAACCGCCGACCTTCTGATCGGCAAGCCCTAGGCTCTGTGGTTTAGACCACAGCGCCACCCGCGTCCGCACACACCAGCGACTAACCATCACAATTCAGTTGACGCATCTGAGCTATCATCACTTCTCCAGCAGGAAACACGAAAATGTCCCCCCCCTCGTTCTGTTTTATTGCCTACAATAGAGACACTCTATGCTACCCAAGTTAGGAAGAGAGCAGAGGGAATTGTTGCAGATCCTTTGCATCCCGGTCATCATCTGTTTGATTTACTTCCATCTAGACATCGCTACAGGACTTTATACACAAAAACAGCCAGGCACAGGAACAGTTTTTTCCCTTGTGCCATTAAATTGTTAAATCCGTAGTTGTGTAGCGGAAGGGGAGGCCAGTTATTGGTGGGGTTTCTTTGCTGTGTCATTGTATTGTGAGTGGAACAGTGTTTGTATAAAGTATGTTTACACTGCAATGTAACCGAAGCAAAATTCCAAGTATGCTGGAAAATGTACTTGGCCAATAAATTATTCCTATTCCTATTCCTATTCCTATTCCTATTCCTATTCCTATTCCTATTCCTATTCCTATTCCTATTGATGCCTCTCTTTGACCTTAGGTTCTTCTGCAAGCCCTTGGACTTTCAGGGTCAGCTCCCACCCCTTCCTCTGCTGAATATTTCCCCCTCCCCTGAGAGGTGGCTAATGGCCGCTCACCAGAGGGTTGGTCTGTGTCCAGCCTGCTCTCACTGTCCTGATAAGGTACATTCTCTCCTCCTTCTGGAAAGGGAGGCTCTAGCGCACTGCTTTCAGCTGGCTGGGGCAAAAGCACGTCTCTCTCTTCCCCTTCTGACTGACTGCCCCCCCCCCGACTGCTCCTCTGGACTGTGGGAAGCTATGTCCACGACACTGTCTGATCTTGAGCCCAGCACAATGGCAGGCCATCCACCATGCTTACCCGACAGGCGGGGATCCCCATCGTAGTGGTTGCCATCTTCCTGCTTGGTTTCCACGTTGGCCGGCCTCTGCACAGCATCAGGAGGAGTTTGGTCAACCTCAGACGAACCCTCTCCCTCCTCGTGCTCCTCAAATAATACCTGCAACAGCAGAGAGGGGCCTGTTCACCTTTTGCAGCCAAAGGACCACGACAGCCTGACGAGGGTCACATGCCGTTAGCGGGCAAGGACAGAGGCAAAAGTGTCAGGAGAGCAACACGATGACCAGAACCAAATACAATATGAAAAACTTTATGGAATGATTCAAAACATCAAATAATAATAATAATAATAATAATAATAATAATAATAATAATTTATTATTTAGACCCCGCCTATCTGGCTGGGTTTCCCCAGCCACTCTGGGCTGCTTCCAACAGAATATTAAAATACAATAATCTATTAAACATTAAAAGCCTCCCTACAAAACTACAAACTGAAGTCTCTTAAATGAATCACGATGCCAGCGGAGAACAAGCTGTGAAGCTTTGTATAATCAGCAAATGTCCAATTCTGATGTCCATCTCTGAACAGTGTTTCCGGATAACAACTACTGTTTTGTTGAATTTTCATATTGTATTTGGTTCTGGTCATCGTGTTGCTTTTGATATTGATGACTCACATTTTGCAACACAGGGGTTTGTTTGTTTGTTTACTAACCAGAGTTTTATGGCAGCTCTCACCTGGTCATCCAGTCTCTCAGCCTCTCGTTGCCTCAGCAAGAACTCCTCGGCCAGGGCCACCGCCTGGGAGCAGGTTTCTGGGCTGTGCTCCCTGACCCAGCTCTGGATCTCCGGGGGCAGGACAGTCAGGAACTGCTCCAGGATCAGCAGCTCCAGGATCTGCTCCTTGGAGTGCCTCTCCACTTTCAGCCACTGGCGACAGAGCTCCTGGAGCTGCCCGCAAACCCCTCTCGGCCCCTCGGCCTCCTGGTAGCGGAAGCGCCGGAAGTGCTGGCGCCACCTCTCCCTGGTGAGGGCATCCCATCGCAGGATGATGGCCTTCACTTTCCCATAATTCTCCTTGTCTCCGGCCTCCAGGCTGCTGAAGGCCAGCTCGGCTTCCCCGCTGAGGGCCGGCAGCAGACGGACCGTCCACTCAGCCTTGGGCCACCGGCAGGCTTCGGCCACTCGCTCGAAGGAGGCCAGGAAGGCCTGGGCGTCGTCCCAGGGGGTGGGCTCCTCCGGCAACTGGGGGACCCCCCATCCCGAGTGAGGGGACTCTACCATCTTCAAAAACTCCTGCCACTGGGCTTCCCAGGACTGGGCCAAACCATCTTCCGGCTCCTCCTTCACCTGGCGCAGAGCCGCTCTCCGGCGCGATCCCCCACAATGCACTGCTTCAGGGGCTTCGTTTTCTCCCTCGAAGCCCATCCTGGGTTTGCGGCTTACATTGTCCCGGAGGACGCGAATGGATTTTCCGGGGCTTTCCCTTTGCGTACTGCCGTCGGGAACATCCCTTTCCATTTTCATCCCGGGACAAACTCCCGGAAAACTCCAGAATAAGCTACCGTGATCGAGGTGGGCGCGTTGAGCTTCTGTCTGGGGGAGGGGGAAATAATATGCAGGTGAGATAAACCTTTCCAAACTCTTTCCCTGCAGGCATCTCTGTCCCCAGGCAGAGGGCCTTCTCGGTAGTGGCGCCTGTGGAACACCCTCCCACTGTAGCAGTGGCCCAAAGGGGCCACAATGAATGTAATGCGGCCTAGGAACCTCGTACCTACGGGACCGCCTCTCCCGGTATGCCACGCAAAGGACCTTAAGGTCCACAAATAACAACTTTTTGGTGGTCCCGAGCCACAAGGCTGTTAGATTGGTGTCAACTAGGGCCAGGGCCTTTTCAGTGTTGGCCCCAACCTGGTGGAACACTCTGACACAAGAGACCAGGGCCCTGCGGGATTTAACATCTTTCCGCAGGGCCTGCAAGACAGAGCTGTTCCGCCTGGCCTTCGGGTTAGACTCCCCTTGATTTTGAGTTCGGCCAAAAAATGTAGCGGCATTATAAATTTTAAACTGTCTTTTAACCTATATTTTAATTAACGGTTTCTTTTATACTTTTGCAATTTTACGGATGTAAGCCGCCCTGAGCCCGGCTTCGGCTGGGAAGGGCGGGGTATAAATAAAATTTATTATTATTATTATTATTATTAATAATGTGAACCCCAATAAATCATTGAATATGCTTCTATAGAGAATTATGGTAACCTGCTGCTTTAAGGAACCAATGATTCGGCATGAGGCCTTCTCTACTGGGAAAGTACAGCGAATACGTTAATCACATAAAGATGCAATTCATAAGCTAGAACGTAAGTTGATACATGCACAAAGAGCTAACTCAAGTTCCCATACATGCAGACTAACAGAATGTAACGGATTATTAAGATCAAGGATTACTTAGCAATGCTTATTGCGCCTGCGTATTAAATTGGTAATGGACATGCGTACTAAACTAATATGAAGTAATGAAGTAATGATTGGTTAAATTGAAATCCTTTGTTTGAAATGTAATAAATACCCCTGCCCAGACCTTTGGGCAGGGTTGCAGTTTTGGGGAAAGATTCCGCTGTAACCTATTGCTTTGCAATAAACAATAATGGACTCCTAGCTCCTCTAGTCTCTGAGTTTTATTGGCGTAGCTCAGAAGATAGGCCTTTCCGGCCAATGCAACACCACCAGATGTCAAGGAATTAAACAACTACCTGGCTTTTAGAAGACATCTGTTTAGGGAAGTTTTTTTTAATGTTTGGTGTTTTATTGTGCTTTTAATTCTGTTGGGAGCCACCCAGAGTGGCTGGGGAAACCCAACCAGATGGGCAGGGTATAAATAATAAATTTTATTATTATTATTATTATTATTATTATTATTATTATTATTATCATCATCATCATCATCATCCCCACTGAATATTCTGGCTGTGTGGGATGGATATGCAAAGTATATGCATATAAGCATCCCACCTCGCTGCAGACACAAGGTGAGGCATGGCAGCATTGGCCTGGGCCGGGACCAACTGCCACGCAGCTCCTCACGTCTCCGGAACATTCTACCTGGTTATTATGGAACCAGAAAGTTTTAGGACCTAAATTTGCTCTCCTTCCCCCCTTCCTTCCACAGGAATCAAACCTGTGACATTCTGCATGCAAAGAAGATGCTTTCCCACTCATCCACCTTAAGATTTGAGCCTCACAAAAATTCCCAGAGTTTCCCAGAAATAGGAGCCGATTGCTAAACCACTCTGGGAATTGTCTCTCTGTGAGTATTTATGTTGGCTCGTCTAAATGCCTTTCCGTCTACCGTGCTTTCCAGAAAACTCAGAGGCATCCCTTACCAGGACAGACTCTGCCCTTGTGGCCAGAATGTGTCGGACTCTATGGACCACATGATCCTGGATTGTCCCCTCTCTAATACCTTCCAATTTGGCCCTTCAAATGTCCTCAATGTGGCCTAGTGCCCTTTTCAATAACCAACTTACGATCCAGTTCCTGCTGAGGGATGATTCCTCTGCCCTCACTAGAGCTATGGCTCAATATCTGACTAGGGTTTTTGAAATTAAAGCCAGTATATCTAGCCTGACCAATAGTGACTAATGAGGATCATTTTATCTTTTCTATTTATTGCATGCTTTCAGAAATATTATATTATATAGAAATATTATATAAATAGATGGTTTGTATGTCTCCTTTTTATATATGCCAATAAAGGTGTTGAGTCTCTCTGTGAGGGAGGGAAAGAGGACCTTTTATTCTCAACTTTTTCAACAAACTACGGTTCCCAGGATTCCTTTGGGGAAGCAACAACCGTTGAAAGTTGTATTAAGGGCGCTTTGAGTGTAAGGTACAGGTGCGGCCCGTTGCACAGACATTTGCGCACACTTCAAACCTTAAACGTTTAAGAGAGCCTCACCTTCTCCTGTTGAGCTTCTCTCTCTTAGGCTGCAGTCGCAAGACATATATTCTGCTCTCCTGACATTTCCCTGTTAATTTCTACATTACAGTTGAGCATTCACACAACATGAAAGCCACGTCTGGGAATATAGTGCAAGCTTCACACTAATTTTTCAGTTGCAGTGGAACCTCGGTTTTCGAACGTAATCCGTTCCGGAAGACCGTTCAACTTCCGAAACGTTCGAAAAACGAAAACCAAAGGGCTGTCGCCAATTTCAATGGGGGGGGGGAGAGAAACGCGCCTCGGAAGCCATTCGAGTTCCGGAAAACATTTGAAAACCGGAACAGTTACTTCCAGGTTTTCGGCGTTCGGGAGCCGAAACATTCGGCAACGGAGTCGTTCGAGAACTGAGGTTTGACTGTATTTGCTTCCGGGGTGGGGGGTGGGGGGGGCTGTTTGCAAATGATACAGAAATGAGTGTTAAACCTCCATACCCTCCAACATTTCTCCGATGAAAATAGGGATGTCCTCTTCCATAATAATAATAATGTTATTATTTATTCCCTGCCCATCTGTTGGTCTCTCTAGGCAGCTTCCAACATATATAAAAACATAATAAAACATTAAACATTTTAAAAAAACCTTCTGTTTGAAGCCAAACCAATGGCTTTGAGTTACAAGAAAGAAAGAACTTGTGGTCTTTCCTTCCTTTAAGGTTTTTAAGCAGAGGTTGGATGGCCATCTGTCAGGGATGCTTTAGCTGAGATTCATGCATGGCAGGAGGTTGGACTAGATGACCCTCGGGATTCCTCCCAACTCTATGATTCTTTTTTTTTTTAATCTATTTATTGAATTTTCCAGTACAAATCACAGCAAATCACATTGAAATTATTCCCAATTACATTTCAAATTACAATCCAAATTAATTATACAATTCCCAATTAAAAGAAACATTCCAATTATGTCTAATTATTATAATAATTATATATATATATATATGGACTTCCCATGCCTCGGATGCCGGAGCTTCCCTGATCACCTCCATCGATTGCTTTTCAGAATTCTTTCCAATATTTCCACAGCCGCTGATATATGCCAACAAGCGGGCTAAATTATAATAAACAATGTCTCTGTGTTTTCTATGATTCTATGATCTCTGTATCCCTGCCAAGCAGATCCTAGACATGGAAGTGATCTCTCTTACACACAGAGAGTGAGGAATGACAACTTGGTCCCGCGACCATGAGTGCCCGGGGCCATGGGTGCCATGCATCGTGTATGGCCCTGGCACCGAATTATTTGGGTGCCCAGCCCCTTCATGGGTAATTTTGTCAGTGCTCGGGCACCCAGGGAGTTGGCACCTATGCACACACACGCGCGCACACACACACACACACACACACACACACACTTAAGAGGAAGCGCTCTCTGGAAGCCAGTTTTGGAAAATTGCATTAAACTGCATTCATTTGGCAATGGCGTGCAATGATATAGAAAATCCATAAAAACAATTGGCCAAAAAAAAGGAAGGAAGGAAGGAAGGAAGGAAGGAAGGAAGGAAGGAAGGAAGGAAGGAAGGAGGCGCTCTCACCTTCTGATCCGGCTTGGTGTTTGAAGGGATGCGCGTCCCCAATCTTCCCTGCTCCTGCGTCCGTTCAGACGTGCATCTCCCCCGTGACGCCACGTGCGCCCCAAGAGCACCCGCCGGCCCCAAGAAAACTGCATGCATTCAAAGGAATCGCGGAAGGAGCTTAGCTCTCCAGGCGAACATTTGGATCTCCTGCTGGCTCTCTCATTCCCTCCCCCAGCTGCTGTTGCAGGGATCTTGCTGGCCCAGATCCAGTTCCACAAGGGGAGGTTTGGATCCACACATAAACACACACATACACACACTTTTCTTTCTCTCTCTAATCCCCGATTCTATATTATTTTAATTTTTGTGTGTGCAAAGGGCTCCCTCCTGCCTTCTTAGCATTGACTGGTGGGGGGAGAAAAAGCTCCTCCTCTTTCTGCACAGAACTGACGAGTGGAGAGGAGAGTCGGGCTCACGCCCGGCTGGACTTTTCTGGGCAAAGGGGAATTCTGGGAGTTGTAGTCTTTCGCTGTTGGAGATGCAATTCCCGGAGAGCCTCTCCGATCTCTTCAATAAGGGGGTCAGTTAAGGGCGCTGCTGCGTTTATTTTCGCATTTGGTCCGCCGGCTGTTTGCATCCGTGCGTAGCTTCTTCCCATTCAAACGAATCCCAAGATAGCTTGAAAAGCACCAGCAGTATTGTTTAAGCGCATTTGGATTTTGTTGTTGTTTCTTTTATTTTTTTTATTGGTTTTAACAAAGTAATACAATAAAAAAACAAACAACAATAAATCAAACCAAAACACACCATACAATAATACACATAAAAACATACATGAGTCCTTTTAACCTATCAATCTTCCTTTTCATTGTGGGTTGACTTCTTCCCGCCCTCTCCTCCTGCGTACCTTGTAAATCATCTTTAGTAATTTCTTTACTAAAAAACCACTAAGGTGGTTTAAAAGGTAAAGGGACCCCTGACGGTTATGTCCAGTCGCGGACGACTCTGGGGTTGCGGCGCTCATCTCGCCTTACTGGCCGAGGGAGCCGGCATACAGCTTCCGGGTCATGTGGCCAGCATGACTAAGCCGCTTCTGGAGAAACCAGAGCAGCGCACGGAAACGCCATTTACCTTCCCGCCAGAGCGGTTCCAATTTATCTACTTGCACTTTGATGTGCTTTCGAACTGCTAGGTTGGCAGGAGCTGGAACCCAGCAACAGCAGCTCACCCCGTCACGGGGATTCGAACCGCCGACCTTCTGATCGGCAAGCCCTAGGCTCTGTGGTTTAACCCACAGCACCACCCACATCCCTATTAGCACCATAGAGACCAACTAAGTTTGTTAATGGTATGAGCTTTTGTATGCATGCACACTTCTTCAGATACTTATTATTCAAAAAGTGAACTCCTGTTCACGTGGAGGAAGCCTAAAAGGCCATTAACTTACGTCTAACTTATTCTTGAATTGTCCCCCTTAAAAATCAAATTGTCCCCCTGTGTGTGGGGGGGTGCCCCTCGTACCACGTCCTAGAAGGGTCTCAGCCCCCTTAACTACATCTCCCAGAATACTTTAGGCAAAGCCATGAATGTTCAAAGTAGTATGACACAGACTCCTGCAAGACGTGGTGGACTCTCCTTCCTTGAGGGATTTGAAGCAGAGGTTGGAAGGCCATCTGTCATGTTTGATCAAGTTTGGATTTCTGCACGGCAGGGGGGTAGACTAGATCAGTGTTTCCCAACCAGTGTGCCTCCAGATGTTTTGGGACTACAACTCCCATCATCCCTCGCTAGCAATACCAGTGGTCAGGGATGATGGGAATTGTAGTCCCAAAACATCTGGAGGCACACTGGTTGGGAAACACTGGACTAGATGACCCTGGGAGGTCCCTTCCACCTCTACAACTCTCCAATTCTAGGAGAAATGCTAAGACCCTTATGGAATGAAGGCGCTTAGAGACCATCCCACATTTGTGAGTCCTGGAAGACTTGGTCTCTGCGTATCTGTCTGGCTTAGCTGCTGACAAATTTCGGTATTGATGCATATTTTCTGCCGCTGGTATCTTAGTGGTTTGGATTAATCAGCAAAAGCTCCGCTTGCTATATTAGAACGTTAGAGCAGCTCAAAGTGGATCAGGCCACTGGCCTGCTCTCTAGCATCCTGTTCTCAGTACTTCTTCACACAGCACATGGTTAAACAATGGAACTCCCCGCCACTTGAGGCAGTGATGGTCACCAACTTGGATAGCTTTAAAAGAGGGTTGAACAAATCCACAGAGGAGAAGGCTGGCAATAGCTACCAGCCATGATAGCTATATTGTACTTCCTCTGTCGGAGGCAGTATACCTCTGAATACCACTAGCTGGGAACCACAGGAGTGTCCTCTTGTGCTCAGATCCTGCTTGTGGTTTTCCCACAGGCGCCTGGTCAGCCACTGCGAGATAAGGATGCTGGACTAGATGGGCTGGATCTAGCATGACTCTTATGATGTTCTTATATACAAGAGCTACACACACTGCCCCTTAAAAAACTTGGTAACTGTTTGGGTATGACTGAATTGCCTGAGAACTTTCTACACTTCCCTACAGAACATGGAACTGACCAGTTAACAGCAACAGTTTAAAAACCATTTAATCACTTTTTGCAAAAGAAATTTATTTATTGAAATGTTTATGGGAAAATGCATGCAGTACATAGTAATTCTTAGTCCTCTGCCCATATACGTTCTTCTCTGGTGTTTTATCCTTTATTTCCCTGTCCCACAATCAGTATCCACCTGAGGTTTTTTTATGTGAAAATCTAGTGTGTGTGTGTGTGTGTGTGTGTTCTTGACTCTGAACACACTACCTGTTTGTAAAGCTGATTCTAGCTAAAAATCCAGGATGGTGAGTTTAGGTTTCCTCGGTGGAAGCTTAAAGACTGCACACCCGTCCCTTGATTGCTGGGCATCTTCCTCCAGCTTTTGGAATGGAACACCCTTCAGAGCAAGGAGAATAGGAGGGGAACCAAGAAACAGCTGTAAGCTGCTTTGAATCTGAATACAGTCGTACCTTGGATCTCGAACGCCTTGGATCTCAAACACCTTGGCTCCTGAACAAATCGGCTCCCGAAAAATCAAAACCTGGAAGTGAGTGTTCCAGTTTTCGAATGATTTTTGGAAGCCTAACAGCCCCACTGACCCCGCAAACGTTTGCCGGCTCTCATACTAGCTTCTTAGCAGGCTAGTTATAATAAAAACTTAAAAGACCCACAGGCTAATAAAAATAATGGGCTTGTTTGCAAGGCTGACATGAGCTGTGAATTCTGTCAGTTTCCATTTCTTGGTGCAGAAAGTATTGATCTGATGTGTAGAGATCTTTCCTATTCTAATTCATTCAAGAGGTTTCTGGAAGCTTCTCTGTATGAAAGAAGCTTCATGACTGTTTCGGTTATACCTTCAGAGAAGCTGAGTACAGCTGGCTTAAACTGGTTCTCTTATCTTTCTCTGTTATGGTCATGCGGACTATAAATATAGGCCAAAATGATCCTGGGTTTTACTTTCTCTTTCCATCTCTGTGTTCTAGTGTTCTGTTTCTGTATGCTCTGGTGTTAAGGTTTAGTCTTTATTTTAGTTTTATTGTAAGCGCTGCAACTGGAATTTTATGGACTGTGCCAATCCGGAATGTACAGTGGTACCTCTGGTTAAGTACTTAATTTGTTCCGGAGGTCCGTTCTTAACCTGAAACTGTTCTTAACCTGAAGCACCACTTTAGCTAATGGGGCCTCCCGCTGCTGCTGCACAATTTCTGTTCTTATCCTGAAGCAAAGTTCTTAACCTGAAGCATTATTTCTGGGTTAGCGGAGTTCTTAACCTGAAGCGTATGTATCCTGGCGTACCACTGTACTGGATTTGTGGCCATTATGCTCATTTGCTCTGCTGGATGAAGTACAATTGCCTCTGGTCTGTTTTTTGGAAACTCTGCATCGTGTTTAAGTTTTTTCCTTCCCCAGAAGAGGCGACAAATTCTTCCCCCATACCCACTACAGAGCGTTTAACAAAAAGGAGTTTATTTTTGGCCCCAGACCCATTTAAAGGATGCCTCTTCCAAAGACAGAAACTGCATAGCATCCCTCTGGCATGTTCTCTCGTCTTCCGAACAGAAAGCCCCCAAAAGAAAAAGAAGAAGAGTTTGGATTTGATACCCCGCTTTATCACTACCCGAAGGAGTCTCAAAGCGGCCAACATTCTCCTTTCCCTTCCTCCCCCACAACAAACACTCTGTGAGGTGAGTGGGGCTGAGAGACTTCAGAGAAGCGTGACTAGCACAAGGTCACCCAGCAGCTGCATGTGGAGGAGCGGAGACACGAACCCGGTTCCCCAGATTACGAGTCTACCGCTCTTAACCACTACACCACACTGGCCAAGCTTCCCACCTGTCCCGTGGCAAAAGACAGGAGGGTCAGGTGCCGGCCTTGTCTTCGCCATGTATGCTCTGGTGCCTGGTGAGGTGCGCTTTGCGGATGAAGTCCCTCCCGCACTCGGCGCACTTGTAAGGCTTCACCCCGGCGTGGATCCTCTTGTGGTTGATGAGCCCCGAGCCCGAGTGGAACCTGCTCCCGCACTGCGAGCACTTGTAGGGCTTCTCCCCCGTGTGGGTCCTCTCGTGGACGGTCAGCAGCGAGTTCCGGCTGAAGCACTTCCCGCAGGCAGGGCACTTGAAGGGCTTCTCCCCCGTGTGGCTCCTGCAGTGGACCAGCAGGTGGGAGCTCTGGCTGAAGGTCTTCCCGCAGAACGAGCACTTGTAGGGTTTCTCGCCCGCGTGGCTCCGCTGGTGGTAGATGAGGCCCTGGCGCGAGTGGAAGCTGCTCCCGCACTGGGTGCACTTGTACGGCTTCTCCACGTCGTGGGTCCTCTGGTGGAAGAGAAGGTGGGAGCTCTGGCCAAAGGTCTTCCCGCAGGTGGAGCACCTGTGGTAGGGCCTCTCCGGAGCGTTTCCGCCCGAGTCCTCCCCGGACGCGACGCTCATCTTCTGCGTCTGGGGTGGCGGGCTTTCGCCGGGGGTCCTTCCGTTTGCCGAGGGGGAAACGGACACTGCCAATCTGTTCCGGACGTGGTTTCCCTGCTGGGTTTTGGGTCTGAGCTCCTTCGGAGCAGTTTGCCCCTGCTCAGGACCCCGGGGACTGCAATCCACGGACCTCCTTTGGGATCCCCGGTGCAACTCCACTGGCTTGGGCCTTGCCTGCAGATCATTGTGCTCGTTCGTTGGCCTGTAATCTGTTGGCATCACGAGAAAGAATTAGAACATAAGATTAGCCTAAGGGATCAGTGAACCTGTCAAAGAGCGAGTCGGCAGTAAATCACACCACTCAAAGTTGGAGTTAACTGTTTGTTTGTGTTGTTGTTTTTTTGACAAAGTAATAATCGTACATAGGGACGTGGGTGGCGCTGTGGGTTAAACCACAGAGTCTAGGACTTGCCGGTCGGAAGGTCGGCGGTTCGAATCCCTGCAACGGGGTGAGCTCCCGTTGCTCGGTCCCTGCTCCTGCCAACCTAGCAGTTCGAAAGAACGTCAACGTGCAAGTAGATAAATAGGTACCGCTCCGGCGAGAAGGTAAACGGCGTTTCCGTGCGCTGCTCTGGTTCGCCAGAAGCGGCTTAGTCATGCTGGCCACATGACCCGGAAGCTGTACACCAGCTCCCTCGGCCAGTAACGCGAGATGAGCGCCACAACCCCAGAGTCGGACACGACTGAACTTAATGGCCAGGGGTCCCTTTACCTTTACCTAATAATCATACATAAATAAGAATAACAATCTGTACCCCACCCCCGAGACCATTCCATTGTAACTATTCTGCCTCCCAAAATGTCAACACCTCTTGCGATGGTTTGACCCCTTTCCGTTTTAACAGTACAAATTCTACAAACACCTTCCATATCTCCTCAAAATCATTTCTCCTGCATATTCCCCAGCATACCTTAATGGCACATGTTAATTTATCGTTAATAGCTCTATCCCACACCTCTTTATACCATTCTCCCATTTTCTATTCTGCTCGCCCCTTCCACTTCCAAGCTACAATAATCCGTGCAGCTGTCAATAAATTTGTGAGCAAGTCCTTCATGGCCTGTGAACCTTCCACCCCCTCGTAAATTGATAATGATGCAACCTCTGGACTTTGGGTCAGCTTTAACCCAGTGATTTCTGTTACCTCTGATATTTCTGTTAACTTTATTAGTGTCATGTCTAATGAGCTCAGCAGCTCATCCCTGGTAGGTTCTTTAGCTGTGATTCCCACACTGCAGGGGGTTGGACTAGATGACCCATGGGATCCCTTCTGACACTACAATTATGTGATTCTGTGCTTACCCAGCAGGTTGTCACCGCAGTCGTTCTCCTCCTTTGCTTCTCTGTGTGGCTGGGTCTGGCCTGGAAGCACAGAGGTTCGCTCTGTTCCTAAGAAACCAACAGCACCCTCCTCGCCTAGCAGAGGCTCCTGAAATGAGAAACATGAATCCGTTTTAGCCAAAGGTCTGCAAATTCCTAGCTGGACCTCACTCACAATGCTTTAGTGACAATAAGGGCACAGGAATAGCCTGCTGGATCAGGCCAATGGCCCATCTAGTCCAGCATCCTGTTTGGGCTGGGTGTTCATCAGTATGCAGATGACACGCAGCTCTACCTCTCTTTTAAATCAGAACCAGTGAAGGCAATGAAAATCCTCTGTGAGTGTCTGGAGGTGGTTGGAGGATGGATGGCGGCTAACAGATTGAGGTTGAATCCTGACAAGACAGGGGTACTGTTTTGGGGGGCAGGGGGAAGACAGCTGTGGAAGACCCCCTGGTCCTGAATGGGGTAACTGTGCCCCTGAAGGACCAGGTGCACAGCCTGGGAGTCATTTTGGACTCATAGCTGTCCATGGAGGCGCAGGTCAATTCTGTGTCCAGGGCAGCTGTCTACCAGCTCCATCTGGTACGCAGGCTGAGACCCTACCTGCCCGCAGACTGTCTCACCAGAGTGGTGCATGCTCTGCTTATCTCCCGCTTGGATTACTGCAATGCACTCTACGTGGGGCTACCTTTGAAGGTGACCCAGAAACTGCAACTAATCCAGAAAGCGGCAGCTAAACTGGTGACTGGGAGTGGCCACTGGGACCACATAACACCGGTCTTGAAAGACCTACATTGGCTCCCAGTACGTTTCCGAGCACAATTCAAAGTGTTGGTGCTGACCTTTAAAGCCCTAAACAGCTTCGGCCCAGTATACCTGAAGGAGCGTCTCCACCCCCCATCATTCAGCCTGGAAACTGAGGTCCAGCTCCGAGGGCCTTTTGACGGTTCCCTCCCTGCGAGAAGTGAGGTTACAGGGAACCAGGCAGAGGGCCTTCTCAGTAGTGGCACCTGCCCTGTGGAACGCCCTCCCATTAGATGTCAAGGAAACAAAAAACTACCTGACATTTAGAAGACACCTGAAGGCAGTCCTGTTTAAGGAAATTTTTAATGTTTAACGTTTTATTGTGCTTTTAATATTCTGTTGGGAGCCGCCCAGAGAGGCTAGGGAGACCTAGCCAGATGGGTGGGGTATAATATTTGTCACCCCAGCCAGACAATAAACACTCAAGGAGGGTCTGAAGCAGAGCTGGTTAGGGATGTAGCCTGGGAAGTGTCCTGAGTGGGGCTGGGGGATGCATTTGACCCACTGTACCTGAGGTTCCTCCACCTGGATTAGACCTCCTCACCTTCTGCTGTTCCCATCTCTCTGTCTCCTTCTGCCTCCGTAGAAAATCCTCCGCCAGGGCCACCGCCTGGGAACAGCTATCCGGGCCGCATTCCCTGACCCAGCTCTGGATCTCTGGAGGCAGGATGGTCAGGAACTGCTCCAGGATCAGCAGCTCCAGGATCTGCTCCTTGCTGTGCCTTTCCACTTTCAGCCAGCGGCGGCAGAGCTCCTGGAGGTGGCTGTAGGCCCCTCTCGGACCATCAGCCTCCTGGTAGCAGAAGCGCCGGAAGTGCTGGCGCTGCTTCTCCCTGCTGATGGCGTCCCCGCGCAAGATGGCCGCCTTCACTTTCCCATAATCCTCTCTGTCTCTGGCCTCCAAGCTGCCAAAAGCCCATTTGGCCTGTCCGCTGAGGGCTGGCAGGAGTCGAGCCACCCACTCCTCTTTGGGCCACTGGCAGGCTTTGGCCACTTGCTCAAAGGAGGCGAAGAAGGCCTTGGTGTCGTTCCAGGGGGTGGGGTCCTCTGGCCACTGTGGGACCCCCCACCCCGAGTGAGGAGACTCCACTTCCTTCAGGAACTGCTGCCACTGGGCTTCCCAGCACTGAAGGATCCCTTCCCTTGGCTCCTGTTTCACCTTCTGTGACGTCCTTCTTGGGTATTTCTGGGTAACATGGGGGTTTCCCCCAGATCCATCTGACCCTTCCACCAGTCTGAGGCCTAGCGGGTCTTCCATCTGCAGGCTGGTGGCAATACCTCCGCAGGACACTGACAGCCTCCGAATATTTCCGTAGATGCCCAGGAAAGTGGGTTTCTTCTTCAGAGGGTGGAGGAAAGGAAGAAAGGAACACAAATAAACATTTGTTTCAAGATCATCAGCAAACATTTTATGCCAGCTTATTTTCTTTCTTATCTTATTTCTTTATTTATTTCATTTATATCCCATCTTTTTCCTCCAAGGAGATCAAGGTGGCATAGATGAGAGCCAGTGTGGTGTAGTGGTTCAGAGTGGCAGACTCGTAATCTGGTGGGGAGGAAGGGAAAAGGAGATTGTTAGCCGCTTTGAGACTCCTTCGGGTAGTGATAAAGCGGGATATCAAATCCAAACTCTTCTCCTTCCTTCCTCATATAAGGTTGGTTAGGCCGAGAGGCAGGCGACTGGCCCTCAAAGTCACATAGTGAGCTTCACGGCCGAGCGGGGATTTGAACCCATGTCCCAGCTCCTGGCCCAGCACTCTAACCACAAATGCCACACTGTGGCCACGGATTTATCCTCTCGTTGAGAATGAGACCTGCGGGGTGAGGATCACATAACCAAATGCTCCCCACCCCCCAATGAGAGAGGGTGGGGAGTCCCTGCATCACACACAGAGCCTCATAGCTGAGAAATCCACACACCTCAATAACAAAGCAAACACACATCTCAAATCTACAACCTTTAAAAAAAAAGAAGAAATGCCATTGCTACTGCTATTCTGGTTTATAACCTGAAGATGGAAGTTCCAGTCTCTGAATGTGCCCCCAACACCAAATGGTGATGACGGGAATGTCTGCATGCACAGGGCTGCCATATTTCAAAAAGTGAAAATCGGGACACAAAAGTTGTTGAGCTTTTTCCATTTTCTTGGACTGTTTGGCGATTTTAAGCCCGGACGTTGCTTACGGGGGTAGAATACCAGCTATGTCCGGGAAATTAAAGACATATGGCAGCCCAATGCATTCAGGAATATCGGAAACGGCTCCCTACAGTCAGACCCACACAGCCAAGTACTGTGTACAATAATGGGCAAAGTCATTTCAGGCAGGGGACATTCCCAACCCTAGCTGGAGGTGCCAAAGACACAGAAAGACAGACAGACAGACAGACAGACAAATAGAGATAGATAGATAGATAGATAGATAGATAGATAGATAGATGATAGATAGATAGATAGATAGATAGATAGATAGATAGATAGATAGATGATAGATAGATAGATAGATGGATAGATAGATAGATATCTGCATTGATATACTGCTCTCTCATAGGTGTACAGCTAAAACAAAACAAAAAAATTCCTTCCAGTAGCACCTTAGAGACCAACTAAGTTTGTTCTTGGTATGAGCTTTCGTGTGCATGCACACTTCTTCAGATACCTGTACAGCAAGATTACAAACGTCGCGGGAGATTGAATCCAGGAACTTCTGCATGCAAAGCCCCCCCTTTTGCTGCAAATCACTCTGAGCATATCCCCTTCACATCTTACCCTTCGGTGGGCGACCTGGATGGAGATTGAGCCTGGGGTCTTATGTAAAGCTAATAATACATCAGGGAGGAGGTGGGGGCTAGAACCCTGGGCTGCTAGCTTTCTAGGTGCAAGGCATTATCGACCACTAGGAAGCATTCCATCGTGCAAGACCCACGTCAGTCAGCAGGAGACTCAGAAGTGCTGCAGGCCAGCCTGGGCTTCACCACCTCTCACTTGCTGAACCTCTATTTGCAGGTGCAATTTCCCTTTTTCTTCCCCCTCCCAATTTGATCTGGTCTGCTCTCCTTCTCTTCCCAGAATCGGGCTTCTCCTTCAGGAGCTCCAGCCCCAACAACAAAACGAATAGATTGTTGTAATAATAAGCTCACCTAAATGCATAGCCCCACACCAAAAAAAAAAGAGAGAGTCGGTTTCCGGGGGGGGGGAGGGGAAAAAGAGGATGGAACAGGAAAGGGGGCTTTGCAGTGTTTACATCCTGGGTTATGTTTTCACCACTTCCGTTTCCTCCTTTCTAGGAAGCTGAAGGGTCCTCCAAGGAACTCTCTCGTTTTAACTCCTCCATAGGCAGTGGGGGGGGGGGAAATCCCCTTTTGCACACAGGGACAGTTTCCTCCGGCACCTTAATTGTACAGTATAGCTTTCATCATAGACTGAAGAAGCACCTTTTTACCCTGGACTCTGACACCTGAGATATAAGCTTTTTTATTATAATTATTTTAAAGAACCCACCATTTTCTTTTGATTGCAAACTATTTTTCACTTATAATTAATATCATGTTTTCGCGTTGCTGTGTTTCCTCCCTTTGTGGTGAAGCATGGGTAAGGGTTAGAATCTAATAATATATATTTTTTAAAGATAATGATGCTTTTTGTTAGGACCAATACAAAGGTTTTTTCTGAGTAGTGAGCAAGTTTTCATATTCCACAAATCCTCCCTTGATCGAAGAAAGCGGATGGATGGAGAAAGGTTCCCCCCCCTCTCTCTTAACATGAGAACCTGTGGACATCGAAGGAAGTTGAACGTTGGAAGATTCGGGATAGGCAAAAGGAAAAGTCTTCCTTCCAGGACAGCAGAGCAAAACTGATTACGGAACTCTCTGCCACAGGAGGCAAAAGAAAATGCTTCTTCACACAGTGCAGTTAACATGGGACACGTTCCCAAAGGAGCCAGGGATGGCCACCAACATGGCTTTAAAAGATTGGTCTTGGAGGTTGAGGCTATCAATGGCTACTAGCCATGGTCAAGAGGCCGTAATGCTTCTCAATACCCGTTTCTGGGAGCTGCAGGAGGGGGGGAAATGCAGGAGGGTCCTACTTGCATGTTCCCCAGGGGCACTGTTGTAAAATTTAAGTTGCACACATAGGAAGATGCCTTGAGATAAATGATACTTTATTTTAGCACACAGAACAATCCCAAAAAGCCACTTTGACTCTTCCAAAATGACCTCAAATATTCATTTGCAGTTTGGGGAAGGAGATGGGGAGAGCTTGCAAATCCCGCTAAGTTTCTGTTAAGCTGTCAATAGGTGTTAGTTTGTAAGTAAAGAATTTAGAAACTAAAGTATTTACCATCTCGCCCAGGAAATGCATTATCCAGGCAGACAGGAGAGAAGTCTCATGCTCAAATTTCTGTGGGAGATGTATGATGGGCGGGGGGGGGGGGGAGACTTGGACTAAGAGGTGGGCACTTTGCACTTTAGGTTCCTGTGGTGCTTTTCCTCCATTCATTCCAGGGAGCGTTCCGATTAATCAGCAAACCCCTACAAGTAACCGAGCTAAGGTTTCTCCTCCGAGTGACGGCAACCAGTCGGAGACCTCCGCAACAACGAGCAGGCCAGCACCAGTTCACACGGCTTCCTCTGCGTGGGTTTTTCCTCGCGGCTCCTGAGAATTACAGGTGTCTAAAATCTTGGCCCAACTTTTCAGCTGCCCCTTATTTATCTAATATTACTTATGAATCTTATAGATGGGCTTTTTCCAGAGCCCGATTTGAGGCACTGCCTACAGCTGTACTACACGGCAAATTCCTGCGGGTACCTATCCACGAGCGCCTATGCCCATGCATGACCAATAAGGTGGAATCTGTTACTCACATTCTTCTATTCTGTGAATTTTATAGTGAACCCTTGCAATATTATCTGGAATTTATTCCTGAAATCCTACGCAAATTCCTTTTGGAAGACTCTTTGAGCTCAGTATCCTATGCTGTGGCCAAGTTTTGCACCTTAGCCATTAAAAAACATAAATTGCTTCTACTGGAAAATATACTATAAATTTCTTTTGCACCATTGGTTTTTTTCCTTTCCCCCCCTAATCCTTAGGATTTTGATGCCTTGTAGCGATATTCTGATCGCTGGTTTGGAATTATACTGTAAAGGTAAAGGGACCCCTGACCATTAGGTCCAATCGTGTCCGACTCTGGGGTTGCGGCACTCATCTCACTTTATTGGCCGAGAGCCGGAGTACAGCTTCCGGGTCATGTGGCTAGCATGACTAAGCCGCTTCTGGCGAACCAGAGCAGCGCATGGAAACGCCGTTTACCTTCCCGCCAGAGCGGTTCCTATTTATCTACTTGCACTTTGACATGTTTTCGAACTGCTAGGTGGGCAGGAGTGTGAGGATTGTGAGCTTACAGGGTTAACAAGCTCAGACTGTTCGCCCAGCCCACAGAGTGGGTTTGATTACGGTGGAAAAGACCGTTATCACAAAACAAGGAGCAGGGACCGAGCAACGGGAGCTCACCCCATCGCAGGGATTCGAACCGCAGACCTTCTGATCAGCAAGCCCTAGGCTCTGTGGTTAAACTGAGTTGAGTTGAAATGAAGCTCTCCCCGCAGTCAAGAGCGCTCGTGGGGTTTCTCCCCAACATGGACCCTGCCATGTGCGAGGAGGAGCCTCTTGCGGCTGAAGCATTTCCCGCAGGCCGCGCATTTGTGGGGCTTCTCGCCCGTGTGGGTCTGCCGGTGCGACGTGAGGCCCGCGCTCCAGCCAAAACTCTTCCCACACTCGAAGCACCGGTACGGCTTCTCCCCCGTGTGGATCCTGCGGTGCGAGGAGAGCTCGGCGCTCCGCCGGAAGCTCTTCCCGCAGTCGGGGCACCTGTGGGGCTTCTCCCGCTGGTGGATCCTCACGTGCTGGATGAGGTAGGAGACGCAGCTGAAGCGCTTGGAGCAGACGGGGCATTTGTGGAGCTTCTCCCCCGTGTGGCTCCTCCTGTGCTGCGCCAGCTGGGCGTTGCGCCCGAAGCTCTTCCCGCAGGCGAGGCACTGGAAGGGCTTCTCCTTGGTGTGGACCCTCTCGTGGAAGATCAGGTGAGACCTCTGGCGGAAGCTCTTGGGGCAGGAGGCGCACTCGTAGGGCCTCTCGCCCGTGTGGGTCCGCCTGTGAAGGATGAGGTTGGAGCTGCAGGCGAAGCGCTTCCCGCACGCGGCGCACTTGTAGGGCCGGTCTCCCGTGTGCATGCGCCGGTGGCGCAGGAGGTACGAGTTGCAGCTGAAGCTCTTGCCGCAGGCGGTGCAGGCGTACGGCTTCTCGCCCGTGTGGATCCTCTCGTGGACCACCAGGTACGAGTTGCAGCTGAAGCTCTTGCCGCAGGCGGCGCAGGCGAAGGGCTTCTCCCCCGTGTGGATCCTCTCGTGGCGGATCAGGTGAGACTTATCCCGAAAGGTCTTGGGGCAAGAGGAGCACTGGTGGGGCTTCTTCTTCCCTGCGTGCATCTGCTGGTGCCGGGTCAGATTGTCCTTGCGGCTGAGGCTCTTCCCGCACTCGCCGCACCGGTAGGGAGCTTTCTGAGCTGGGGCTCTTTCGTGCCCCGAGAGAGGGGGGTCGTTTCCCGAGCACCCGGGAGGTATTGGGTACCATTCCGCTCGCTCCAGGCTCCCCGGACGGCCGTGCTTCCCTTCGAACGCTCTCGCGTGCCTGCCGTCTAACAGAATGTAGAAAAAAAGAAAGAAAGGAAAGAATCATGTATGAGGACAGCAAGAGCCAACCATCTAGCAAGAGGCATCACCATTTGTGATTCCCAGCAGCTGGTATTAGTAGTATTTTGGCTTATTAATTAATTTGCTTGTTAATTAATTAATTAATTTTGCTTATTAATTTAATTTATTAGTTGCTTATTATAGAGAGAGAGAGAGAGAGAGAGAGAGAGAGCTTTTTTCTGGGGGTATGCAGCGGTACACATAAAGGTAAAGGGACCCCTAACCATTAGGTCCAGTCGCAGACGACTCTGGGGTTGTGGCGCTCATCTCTCATTATTGGCCGAGGGAGCCGGCGTACAGCTTCCGGGTCATGTGGCCAGCATGACTAAGCCGCTTCTGGCGAACCAGAGCAGCACACGGAAACGCCGTTTACCTTCCCGCCAGAGCGGTACCTATTTATCTACTTGTACTTTGACGTGATTGCCTGATTGGCAAGCCCTAGGCTCTGTGGTTTAACCCACAGCGCCACCCGCGTCCAGCATATTCCTAAACATTTTGTGAATCTTTTTTTTAGAAAAAAGCTGTGTGTGTGTGTAAAATTTTCTGTTTTACAATTTAGAAAACCTTAAAATATCAGTGACTTCCCTTCTTCTCTTTCCATGGTTCATTTTGCATAACATAAATCCCTGCATATTTTATATAAACTAAACCATTCAGTATTCCATTGTTACTTCTATCAAAACTTATTTACACTGTTGTATTTATCTTAATACTGCCCACGTTTTCAAGTGTACACAATCCCACCCCCATTTATTCAATAAACGTTTTCCAATCTTCTCTAAATGTATATTCTTCTTGTTCTCTTATTCTATGCGTTAGATCCACAAGCTGCGCATATTCCTTCAGTTTAAGTTGCCATTCTTCTTTGATTGGGACCTCGCTCGTTTTCCATTTTTGGGCTAACGAAACACGGGTCGCCGTAGTGGCGTACACAAATAACCTTTTTTGACAGCTGGGAATTTCCATCTGAATTATCCTCAGCAAAAAGAACTCTGTGTTGTTTTTTGGAAGGGTGCTTTTAAACTTTTTTTTTCCAATTCATTGTAAATTATTTCCCAATACTCTTACCTTTTTACAGGTCCACCACATATGAAAGAATGTTCCCTCGGCCTCATTGCATCTCCAGATAAGATAAGTGTTAGTTGCTTATTTTGCCAGGGCACCTGAAAGTGGCTTACAGTATCCAGAGGCATATACTGGCATGGTGGTTGGCAGCTAATGATTGACTTTCCCTCCATGCATTTGTCTATCTCACTCTATTACAGTAGTACCTTGGTTTACGAACTTAATCCGTTCCGGAAGTCCGTTCTTAAACCAAAGCGTTCTTAAACCAAGGCGTGCTTTCCCATAGCAGCGGGGGACTCAATTTACAAGTGGAACACACTCAACAGGAAGTGAAACATGTTCTGCTTCCAAGGCAAAGTTCACAAACCAAAACACCTACTTCCGGGTTTGCAGCGTTCTTAATCCAAGTTGTTCATAAACTAAGCTGTTCTTAAACCAAGGTACCACTCTATTCTTTTCAACCCACTGAAGTTGGTGGCTATCACTATACCTTCTGGGAGTGATTGCCATTGTTTGATTTATTATTATTATTATTATTATTATTACTAATATTATTATTATTTCAATTAACATCCTGCCCTTCCTCACAAAGAAGCCCAGGGCAACAAATACAGTGGTACCCCGGGTTGCACACTCAATTCGTTCCAGGGTGCCGTTCGCACCCCAAACAGTGCGCAACCCAGGCGGTGCTTTTGCGCATGCGCGATCTCGCAAGATCTCGCCCTTCTGCACATGTGCGAACTGTGCAGAACGCTTCTGCGCATCCACAGACCGCACAGACATGCGCAGAAGCGTATGCGTGGTGAAAATCTACTTCTGGGTTGCCAAGCAGTGGGTAATATTCAATCGCATTTTACTCCAAGTAGAACTGCTGATGACTGCAGGAGAAGGAGAAGGAGAAGGAGAAGGAGTTTGGATTTGATTTCCTGCTTTATCACTACCTGAAGGTGTCTCAAAGCGGCTTACATTCTCCTTTCCCTTCCTTCCCCACCATAAACACTCTGTGAGGTGAGTGGGGCTGAGAGACTTCAAAGAAGTGTGACTAGCCCAAGGTCACCCAGCAGCTGCCTGTGGAGGAGCGGAGACGCGAACCCGGTTCCCCAGATTACGAGTCCACCGCTCTTAACCACTACACCACACTGGCTAAGTTAGGTCCATTCATTTCTACGTTGAGTGAAACTTAGTTGAGAAACAGCCATCGAATATGTGTCCCGTCTCTTACCGTTGGAGATTCTTTGCTGGACCGTGACATCACCAACATGATTGGGATCTCCTCTAAAAGGAATGGATCCATGCGTGGTCTTCTCTGGGTCAATCTCCTGACGGCTCTCTCTCCTGTGCCAATTCTCCTGCTTATTCCACGGGGAGATGCTCTGCTCTGCCCTCTCCAGAGGGAGTCCGTGGAGCCCCAATTGCTCCAGACTGCCGGGGGTGTATTTTGCTTCTTCGCAAGCGTCGACACAGCCTTCAGCGGCTAGGGGAAAAGAGAGTCATCCAATCACAAATGTACGGTCAGTCAGTGATGATACATTGGGCAAAAGATTTTGGTCATAATATTATGCTAGATGACTGGGAGAAACTGTGGAAGGAAGGAATGAAATTTACTGCATGTAATGCACTAAAAGAAAACATGTTAAAAATGATGTATAGATGGTACATTACACCGGTCAAACTGGCGGAAATATATAAGGTTGATAATAAATGTAGGAAATGCAAAGAGAAAGAAGGTACCTTTTATCATATGTGGTGGGAGTGTAAAAGGGTGAAAGGCTTCTGGGATATAATATACAGTGAAATTAAGAAAATGTTGAAATACACATTTGTTAAAAAAACCAGAAGCATTTTTACTGGGAATTACAGGTACAGACATTAAAAAGCAAGACTTTAAGCTTTTCCAATATGCAGTGACTGCGGCGAGAATGTTAATAGTGCAAAAATGGAAACAAGAACAAACACCGACAAAAGAAGAATGGATTGTGAAACTAACGGAGTATGCAGAATTGGACAAGATGACGGGGAGAATCCGCGAACAGCGGGACCAGAAGTTCATCAAAGACTGGGCTAAATTTACAGACTATTTAAAGGAAAATTGTATTCAATTGAATACGTTGGTAGGACTGCAAGAGGCTTTGTAGAGTAAGGAAGAAATATTGTTGTTAGTACGAAGATATAGTGATTAATTTTAGAAAATAATAATATAAAACAATGATTGATTTTTGAAATATAGATATAAGGAATAGATATTAGAACATCATAAGGAAGGTTTGACGGAAGTCACGGCCATAAAAAGCCAAAACGGTATAAGATGTGAAGATAAATGTGTGAATTTATTATTGTATTTATATAAAACCAATAAAAATGATTACTAAAAAAAAACACAAATGTACGGTCAGCCCTAGCGAAGAGCTGGGGCCAGGGGCTATGAAACCAGATTTTGGAATGAGAACATAAGAATCATAGAATCATAGAGTTGGAAGTGACCACAAGGGCCATCCAGTCCAACCCCCTGCCAAGCAGGAAACACCATCAAAGCATTCTTGACAGATGGCTGTCAAGCCTTTGCTTAAAGACCTCCAAAGAAGGAGACTCCACCACACTCCTTGGCAGCAAATTCCACTGTCGAACAGCTCTTACTGCCAGGAAGTTCTTCCTAATGTTTAGGTGGAATCTTCTTTCTTGTAGCTTGAATCCATTGCTCCGTGTCCGCTTCTATTCCTGCACTGCTGGGGGTTGGACTAGATTGCCCTCAGGACCCCTTCCACCTCTACAGTTCTATGATTCTACGGAGCAAAGGGCTATTGGGGGCTATGCTTTGCCTCCACAACTGGAGGAAGCCATACTTCTGAACGCCAGTTGCCGGAAACCACAGGAGGGGAGAGATCTCTTGTGCTTGGATCCTGCCTCTGGTTGGCCACTGTGAGAACAGGATGCAGGACTAACCATCCATTGGCCTGATCCAGGAAACTCTTCCCATGTGATGTATAGATGGTACATTACACCAGTGAAATGTATCCTCTATAATAAAGTTGCTGTGTCCCTGCGTCCATTCCGTGTGTCACGGAATTGCGCTACAGCGCATGTCCGTGTCCCACACGGACGCAGGGATTGGAGCGGGCAGAGAGGGGGGCGTGTCCGCGAGGCAGCGGCAGCGCACGCGCGGTGTCAATTGCGCCAGCGCCGCTGCCTCGCACGGACGCAGAGGGCTGCCCCATCCTTGCTGCCGCTACCGCCGCCGCTACAGCCGCCCCCGGGGAAAACGAAGAAGGGGGAGGGAGCCCCTCTCCACCCCCCAGCGGCCGCTGTTCTGCCTCCTCCTGCCTCCTCCTCCTCTAGCGCCCGTTATTGAACGGGCTAAATTCAACTAGTAAAATGTATAAAATGAATAATAAATGTTGGAAGTGTAAAGAAAAAGAAGGAACATTGTATCATATGTGGTGGGAATGTAAGAAGGTGAAAAGCTTCTGGGAAATGATATATAATGAGATGAAAAAAATGTTGAAATATACATTTATAAAGAAACCGGAAGCTTTTTTGTTAGGAATTGTAGGAAATGACATTAAGGGACGAGATAAAAAGCTATTTTTATATGCAACAACGGCAGCAAGAATGTTAATGGCACAAGAAGATTTACCGACAAAAGAAGAATGGCAGATGAAGATAATGGACTATGCAGAATTGGATAAGATGACAGGAAGAATTCGAAACCGACGGGACCAGGAATTTCTAAAAGATTGGACTAAATTTGAGATATATTTGAAAGATAACTGTAAACAACAAATCACGCTAATAGGTTTGCAAGACGTTTTGTGAGGTTAATTTTAAGAAATATTACAGAAATAACTTTGGAAAATAACATTTGAATTTGATTATTTAAAGTAATAGTGGAGTATGAAATACAAGAGGAAGTTAAGAAAAGTGAAAATCCCGAGAAGTGGTTGGTGGAAGTCAGAAAACTTGTATAACATATGAATGTTAAATGTTATTTAAAAGAATGTATGTAAAAATCTTTAATAAAAATTATTTATTAAAAAAAAAAAAGGAAACTCTTCCCATGTTCTTAATGAGCCCGCTACAAAACTGTCTTTCCAATGGATTAACCAACAACGCAAACATTTGGAGAAAGACGTCTCCGTTTGGAGAAAGGTGCCTACTGACCTGATCCTAAAGGAGCACCCAAGTACAACAGCCCTATTATTATTATTATTATTATTATTATTATTAATACCCCACCCATCAGGCTGGGTTTCCCCAGCCACTCTGGGCGGCTCGCAACAGAATATTAAAAACACGATAAAACATCAAACATTAAAAACTTCCCTAAACAGGGCTGCTTTCCAATGTCTTCTTAAAGTCAGATAGTTGCTTATTTCCTTGACATCTGATGGGAGGGCGTTCCACAGGGCAGGCGCCACCACCGAGAAGGCCCTCTACCTGGTTCGCTGTAACCTCGCATCTCGCAGGGAGAGAATCGTCAGAAGGCCCTCGGTGGTGGACCTCAGTGTCCAGGATGAACGATGGGGGTGGAGATGCTCCTTCAGGTATAGTGGGCCGAGCCCTATCTGTGATTCCGAGCAATACAGAACCGTAGAGTTGGAAGGGGTCCCGGGGGTCATCTAGTCCAACCCCTGCAATGAGGGAATCCTTCTCCCAACATGGGGCTCGAACCCACAACCCTGAGATTAAGAGTCTCGCGCTCTACTGACTGAGCTGCCTCCAGCAGTGGAGGTAGAACATAGCCACCGTAGATAGTAGACACTGTCGGCTCCATGAATTTGGAGCTCCCAGATGGGGCTGAGAGGAGCTGGGAGCCCAACAGCAGCTTTCGCATACAGAGCCTTGAACCTCCAACCACCCAAGTGCCATGCAGATGCTCTGCGCCACTGAGCTGCGCTGCCTGATCCCGGACTGAGCTCTGCTGGGATTATCTTGAAAGGTCTTGAAAGACCTACACTGGCTCCCAGTACATTTCCGAGCACAATTCAAAGTGTTGGTTCTGACCTTTAAAGCCCTAAACGGCCTCAGTCCTGTATACCTGAAGGAGCGTCTCCACCCCCATCGTTCAGCCTGGACACTGAGGTCCAGCGCCGAGGGCCTTCTGGTGGTTCCCTCACTGCGAGAAGCAAAGCTACAGGGAACCAGGCAGAGGGCCTTCTCGGTAGTGGCACCCGCCCTTCAGATGTCAAAGAGAACAACAACTACCAGACCTTTAGAAGACATCTGAAGGCAGCCCTGTTTAGGGAGGCTTTTAATGTTTAATAGATCATTGTATTTTAATGTTCTGTTGGAAGCCGCCCAGAGTGGCTGGGGAAACCCAGCCAGATGGGCGGGGTATAAATAATAAATTATTATTATTATCTCCGCTCCCGCCAGGAAGTCGGGCAGGTAACAGTGCTCACCTAGCAGACCTGTCTCCCCACTGCCATAGTCCTCCTGCTTGGCTGCCATGCTGAGCTGCTTCTGGTCGGTATCTGAAGAAGCTTGGCTTGGGCCCGTGAAACTGACGGCCGCCTCCGCGAGGAGAGTGAGCACCTGGAAACGGGCGAGAGGAACAATTTATTTATTTTCTTATAATAATTTTTATTGGTTTTCAATTACAATAATCCAATAATAGCCGCCTCATTATAACAATGTCAAATTATAATAAAATTACTAATCCCAATCATTCAGGTGCCAAATTATATAATTTAGGTGGCTCCCCGCGTGTTAGAATTGATGGTTTGATTATTTACTCTATATAATAATAATAATAATAATAATAATAATAATAATAATAATAATAATTTATTATTTTTTATTTATACCCCGCCCATCTGGCTGGGCTTCCCCAGCCACTCTGGGCGGCTTCCAACAAAATATTAAAATACAATAATCAATCAAATATTAAAAGCTTCTCTAAACAGGGCTGCCTTCAGATGTCTTCTAAAAGTCTAGTAGCTGTTTATCTCTTTGTCCTCTGATGGGAGGGCGTTCCACAGTGCGGACGCCACCACCGAGAAGGCCCTCTGCCTGGTTCCCTGCAACTTGGCTTCTTGCAGTGAGGGAACCGCCAGAAGGCCCTCAGAGCTGGACCTCAGTGTCCGGGTAGATCGATGGGGGTATTTCTGCGTTCCAAACTCTTATTAATTTCAATTGCACTCCAGTCAAAATATCAATCGCTTACACAACAACTGCAACATTAACAACTTCCATTTGTACTGACACATTAAATGAAAGCTACAGGTGAAGCACTCAAACTATATCCTTGTTCTTCCTGTGGGTGACAATTATTCCATTCATGATGTTTCTTCCTGTCCTTGTAAAATATTATGTCTATCTCGTCCCGGTTCTTGCCACTCTCCATCATGCCTTGGGCAGATAAGAACAACAATTTAAGGCAGGGCGGACCAACCTGCATCCCGCAAGGCCTCTTTTGGCAGCCCTTGGCAACATTTGAGGGGGAAAACATCTTAAAGCCTTAAAAAATTATTTTGGTGTCATACATTGTTAATTAACAATTAAATATATTAAACCTGTTGTGCATTTAACACACACTCTCTATCTTAGCAAGCCTAAAAGTAAAGGGACCCCTGACCATTAGGTCCAGTCGGGACCGACTCTGGGGTTGCGGCGCTCATCTCGCTCTATAGGCCGAGGGATCCGGCGTTTGTCCATAGACAGCTTCTGGGTCATGGGGCCAGCATGACTAAGCTGCTTCTGGCGAACCAGAGCAGCGCACGGAAACACCATTTACCTTCCCGCTGCAGCGGTACTTGCACTTTGACGTGCTTTCGAACCGCTAGGTTGGCAGGAGCAGGGACCGAGCAACGGGAGCTCACCCCGTCGTGGGGATTCGAACCGCTGACCTTCTGATCGGCAAGCCCTAGGCTCTGTGGTTTAACCCACAGCGCCACCTGGGTCCCTCTTAGCAAGCCTACTCAGAGTTAAATACCACCTGTAAATCATTTTCCTCCTCACCTGCTTCTCCATCCTTTCGGCATCCTTCTGGAGGAATTCCTCGGCCAGGGCCACCGCCTGGGCACACGTCTCTGGCCCCCACTGCCTGACCCAGCTCTGGACGTTGGCCGGAAGGATGGCCAGGAGCTGCTCCAAGACCAGCAGCTCCAGGATCTGCTCCTTGCTGTGCCTCTCGATCTTCAGCCACGCCTGGCAAAGGTCCCGGAGCTGCCTGTGAGCCCCCCTCAGCCCCTCGGCCTCCTGGTAGCAGAAGCCCCTGAAGCGCTGCCGCTGCTTCTCCCGCCTCAGGGCATCCCAGCGCAAGATGGCCGTTTTCACTTTCCCATAATCCTCTCTGTCTCGGGCTTCGAGTGCAAGGAAAGCCTGCTTGGCTCCACCGCCAAGGGCCGGCAGGAGTGCCCACTCCTCCTGGGGCCACCGGCAGGCTTCGGCCACTTGCTCAAAGGTGGCCAGGAAGGCCTTGGGGTCGCCCCACGGCTTGGGCTCCTCTGGCAACGGGCCAGTGGGGCTGAGGGGCTGAGGGGACTCCACCATCTTCAGGAACTCCTGCCATTGGGCTTCCCAGTGTTGAAGCAAACCCTCGCAGGGCTCTTGTTTAACTAAGGTTGCGTCTGGTGTTTTTTGGACGACTTCTCCGACGGTCTCATGGGGGTCCTTCCCACTGCCGTCCAGCGCCTCCCCTTGCGGACAGCTTCCTGGGTCCATTTTCATGCCGGCTCCACCTCGGCCGGTGGCCCGAGGGACTCAGAGTAACCCAGAGAGTCGTGGCGGTTGATGCCGCCACATTCTAGGCCGTCACAAAAGGGGTAGCTCCCTGGGTATAGCAAAGAAAGATCACAGAATCGTAAAATTTGTAGCGTTGGAAGGGACGCCAAGGATCTTCTGGTCCAAGGCAGGAATCTTTTGCCCAATGTGGGGCTCAAACCCACAACCCTGAGATTGGTCTGCTCCAGGTCTATTCAATTAAATGGATTTAGAAACCATTTAACATTTCAGAGATCCCTTAAGTGGTGTGTACCACGTACAATTAAATGAACAGGGTCTCTATTCCAACAAAATTAGAACCTAAAAGCCAAGAATCCGGCGGAATTTAGAGCAAACCCATCAAAATAAATGGGCCTAAGTTACTCATGGCCAGTGCTTTTTTTCTTTAGGGGTACTTTTTTTCTTTTTTTGTTTAGGGGTACTCTCATTTTGAGGACCCAGGTGGCGCTGTGGGTTAAACCACAGAGCCTAGGGCTTGCCGATCAGAAGGTCGGCGGCTCGAATCCCCGTGACGGGATGAGCTCCTATTGCTCGGTCCTAGCTCCTGCCCACCTAGCAGTTCGAAAGCACGTCAAAGTGCAAGTAGATAAACAGGTACCGCTGCAGCGGGAAGGTAAACGGTGTTTCCGTGTGCTGCTCTGGTTCACCAGAAGCGGCTTAGTCATGCTGGTACATGACCCGGAAGCTGTACGCCAGCTTCCTCGGCCAGTAACGCGAGATGAGCGCCACAACCCCAGAGTCGGACACGACTGGACCTAATGGTTAGGGGTACCTTTACCTTTACTCTCATTTTGACCATTTTATAGTTCAAATCGGGGGAAATAAATACAGTAAATGGACAAAAGTACAAAGATTCACAAAATGTTTAGGGGTATGCGTACCCCTACATACCCCCCGAGGAAAAAAACACTGCTCATGGCCATAATTCCTGATAGATCTACTGACATTTGTTTTATGCATTGTACAAAATCATATCTTTTTTCGCTGGTGCATCATGAAATGCCAAGGCAGTGTTAAAACATAAAACACTGTTTAAAAAAAAAAAAGTCAAGAGACCAGCTAATCCAGAATACTGTACAGTGGTACCTCTGGATACGAACCGCCCCCTTTGCGAATGCTTCGGGCTACGCACGCGGCAAACCCGGAAGTAAAGGAAAGGTTTCCATCGCCCGTTCCTGCGCAGAACAGCGCGCCTCTGGATACGAATGTTTCGGAGTAAGAACGGACGCCCGGAATGAATTAAGTTCGTACCCAGACGTACCACTGTAGAAGTCAAACAGCTATAAAGGCCTGCTAGCATTTAAAAAAATGTCTTCAGGAAAAGTCAGGAAGTCAAAAGCAAGACCCCTGCCCACACATATATCAGGATCAGACCGCTCCCCACAAAATATCCTGGGAACTAGAATTTGTTAATGGTGCTCAGAGTTGTTAGGGCATCCCCTATTCTCTCCTTGTTGCGCTACAGTTCCCAGAGTCAAAAGGAGCCCTGAGGGTCGTCCAGTAATTATAATCGCAGTGTTGTTGCCTCCTAAATAAGGAGCCAAGGCGCAGGGCAGAAGAGGCTCCGCTAACATCGTGGCATAGGCCCCAAAGATGCTGGCTAGTGGTCCCACCATGCCACTTAATTGCCCAAACCTGTAAAAGGTAAAGGTAAAGGGACCCCTGACCATTAGGTCCAGTCGTGAACAACTCTGGGGTTGCAGCGCTCATCTCGCTTTATTGGCCGAGGGAGCCGGCGTACAGCTTCCGGGTCATGCGGCCAGCATGACTAAGCCGCTTCTGGCGAACCAGAGCAGCGCATGGAAACGCCGAGCAACGGGAACTCACCCCATCACGGGGAATCGAACCGTTGCTCGGTCCCAGCTCCTGCCCACCTAGCAGTTCGAAGGCACGTCAAAGTGCAAGTAGATCAATAGGTACCGCTCGGGCGGGAAGGTAAACAGCGTCTCCGTGCGCTGCTCTGGTTCGCGGCTTAGTCATGCTGGCCACATGACCCGGAAGCTTTACGCCGGCTCCCTCGGCCAATAATGCGAGATGACCGCCGCAACCCCAAACCTGTAAAGCAGCCTAAACAACATGTCACTAGATAAGGCAGGAGGCTGTTCTGTGCACTGTGTTGCAGTAGTTTGCAAAATCAACACAAATCAGTTCTTCGCCTTCTCTTTGACAACTCATCATTTGAGGCCAGGACAATAGGGATAGTTATTGTTGTGTATTGATTCAGAGTGTTATCATATCTGTATTACTATTGTCTGTAATCACATTAGGGTAAAGTAACTGCCTTCCTGTCCCAGAAGGAACAGTTACTATTGGTGCATTCAAGTTGCTGCATTGGGATCCTCTGTCTTATTGGTTCCCACCAAATAGCAGCTGTGTGATTGCTTGAAATTGTTCCCTCCAAAATGTATCTTTTCCTAGTCAGTCCTTTGTCCCTATAAATGTAGCTTCCCTACCCTCAGTTCCCTCAGTCTTGTTTGCCTGAATAAAGAGTTGTTACATGAAGAAGCTGTCTCCTGCCTGCTATGTCAGAGAGCTGAAATCATTTGCTGAAATCATTAACCCACGCTACAACAGTTATCATTCATAATAATAATAATAATAATAATAATAATAATAATTTATTATTTGTACCCTGCCCATCTGGCCAGGTCTCCCCAGCCACTCTGGGCGGCTTCCAACAAATATCAAAATACATTAAAATATAACAATACAGCACCTTTTCAAGCAATAATACAGCTGCATGGTTGTCTCCAGAAGAATAAATATGATTTGGATGCAACGGAGGACTGTAAATTGGATTGACCTAAAATATGCAGCTAAAAATGTTACTTAAAGAACCCATGGGGGGGGGAGTCCTAAGATTCGGAAGAACCTTGTGTAAAATTCTAATATGTGCAAAAATATTATTTGTGTGAATGAATTTGTAAAATCAAATAATATGCAGGAATTAATATGATTATACAGCAGCACAGGCGTCAAATAAAACAACGGCAGTACAGCATCAACACGATAATACATATACTGTAGTGGCATTGCCTATTCCAACCTTTTCAAATGAATTCTTCTAATAGCAATAATATGGCAGCACAGTCGTCTGGACTGGAGCACCTTTCCAGCGGTGGTTTGCTGAGCAGAAATCTGCAAAGGAGCCTTTCCCCCCCACCCCACCCCACCACTCTCCTCCCCAAACGGGAACACACGACCCTCCCCTAACAATAGGCGCCCATCTGGATGCTGGGAGCGGGGGAGGAACCCCTTGATTGTCTCTTTCGCTAATTAGCGGGGGGGGCCCGCACCCAGTCAACCCTCCCCCGAGCCCCGTTTCCACCCCGGGAATCTCCGTGCACCAAACCAGGCGCGTAACGCGTGCACACACACACTTTTCCGGGCGAGGGGGGAGAGGGGCTGCTGCGTTGAAAAGCATCCCGTGTTGCAGCGTCCTTGCTAGGAATCGCAGCCTCTTTCTGCTTTAACTCTTTGTGCATCTCTCTCTCTCTCTCTCTCTCTCTCTCTCTCTCTCTCTCTCTCTCTCTCTCTCTCCTGTTTATGGCATTCATAGCCTCAAGGGTATTTTTCGTTTTTCATGACACTGCTTAGAACTCAGTCGGGAAACCATGAAGCTCTTCACCTCAGGGTTGTGGGTTTGAGTCCTACCTTGGGTGAAACAATTCCTGCATTGCAGGGGGTCGGACTAGATGAGCCTTATGTTGTTGTTGTTGTTCAGTCGTTCAGTCGTGTCCGACTCTCCGTGACCCCATGGACCAGAGCACGCCAGGCACGCCTATCCCCCACTGCCTCTCGCAGTTTGGCCAAACTCATGTTAGTAGCTTCGAGAACACTGTCCAACCATCTCATCTTCTGTCGTCCCCTTCTCCTTGTGCCCTCAATCCTTCCCAACATCAGGGTCTTTTCTAGGGAGTCTTCTCTTCTCATGAGGTGGCCAAAGTACTGGAGCCTCAACTTCAGGATCTGTCCTTCTAGTGAGCACTCAGGGCTGATTTCTTTAAGAATGGATAGGTTTGATCTTCTTGCAGTCCATGGGACTCTCAAGAATCTCCTCCAGCACCATAATTCAAAAGCATCAATTCTTCGGCGATCAGCCTTCTTTATGGTCCAGCTCTCACTTCCATACATAACTACTGGGAAAACCATAGCTTTAACTATACGGACCTTTGTCGGCAAGGTGATGTCTTTGCTTTTTAAGATGCTGTCTAGGTTTGTCATTGCTTTTCTCCCAAGAAGCAGGCGTCTTCTAATTTCGTGACTGCTGTCACCATCTGCAGTGATCATGGAACCCAAGAAAGTGAAATCTCTCACTGCCTCCATTTCTTCCCCTTCTATTTGCCAGGAGGTGATGGGACCAGTGGCCATGATCTTAGTTTTTTTGATGTTGAGCTTCAGACCATATTTTGCGCTCTCCTCTTTCACCCTCATTAAAAGGTTCTTTAATTCCTCCTCACTTTCTGCCATCAAGGTTGTGTCATCAGCATATGTGAGGTTGTTGATATTTCTTCCAGCAATCTTAATTCCGGTTTGGGATTCATCCAGTCCAGCCTTTCGCATGATGAATTCTGCATACAGTATAAGTTAAATAAGCAGGGAGACAATATACAGCCTTGTCGTCAAAAGCTTTTGCGTAGTCAATAAAGCAGAAGTAAATGTTTTTCTGGAACTCTCTAGCTTTCTCCATAATCCAGCGCATGTTTGCAATTTGGTCTCTGGTTCCTCTGCCCCTTCGAAATCCAGCTTGCACTTCTGGGAATTCTTGGTCCACATACTGCTTAAGCCTGCCTTGTAGAATTTTTAGCAAAACCTTGCTAGCGTGTGAAATGAGCGCAATTGTGCGGTAGTTGGAGCATTCTTTGGCACTGCCCTTCTTTGGGATTGGGATGTAGACTGATCTTCTCCAATCCTCTGGCCACTGCTGAGTTTTCCAAACTTGTTGGTATATTGAGTGTAGCACCTTAACAGCATCATCTTTTAAAATTTTTAATAGTAGCACCTTAGAGACCAACTAAGTTTGTTCTTGGTATGCACACGAAAGCTCATACCAAGAACAAACTTAGTTGGTCTCTAAGGTGCTACTGGAAGGATTTTTTTTATTTTTTTATTTTGTTTTGACTATGGCAGGCCAACACAGCTACCTACCTGTAACTTTAATTTTATTATTATTATTATTATTATTATTATTATTAATCAATCAAGCAGTATATAACTTTTAGGATTTTTTTTTTAAAAAAAACAGCCCACTTCTTTGGCTATGAAGTTTTTAGCGTGTGGTGTTGGATTTTCAAGACTTGAGAGAGGGCGATGGAGGAGGGGTTATTTATATTTATATACGGTATACTATATACTGTTGAATTAAGGGACCAGGTGGCGCTGTGGGTTAAACCACAGGCTTGCTGATCAGAAGGTCGGCGGTTCGAATCCCTGCGACGGGGTGAGCTCCCGTTGTTCGGTCCCAGCTCCTGCCCACCTAGCAGTTCGAAAGCACGTCAAAGTACAAGTAGATAAATAGGAATCGGCGTTTCCGTGCGCTGCTCTGGTTCGCCAGAAGCGGCTTTGTCATGCTGGCCACATGACCCGGAGGCTGTCTTCGGACAAACGCCGGCTCCCTCGGCCTATAGAGCGAGATGAGCACGCAACCCCAGAGTCGGACACGACTGGACCTGATGGTCAGGGGTCCCTTTACCTTTACCTTTATATACTGTTGAAGCTTGGACTACAAAGGGTTAAATGCACCGATGCTTGGAGGCAGCTTCCTAGAGAGGAAGGAAGTTGGCGGGAGGAGGCTCTCGGTCCTCCGAGAGCGGAGGTCCCGCCCCCTCCCGCCTGGCTGCTCGCTCCTTGGAGACTGGTGAGCAGGGAAGAAGGAGTTGGTTGCTGCTGCTCTTTGCTTCGAGGCGGGATAAAGTTTTCCCAGCGCAGTGGAAAGAGTTTCCCTTGGTGTTTCCAGCTTCAGGGGGTCTGGTGAGCCCCCTCCCCATTTTCCTGGGTGGAAGGGAAGACCCGCAGAGGCGCAGTGGAGGTTAGAAAGTGGGGCGGGTGGGTAGACCCCTCATAAGGGTGACTTGGGGAGAAAGTACTTAAAAGCTGCCTTGCACTGAGTCAGACCAATGGGGTCACCTAATATTGCCGACACTGGCTGGCAGCAGCTCTCCAGGGTTTCAGACGGGGAGGGGGCATAGAATCATAGAATTGCAGAGTTGGGAGGGAGCAAATGCGTACTCCACAGATTTAGTTCCCCGCTTGATTATCAGCTGCCCCATAGCAGAAGTACTGTAGGAAGGCAGTGCGGTGTAGTGGTTAGAGCAGGGAAGAAGCAAAGGAGTTGTTTGCTGCTGCTCATTGCTTCGAGCCGGGATAAATTGTGTCTTGACACATCGGCTGCAGTGTGTGGGTGTGTCTTGCAAACGCTCCTCACGTTCCTCCTAGGGCTGGAAAGGGTTTAGTTTAACCTTTGGTTTGCTAGTAAAACTGAAGCAACGTGTTGCGAAATGATACGTGTCTTAAAAAGTGTGTCTCCGATGTGAAAAGTTTGGAATGCTCTGGGTTAGAGTGTCAGACCAGGATAAGGGTTCAAACCCCCCACTCCATCATGAAGCTCACTGGGTGACCTTTGGCAGCCTCACAGGGTCGTTGTGGGGATTAACTGAGGAGGGGGTAAACCATGTGCCCCTTGGAGAAAAAGTCAGGATATAAATGCAGTAAATGAGATCTTCTGCTGACCTGCATAAGAAAGATGGAGGGGCCAGCCAGATGGAGATGTCAGTTGCCAACCTGGCATCCAGAGATCTCCACGTGGCCGAAACGTGCCCAGGGGATTTCTAGCACTGAGGTGGGGGTAGGAAGACATCGCCACAAGGGGAGCGAAGACACCCTTGGCTAAGAGCACAGCCAGGGATGTGGGGAAGAAAAGGCAGGGAAGTGCCTGTGAGGAGGGGGCTGGGGAAAACGAACGAGATCTATCCAATAATATTCAGTGAAGACTGGTAAGGCAGAAAGCAGGCCTGCCAGACTATAAGTGGATCCACAACCAATTACAGGCAGAGCCAAATAATTCTAGTTGCGTCCCCATTTGATACTGTTTTAAACAGCCACAGCTTCCCCCCAAAGGATTCTGGGAGCTGATGTTTGTTAAGGGCTCTGGGAGCTGTTGGGAGACCCCCAATTTCCTCACAGAGCTGCAATTCCCATAATTTACTGGGGGTTGGGCTAGATGACCCTCAGGGTCTTTTCCAGCTCTACAGTTCTATGAATTTTAAGCCCCTCTGGGAACTGTAGCTTTGCAACTCTTAATATAGCAAGAGTTTTCTCCTCGCAGACCATCTCGTTCACTTTGCAGGGCTTGGCTTCCTCCCCCCACACCCCGCCACCACATGCACAGCCAATCTTTGCCGTAAGACAGAGACTATCGCAGAAGCGACCCTTCAGCCATGTTGGAGCAGGAAGCGAAGTTGCGGGAGCAGGGCGCGGCGGGCCCTGAAGCAGGAAGGAGCACCAACGCCGTCGGATGTGGGCCCAGCGGGGAATTCTGGGACGGAAATGTGCGGAAGGTCATAATCAAGGAGGAGACCCTCTGCTCAGATGTGCCGTGCCAGCACTTCAGGGGGTTCCTCTACCAGGAGGCCGAGGGGCCCCGGGAGGCATGCAGCCGACTCCAACATCTTTGCCGCGAGTGGCTGAAGCCAGAGCGACACACCAAGGCTCAGATGCTGGACCTGGTTGTCCTGGAGCAGTTCCTGACTGTCCTCCCCCCGGAGATGGAGAACTGGGTGAGGAGATGCAGAGCGGATACCAGTTCCCAGGCGGTGGCCTTGGCCGAAGGTTTCCTCCTCAGCCAGCAGGAACGGCAGCAGGTGAGAGCGTTCATACCCTAGGGTCCCAATTCAGGTTCGACAGGCTCCAGACCTCCAGCCTTGGAATCTGGAACCCGGCTGTCAGGGATCTGCCTCCCCCTGCCAGTCCAGCCCTCAGTGTTTATAGAGAGCAGCCACCTATTTTAACTACAGATACTGTATATTCCTGCGTATAAGACTACTTTTTAACCCAGGAAAATCTTCTCAAAAGTCGGGAGTCGTCTTATACGCCGGGTCGTATTTCTTATACGGCGAGTATATCCCAAACTCTATATTTTAACTGGAAAAGTTGGGGGTCATCTTATATGCCCAGTCGTCTTATATGCCGGAAAATACGGTACATCTTCGAGTGAAAGCAGCAGTCCCTCGGGGGAGAAGCAGTTAGTGGCTGGGAGGGAAGGAGTGCCAGGGCTCCAGGGATTTAGTGAGAGGCCTGGCACCACCCAGCAGGCTCGATCGGAGGGAGAGGCGTCAGGTCCGGCTCGTAGATTACGTAGGAGGAGGAAGAGGCAGTTTAGGTTGCCAGGACTGTGGTGTTGGCGCCAAAACCGGAGGGAGGCACTTCCGGATTCTGCTAGTGAGTGAACAGACGTGATGAGATTAAGCTCTGCACTGTATATAGGGTAGCTTGGCACAGAATAAAAGAACTAAAAGACAAATGGCTGGGCGTTTCTATTGAACAACGGAGAAAGCAACCTGACACCGGCCTTGGTCCAATTGAGCAGCCCTTGTTCCTCTGGGATAAACCATCATCTCCAGATTCCCAGGTGTCATTTTTCTTTTAAAAAAAGTAAATTCCTAGCGTTTTAAAAAACCGAGGCAAAAACATAAACACAATTCTGCCATTTTGGGGGGTGAGAAATTAGCCCGCTTCATCCTTAACGGCTGCCCCACACAGGAAAAAAATCTGCCCCAGAAAAAATTCCGTGGACATGTGTGTGTGTGTGAGAGAGAGAGAGAGAGAGAAAAACAGAGAGAAGAGAGCAGGAGAGATGGATTTGGGGTGGGAGGGATGGATATGTGAATTGTGAGAGGTTTGTGTGTAAGAGACCATGAGTATGAGTACCTTGTAAAAAGGTAAAGGACCCCTGGACAGTAAAGTCCAGTCAAAGGTTGTTGTTGTTGTTGTTCAGTCGTTCAGTCGTGTCCGACTCTTCGTGACCCCCTGGACCAGAGCACGCCAGGCACGCCTATCCTTCACTGCCTCTCGCAGTTTGCCCAAACTCATGTTAGTGGCTTCGAGAACACTGTCCAACCATCTCATCCTCTGCCGTCCCCTTCTCCTTGTGCCCTCAATCCTTCCCAACATCAGGGTCCTTTCTAGGGAGTCTTCTCTTCTCATGAGGTGGCCAAAGTACTGGAGCCTCAACGTCAAAGGTAAGTGGTCTAAACCACTGAGCCTCTTGGGCTTGCCGATCCCCGCGGTTCGAATCCCCGCAACGGAGTGAGCTCCTGTTGCTCTGGCCCAGCTCCTGCCAACCTAGCAGTTCGAAAGCATGCCAGTACAACTAGATAAATAGGTGCCACTGAGCCAAGAAGGTTAACGGTGTTTCTCTGCGCTCTGGCTTCCATCACGGTGTTTCATTGCGCCAGAAGCGTTTTAGTCATGCTAGCCGCATGACCCGGAAAGCTGTCTGTGGACAAACGCCGTGATACTGGGAAAACCAACCACCGCGTTTTAATGGAATGGCCCTCAGAAGCCTTTTCTAATCCACACTCACATACCCCTATTGTAACCCTACCCGGTCTTTTTATTTCAGGGCCTGTTTACGGAAGAAGCCACTGACTTCTCCGAGGTACAGAATGCGGCGGACTCTCGGCAGAGGCTTCTGTCCAAGTTGATTAAGCAGGAGGAGGACGAAGACGCCACTTTGCGGAGTAAGGGCTAACAGGATAAAATATCAGCGTGGTCTCCCTCTCGCCACGACAGCTCCATGCTCTCGCTCCACAATCTGAGGCAGTACATCCCACTGAATAACAATTGTTGGGGATCGCAAGCGGAGAGGGTGCTGTTGTGCTTAGTTTCTGCTTGCGGGGGCGCTTCCTGTAGGTTAGCCACCTTGAGAACAGGATTTGGGGCCAGGCCAGACCAACACATTTCACTAGACACATGTTAGTAATTTGTTTTTGTTTGAAATAGTTTTTATTTGATTTTACAAGTTAAGAAAATAATAACAATACAACCATACACATCCACATTTACAGGTTCCTCCGAATCTCCGGACTTCCCACCTCCCCGCCATGGGTCCTATTATTAAACCTTTTCTACTGCATCTTTTCCAATAATCTATATTTTATATAACTCCATTGTCTCCCTAGTACTTGCTACATTACAAGTGTTATTACAATCCTGCTAATATTTTCATCTGCTTACAGTGGTCTCCAAGATAACTTATCGATTTTTCCCATTCTTTTTTAAAGTTTTGGTCTTCTTGGTTTCTTAGTTTTCCTGTCAGTTTCGGCACAGTCCAGCAGTTTAATTTGCCATTCTTCTCTGGTAGGGACTTTATCTTCTTTCCATCTTTGGGCTAGTAGCATCCGTGCGGTTGTCATCGCATACATAAAAAAGTCTTTCCTGCTCCCTTGGAATATCAGCACCTATAATTCCTAATAAAAAAACTTCTGGGTTTAAATTTTTTTTTTTAATTTGAACAGTTGTTTCATCTCATTATATATCATTTCCCAGAATGCTTTTAGTACCTTACAAGACCACCACATATGATAAAAGTTGCCTTCTTTTTCTTTACATTTCCAACAGATATTTGTTAGTAATTTGTTGATCATCCTTATATCTTTGTACCCCTCATAGGAGATGAGCCAAGTATGCCAGTTATTTCCACCTCCTCTCTCCCTTCTGGTCCAATGGAAATGGTTTCTGGGCAACCAGATCAGGTAAGAGGCGGGATCACCGTCACTGGAGTGACAGCCCTGGGATTCTCTGACTTCCTCTGCCTGCTGCCCGTCTTCCTCTTCCTGAAAGAATCTGCCTCTTTCTCCCTTCCATCTGTCAGAGTTGTCCACTGCAAATTCCACTCCATAAAGGCCCAATTCCCCCATTATTCCCCTGGAGGAATCAGCTGTTGGATCATGCTTAGCAGAACTGTCAAGGGACACATGCAAAGAGTTAATACTTATTGTTTTATTTATTAAATTTATATACCGCACTGCATCCAAAGATCTCGGGGCAGTTCACAAGTGAAAACTTTATTATCTATTTAGAGCTACCCTGTATCTTTGTACTTTTGTCCTTCCAGGCTGCGACACCTTATCGTTTAAAACTTTTGATTTATTTCCCCCCTGTTCTTATGTTTGCCCTTTTGTTGTTGTTAATAAAATAAATGTTATTGCTAATCATTTGGAAAAAGAAATTGGGAAAACCTCGCACCAAACCATGGTTCATGCTAACCATACTTTAGAAACCAAGCTATCATTCGATACAGGCTAACCATGGTCTAGAGCACTGGTTCCCAAGCTTTTTTTGGCCATGCCCCATTTAAGCATCTCTAAGATCCTGATTTCCCCCCTCATGACATATAATTCTTATGATTCAAAAAGTGAACTCCTATTCATGTGGAGGAAGGCTAAAAGGCCATTAACTGTTAATAACTCATTCTCAAGTTGCCCCCTTAAAAATCAAATCGCCCCCCTAGAGAGTTGCTGTTGCATTAACTGTTAAGAGAATAAAAACTTTCTTTCCTTCCTTCCTTCCTTCCTTCCTTCCTTCCTTCCTTCCTTCCTTCCTTCCTTCCTTCTTTCTTTCCTTCTCTCTCTCTCTCTCTCTCTCTCTCTTTCTTTCTTTCTTTCTCTCTCTCTCTCTGTCTCTGTTTTCCTTCCTTCCTTCCTTCCTTCCTTCCTTCCTTCCTTCCTTCCCAGGTTTCCTTTGAGGAAGTGCCTGTACATTTCTCTGAAGAGGAGCGTGCCCTGCTGCATCCAGCCAAAATCACCCTTCACCGCAAAGAATCCATGGCTGAGAATTCTGGGGTTGTGGCCTCTCAGCGTAAGTGCCCGAAAATCTCCAGCGGGAAGAGGACTTTAACCGACCACCACCAAGGAAATCACGCAGGGAAGAAACCGTACACCTGCCTGGAGTGCGGGAAAAGCTTCACACGCAAGAGGAGCCTCACTATCCACCAGAGAAATCACACGGGGGAAAAGCTGTACAACTGCCTGGAGTGCGGAAAGGGCTTCACGCAGAAGGGGCACTTCATTACGCACCAGAGATCTCACACCGGGGAGAAGCCCTTCCAGTGCCTGGAGTGCGGGAAAAGCTTCGCGCAGAAGGGCCACTTCACGGCCCACCGAAGATCCCACACGGGGGAAAAGCCATATACCTGCCCGGAGTGCGGGAAGAGCTTCACGCAGACGACACACCTCTCCACACACCTGAGATCTCACACGGGGGTGAAACCGTACACTTGCTTGGAGTGCGGGAAAAGCTTCAGCGTCAAGGCGACGCTCCGATCCCACCAGAGATCTCACACGGGAGAGAAGCCCTACGAATGCCTGGCGTGCGGGAAGAGCTTCAGCATGCTGGCGAACCTCAGGAGACACGAGAGAATCCACGCCGGGGTGAAGCCGTACAAATGCTTTGAGTGCGGGAGGAGCTTCTGTAAGAAGGCGAGCCTAACTGACCACCAAGTGAGCCACACAAGGGAAGAACAAGTGGTGTACAAATTCTTTTAAATAAAACGAAACCTCCACGCCCAGAGGGGAAAGCTCTGCGCAGAAGAAAACCCTCGCCGTACGTCGGATGAGTCGCACAAGCCACATAAATGCCGGTTATTTGGGGGAAAGTATAAATAATTACAGAAAGTGCATTGCTTCTCATTGATGAATCCGCACAGTGTAGAAAGCGCACAAATGCACCGAGTGTGGAAAAAGCTTTCCTTGGAAAACGAGCCTCACTGCACATCAGAGAATCCACCAAGTGCAGAAACCTTAGAAGGTCAAGAGGGTAGAATGACCTTCAGGTCCAATAGGATCGGTTTCCAAACGGCTGATGGGGTGAAGGTACTGACAAGATGGGAGATACTGATAGCGTGAGTCAAGAACATAAGAGATTGCTGGATCAAGCCAGTGGTCCCTCTAATCTAGCAACCCATTCACACAGTGGCCAGCCGGATGCCTGGGGGAAACCAGCAAGCAGGATTCGAACACAAGTATCTGTGCTTGGTTTGCCAGTTGCACAGTCACCGACAGGAAAATGCTCCGGAAGGTCATAACCACAGCCCAAAAGATTATCGGTCATCCTCTCCCATCTTTGGACGAACTACCGTATTTTTCGCTCTATAAGGCGCACCTGACCATAGAAGACACCTAGTTTTTAGAGGGGGAAAGCCCCATTTTTTTGAGGATCAGCTCAAATTTCTGCAGCTTCTTTTGCAAAGGAGAAAAGCCCCATTTTTGAGGATCAGCTCAAATTTCTGCAGCTTCTTTTGCAAAGGAGAAAAGCCCCATTTTTTGAGGATCAGCTCAAAATTGTTGAGCTTACTTTGCAAAGGGAAAAAATCCTGTTTTATGGGGTTTAACTCACAGTTCTGCAGCTTCAGGAATGGGAGCCATTTCTACAGTTTCCAGACAGATAATCTAATCAGCCAGTCACATGTCGCTGGGGAAACAGCCTCCCTCTGCAAGGGGGCGGGGCTGGAATCTCTCTCCCTTATCTCTCCCCCCAATTGTTTGCTGAGCAGCTGCTCAGCGGGCTTCCTTTCAACACCCGTTCTCTCTCTTTTTTCTTTTTCTTTTTTAAAAAAAGCACGATCTGCTTTTGCCCCTGGGCAGTTCAGCTCCAGGGACCACATATTCGCTCCATAAGACGCACAGACATTTCCACTTACTTTTTAGGAGGAAAAAAGTGCGTCTTATGGAGCGATAAATACGGTATATAGCTCCCTTTGTCCTAAAAAAAGCAAACAACATTTTACAGGATTCATCTCATCCTGGATATAGTCTGTTTGCACGGTTGCCTTCGGGCAAGAGATACAGAACAATTGAATCAAGAACAAATAGACTAAAAAACAGTTTTTATCCAAGAGCTATAACTATTTTAAATGCTGTAACCAAATGATATGATTTTTGGGGAGTCGTGATGGATGGTATGTATGTGTATGTGTGGTTGTAAATGTATAAATGCGTATATGTGGCTGTAAATGTGGGATGGCATTCAATTTCATTGTACTATGTACAATGACAATAAAGTATCTATCTATCTATCCGTAGGGACCCAGCTGGCGCTGTGGGTTAAACCACAGAGCCTAGGGCTTGCTGATCAGAAGGTCGGCGGTTCAAATTCCTGCGATGGGGTGAGCTCCCGTTGCTCGGTCCCAGCTCCTGCCCACCTAGCAGTTCAAAAGCATGTCAAAGTGCAAGTAGATAAATAGGTACCGCTCTGGTGGGAAGGTAAACGGTGTTTCCGTGCGCTGCTCTGGTTCACCAGAAGCGGCTTAGTCATGCTGGCCACATGACCCGGAAGCTGTACGCCGGCTCTCGGCCAATAAAGCGAGATGAGCGCCGCAACCCCAGAGTTGGACACGACTGGACCTAATGGTCAGGGGTCCCTTTACCTTATCTATCTATCTATCTAGCACTCTCCCCTCCTGTGGTCTGTAGCAACTGGCATTCAGAGGCATTCCAGGCTCAGTTCAAAGTGTGGCCGTTGACCTTTTAAAAGGCCGAACAGCCTGGGAAACAGAGTATTGCCTCTGTGCCCACAAATGTCCTGACACTTTGGGCACAAGCATGACACATACAAGTTGATTCCTGTCAGGGGGGGTGTCCGCAATAGCTCACTAGGTGTCAGTGAAGTTAAACCCTTTAGTCAAAGAAACAAAACAGGATTTGCTCTTCCCATTTCATACCTTTGCTCTTCCATGCCTTTGCTCTTCCCATTTCATACCTTTGCTCTTCCATGCCTTTGCTCTTCCCATTTCATACCTCTTCTGGTTCCAGGAGTCAGGGGAGCCTGTTGCAGCAGGAGGAGGAGACTCCCTGGCTTCCTCACCAGCTTGACTCATCTCTCCCTCTTCTCCAGCCTCCGCTTCTGCCTCTGATTCTGGACTTCTCTCTGCCACAGACTCTCTCCGCTCACTAAGCCCTGTTACCTCTTCAGCTTCTGACACCTCCACTTCCCCGTCTTCTCCCTGTGATCATTCATTGTCATCCCACCACCAATCCCTGGGCTCTGAGCCTTCTTCCCTTGGGGGTTCCCCAGCCAGTTCCTCCCACCATTCCTCTGCGTCCAACCAGCCCATGACATTCCTCGACCGAGAGAACTTGTAGCTCATTATTGAATTACTAAATACTAAGTAGGTTTTGCCTTATTTCCCCTTTGGTATGCGAATAATAATTAGCGAATCCTGAAATGAACATTCCTCTCTCTCCCCCCTGATCTTTTTTTAAATAATCTTTTTTATTGATTTTCAAAGATATAAACATACAGCATAAAACAGCACAAAATCCAAATATTGAGATTACTCTGAATCTCCTGACTTCCCCCCATCCCTTCCATGTGTCCTTTTAATTCTGTTTTCAATTTTCTCCAATTTTTCACCTTCCTAAGTTATCTATACGTTCTGTTAAGTTACAAGTGTATTTAAAATCCTGCTAATGTTTTGACCAGTTTACAATGATTTTGCATATACATTATAAACATTAACGATGCCTTATGAGGAACGGCTTAGGGAGCTGGGTATGTTTAGCCTGGAGAAGAGAAGGTTAAGGGGTGATATGATAGCCATGTTCAAATATATAAAAGGATGTCATATAGAGGAGGGAGAAAGGTTGTTTTCTGCTGCTCCAGAGAAGCGGACACGGAGCAATGGATTCAAACTACAAGAAAGAAGATTCCACCTAAACATTAGGAAGATCTTCCTGACAGTAAGAGCTGTTTGACAGTGGAATTTGCTGCCAAGGAGTGTGGTGGAGTCTCCTTCTTTGGAGGTCTTTAAGCAGAGGCTTGACAGCCACCTGTCAGGAATGCTTTGATGGTGTTTCCTGCTTGGCAGGGGGTTGGACTGGATGGCCCTTGTGGTCTCTTCCAACTCTATGATTCTATGATTTCCCATTCTTTTTTAAAATTTCTTGCCTTTTTGATTCCTGAGCTTCCCAGTTAATTTTGCCATTTTGGCATAGTCCATCAACTTGATCTGCCATTCTTCTCTGGTCGGGGCTGTCTCTTCCTTCTCTCACTTCTGATCTTTTCTTTCTGCTTTCTGTTCCGTAACTTTATATGCAAGGTGGTTGTTTTTATGATGGTGTTTTAATGGTGGGTCTTTGGGGTGGTTGTTTTTGTTGTTGCTGCTGTTTGGTAAGTTGTATCGCTCTATGTTTGTATAGTTCTTTTGAATATGCTTGTAAGCAACGCTGGAATTGGAAGCTGGGAGATGAATTTCCTGAATAAACAAACCTTCCATCCTTCGTTGATTCTCCAAACTGACACACACACACACCCCACCTAAGCATCTGAACCATCTGAACTTGGAACATAAGAAGTTGTCAGGTTGTTAGTTCATTAAGCTCAATATTGTCTGCTCTGACCGGCAGCATCTCTCCAGAGTTTCAGACAAGGGACTTCAAAACTCCTGATTGGCTGATGTCAGGTGATCGACAGGCAGGCAGCTCCACTCCCCCTCTGAAATTCTGCCTGTGTGGGTGCTGGGCTCTGATACCGTAAGGATTTTGGACCCTCCGGCAAAAATGGGTTCCCAACCCTTGGTTCAGAACCGTTTCTCTGTTGCTGTGAGCAAGCACTTGCTTACCGTGTTTCCCCTATTTTAAGACACCGTCTTATATATTTTTTCCCTCAAGAAAACGCACTATGGCTTATTTTGAGGGGATGTCTTATTTTTATTACGTAAGCCCAGCCCCACCTTTTCCTTGGCGCCCTCCAGAACTGCGCCTATCACTATGGCTTATTTTCAGGGTACGGCTTATATTTCGCAAATGCGAAAAAATCCTGCTATGGCTTATTTTATGACTACGTCTTAAAATAGGGGAAACAGGGTACCTAGCTATACTTTGACAGGTGGCCTTGAGAAAACCTTTCCACAAAACCTCTGGAGGACCCCAGCTGAAGAGACGGCTGTCTTGGGTGCGAGAACAACTTACCTGAGTTTTCGTAGGAGGTGCACAGAGGCAGCCGACTAGATGCTCATCTGGGTTGGTAGAACCCACATTCCAGTGGGGGACATGACTCAGAAGGCAGTGTGGTGCAGTAGTTAGAGCTGGGAGGGGAGTCCTCCAGCTCTCAAGTCTCCACCCAGCCCCCTTGGTTCCTACGAAAGCTTCTTGCCCCTCTTAACGTTCTCCGTGAAAACATTTTATTATCAATTTTGAACATCCTCACAATATCCCTCCCCCCCCCCTGGACATCCAGAAGACCAAATAAGAAAGTGGGGGGGGGCGGAGGTTAGAGATTGACCAAGTAAAAAACGGAAATCTTTGTATAATACAATGGCCTCCAAACATTATGAGGCAACTGTCCCCTTGGTTTCTTAAATTCATCTTAAATTCAGCAAGGCCTTTGACAAGGTGCCCCATGATATTCTTGTAAAGAAGCTGGTTAAATGTGGGCCAGACAATGCTACCATTCAGTGGATTTGTAACTGGCTGGCTGACCGAACCCAAAGGGTGCTCATCAATGGCTCCTCTTCATCCTGGAGAGAAGTGACTAGTGGGGTGCCACAGGGTTCTGTCTTGGGCCCAGTCTTATTCAATATCTTTATCAATGACTTGGATGATGGGCTTGAGGGCATCCTGATCAAGTTTGCAGATGACACCAAATTGGGAGAGGTGGCTAATACCCCCGAGGACAGGATCACACTTCAAAATGACCTTAACAGAATTGATTTACATCCTATGCCCCTTTAAAATGTTTTTTTTGGGGGGGGGCTATTGGAAGACAGGAGTGCCTGGCGTGCTCTGGTCCTTGGGATCACAAAGAGTCGGACACAACTAAACAACAACAACAACAGTGTAATGTGATCGATTGTGTGGGGCGAGGCTTACCTCCCCCCCAAAAAAATATTTCATTGAAGTTGAAATCCCTAGACCAGGCACGTCCAACAGGTAGATCATGATCTACCAGTAGATCACTGGATGTCTGTGGTAGATCACTGGCTCCCTCCAAAGAAGCTCAACAAGTTTGGCTCCCCTAAAAAAAGCTCAAATTTTTGCCCTGCACCCCCCCCCCCAAAATGGGGCTTTCCTCCTGCCTAAAAAAAGCTCAGCAACTTTGATCTGAGCCCCAAAAAAGTGGGTAGATCACTGCCATTCTTTAACTCTGTGAGTAGATCGCAGTCTCTTGGAAGTTGGCCACCCCTGCCCTAGATCAATTGTTGTTGTTGTTCAGTCGTGTCCGACTCTTCGTGACCCCATGGACCAGAGCACGCCAGGCACGCCTATCCTTCACTGCCTCTCGCAGTTTGGTCAGACTCATGTTAGTAGCTTCGAGAACACTGTCCAACCATCTCATCCTGTGCCGTCCCCTTCTCCTTGTGCCCTCCATCTTTCCCAACATCAGGGTCTTTTCCAGGGAGTCTTCTCTTCTCATGAGGTGGCCAAAGTACTGGAGTCTCAACTTCAGGATCTGTCCTTCCAGTGAGCACTCAGGGCTGATTTCCTTAAGAATGGATAGGTTTGATCTTCTTGCAGTCCATGGGACTCTCAAGAGTCTCCTCCAGCACCATAATTCAAAAGCATCAATTCTTCGGGCGATCAGTCTTCTTTATGGTCCAGCTCTCACTTCCGTACATTCCGCCCTAGATCAATAGCAAGGGTTAAATGGCAGAGATGGATTCCTAGACAGGAAGGTAATTTATTTGGGGGGGGGGGGTCTCCTCTAGAGCAACAAGGCTCCTCCCCATCCTGCTTCGGAGAGGTGCTGGAGGTTGCAGAGAGCGACGACAAAGGAGGTTTGCAAGGCTGATGCTTCTCTTAGCAGAGCTGAACCAGCCTCCCTTGGGTTTTGCAGGATTTTGCAGCAGCAGGGGGAAAACGGCTCTCTTTCTGGCCATGTCGGGGGATGTCTTGAAGGATGATGTCAAACTGGAAGATGGAGTCACGGCTGCCCCCCAGCCAGGAGGAGACGCCCCTGCAGTGCAGGTCGGGGGCGGCGAGGGATCCTGGGGAGGAATCCTGCGGCAGATCCTGGGTGAGGGCGGCACCCCTCTCAGCTCAGAGGCGCAGCGCCAGCGTTTCAGGCAATCCCGCTACCAGGACCCCGAGGGACCCCGAGAGGTTTGCAGCCGACTCCACCGCCTTTGCCGTCTGTGGCTGAAGCCAGAGAGACACACCAAGGCTCAGATCCTGGACCTGGTGATCCTGGAGCAGCTCCTGGCTGTCCTCCCTGCGGAGACAGAGAGCTGGGTGAGGGAATGCGGAGCGGAGACCAGTTCCCAGGTGGTGGCCCCGGGGGCAGAAGGTTTTCCCTGGAGTCAGGCAGAGGAGAAGCAAGGAGAGCAGCAGGTAAGAAGCATAGCAGCCTAGAATTGTAGAGCCGGAAGGGACCACGAGAGTCATCTAGTCCAACCCAGCCCAACATGGCACTCGAACCCATAACCCTGAGATTAAGAGTCTTTTGCTCTACTTACTGAGCTATCAATGAGTTGTTGTTGCTGCTGCTGTTGTTATCATCATCATCAAAACTTATTAGTCACTTGTCACATTATTATTATTATTATTATTATTATTTAAACTTATTAGTTGTTACATTTTTAGTAGTAGTAGTAGTAGTAGTTTCTTGTCACCAAAGGTCTCCAAACGACTAACAGCAAAGAAAAATACACAGTACATAATACCATAGGGGGGAAAGAATGGGGGATCATATAATACATTAATATTTCCTAGAATATTACATTTATGGAAAAACAAAAAGAACATACCAGCCGTCTAAATAATAGCAGACAACATTAACGATGCTCAAATACTCTGGCCCACTAATTAGCAAATAAATAAAACCTCAACCCTACTCCGCAGCCCCAAAATCATCCACATGCAACCAGCGATTCCCCCACTTTATCTCCCACCCTTCTTTAGTTCCTTTCTTTCTTTCTTTTTTCTCTTTTTCTTTTCTAAAGTAGTGAGGGTTTTAATCGTATTTTGTGTTGAAAACTTTTAATAAAAAATTATTTAAACAAACAGCGACAAACCCTCCCTCCCCCCCCCCACACACCCAAAAGTCTGGTGATCAGGAATTCCAAAGGGACTGGAGTAAATTTATGGTATACTGTATTTGAATGATAATTGTAAAAATTTGAAGACACTAGCAGGATTGAAATAAATCCTACAATGTGGGCAATAGAATATATGGGGGGAAATTGTGTACACTTGAAAACATTGGCAGCATTAAGATAAATTCAGCAGTGTAAATAAGTTTTGATGGATGTAATACCTAATGGAATAATGAATGGTAAAGTTTCTGTAAAATACGAAGGGATTAATGATATGCAAAATGAATAATAATAATAATAATAATAATAATTTATTATTTGTACCCCGCCCATCTGGCCAGGTCCCCCCAGCCACTCTGGGCGGCCTCTAACAGATATTAAAATACATTAAAATATCACAGGTTAAAAACTTCCCTAAACAGGGCTGCCTTGAGGTATTTTCTGAATGTCAGATAGTTGTTTATCTCTTTGACATCTGCTGGGAGGGTGTTCCACAGGGCGGGCGCCACTACTGAGAAGGCCCTCTGCCTGGTTCCCTATAGCTTTGCTTCTCGCAGTGAGGGAACCGCCAGAAGGCCCTCGGCGCTGGATCTCAGTGTCCGGGCTGGACAGTGGGGGTGGAGACGCTCCTTCAGGTATACAGGACCAAGGCCGTTTAGGGCTTTAAAGGTCAGCACCAACACTTTGAATTGTGATTGGAAACGTACTGGGAGCCAATGTAGGTCTTTCAGGACTGGTGTTATGTGGTCCCGGCGGCCACTCCCAGTCACCAGTCTAGCTGCCGCATTCTGGACTAGTTGTAGTTTCCGGGTCACCTTCAAAGGTAACCCCACGTAGAGCGAATTGCAGTAATCCAAGCGGGAGATAACCAGAGCATGCACCACTCTGGCGAGACAGTCTGCGGGCAGGGAGGGTCTCAGCCTGCGCACCAGATGGAGCTGGTAGACAGCCGCCCTGGGCACAGAGTTAATCTGCGCCTCCATGGACAGCTGTGAGTCCAAAATGACTCCCAGGCTGCGCACCATGGAAAGAGAAGAAGGGAATCATTGATAGTTTAAGGATGTTTAAATGAGTATTTTAAATTGTAAAACAGAAAATCTTCCCCCACCTATTGTCTCTTCGATTTGGGCTCTCTGCTTTTTTTCTACAGGGGAAGGACTCGGTCACGATCTGGAATCTGATTGCAAAATACCGCCTGGCCTTGAGACAGAATCTCGTGGAACTGTCAGGGAATACTTTGGCCATCTTGGGAGCTGCCTCAGATCACAAGTCCAAGATGGCCGAGCAAGACTGGGTTGGCTCTCGAGCAGGAGGAGAAGCTAGTGCAACCCAGGCTGGGAGCAGTGGCGGATCCTGGGAAAGAACCGCGCAGGAGATCCTGGGTGAGGAATATGCCCTCAGCTCAGATGCATGGTGCCAGCATTTCAGGGAGTTCCAGTGCCGGGAAGCTGAGGGACCCCAAGAGGTTTTCAGCCGACTCCACCATCTTTGCCATCAGTGGCTGAAGCCAGAGAGACACACCAAGGCTCAGATGCTGGACCTGGTGATCCTGGAGCAGTTCCTGGCTGTCCTCCCCCCGGAGATGGAGAACTGGGTGAGGGAATGTGGAGCAGAGACCAGTTCCCAGGCGGTGGCCCTGGCCGAAGGTTTCCTCCTGAGCCAGGCAGAGGACCAGAAGCAGAAAGGGCTGCAGGTGAGAGAGACGGTTTTCAACCTGATAGTTTTCCTTTTTCTGGAAATCCTCCAAGGAGGGGACAGCCCACCAAGGCCTGATTCTGCCCCATTCCTTTCCCAGTCCCTCTCTCTTTCTGATCCCTGCTGTTATTTCACCTACAGGACCTATTTTCGTGTGTTTTCCCCCCCAAAAAAATTATTAACTTTTAACAAATCAAAACAAACATCAAGATACATCAATAAACAATAACAAAAGAAAACAACAACAATAAATATAAAAACAAACATACATCATTTTAACCTAATCCTCCTTCCTTTTCATTGTGGGTTGACTTCCTCCTGTCCTCCCTTCCTGTGTTCCCTGTATATCATCTTTAGTAATTTCTTGACATCATTTAAAAACATTTTTAATTAATTACCCTTAATATCTCTTCTTATCTAAAATCCTTATCATTAATTCCAACAATCATAAACCTTGTATCTATCTTCTACTTCTACAGCCTCATTTGTCTTCCGACTTACTTCTACTCTTTAATCTTACAATACTTTTAAAAATATAATTTAAATTTCTTCCAGTCTTCTTCCACCGCTTCCTCCCTCTGGTCACGAAGTTTCCCGGTCAGTTCAGCGAGCTCCATATAGTCCATCATTTTCATCTGCCATTCTTCTATTGTTGGTAATTCCTCTGACTTCCAGTTTTTGGCTATTAGGATTCTGGCTGCTGTTGTGGCATACATGAAGAAAGTCCTATCACATTTTGGGATTTCCTGACTTACAATACCAAGTAGGAAGGCTTCTGGTTTTTTATTAAATGTGTTTCTCAACACCTTTTTCAACTCATTATCAATCCTTTCCCAGAAGTCTTTCACCTTTGGGCACGTCCACCACATATGGAAAAAAGTTCCTTCTATTTCCTTACATTTCCAGCATTTATTACTCTGTGCATGGTACATTTTTGCCAGTTTAACTGGTGTTAAATACCACCTATACATCATCTTCATAACGTTACAGGACCTATTTTCGGAAGAGGCCGTGGACTTTGACGAGGCAGAGAAGGCTCCGTCAGACTCCCGGCAGAAGCCTGTCTCCAGGCGGATCAAACAGGAGGAAGGTGGAGGCGCCACATCACTGGGTAAGGCTTAGCGTGGCACCATTGCCCATCTTGGTCTTCCTCTCTCAGGTACGCCTGAAATAAGCGGGCCTCCTTTTATTTCTCTCAATCCCATGTTGGGGACAAGCTGATGGCAATAAAAATATGATGAGTTTCAACACTTCACTTCAACGCTGGCTTGAAAGAGCCAGGCTTTTTATTCTTGTAAATCGCTCTGGGACTGTTATGGGAGGCAAGTACAGTGGTACCTCGGGTTACAAACACTTCAGGTTACAAACTTCGCTAACCCAGAAGTAGTACCTCGGGTTAAGAACTTTACCTCAGGATAAGAATGGAAATTGCGGTGCGGCGGCGGCAGGAGGCCCCATTAGCGAAAGTGCGCCTCAGGTTAAGAACGGTTTCAGGTTAAGAACGCACCTCCAGAACGAATTAAGTTCGTAACCCGAGGTACCACTGTAATAAATTCAGTATACAGTGGTACCTCGGTTGTCGAATGTAATCCGTTCTGGAACACCGCGAAACGTTTGACAACCGAGGCGCAAAGGGCAGTGTGCAAAGTCAATGGAGAAAACTGAAAAAAATGCAGCAGAAGCCGTTCAACTTCTGAGGTGCATTTGAAAGTTGAAGCATTTACCGTACTTCTGGGTTTTCGGCGTTCGAAAACCGAAACATTCGGCTTCAGAGACACTCAAAAATCCAGGTATCACTGTACTAGCTACCTAACCTAGGGAGGGGGGAGAGGGAGGAAGGGAGGGGAGGGGAGGGAGGGAGGGAAGAAGGAAGGAAGGAGGGAGGGAAGGGAAGGGAAGGGAAGGGAAGGGAAGGAAGGAAGGAAGGAAGGAAGGAAGGAAGGAAGGAAGGAAGGAAGGAAGGAAGGAAGGAAAAAAGAAAGAGCAAGCTTGGGTATTTTTGCCCTCTTGCATGAAACTGAAATGCTTCAAGAGTGAATCACTGCAATGCTAACTATGTGAGACTTCCCTTACACTTGATCTGGAAACTTCAGTTAGTGCAGAATGCTGCAGCACAGTTGCTGACAGGAGTAAGACCCTGTCGGCACATAACAGCTGTGCTCAGGGATCTACTCTGCTTGCTCATTTGCTACCTAGCCAGGTTCGAGGTGGTACTATTAGCATATAAAGTTTTTTAACTGCTTGGGATCAGTTTGCTTGCAAGATACCAGTACCAGTGGTGCAGTTCGGTGACACGGTTTTGGCTGCCATCCGTCCGAATGGGTGGTACCATTTTGGCTGCACTTGTAATGACCCCAGGAGGACTTTGATTTGGAAATGCAAGGAATGGCAAGTAAATCTCCCCCTTTTTTGTGTCCCTCTCAGGAGATGGACGCGGCAGGATGCGGGCAATACATTGCGGCTCATTTCTTCCTTGCGGTGGAGTGGAAATCTCATCAGTGCAGCTGGATCAGGTTAATATAGGGATCAATGGAGAGCCAAGAACGGGAAACCCAGGGTGGAATGGTTTTGCCTGGTGCCTAAAGGTGTGCAGTCAAACCTTGGTTCCTAAGCGGCTCTGTTTTGGAACATTTCAGCTCCTGAACGCCGAAAACCCGGAAGTAAATGCTCTGGTTTTTGAACGTTTTTCGGAAGCCGAACATCCAACGCTGCATCCTCTTGAGTGCAGGAAGCTCTTGCAACCAATCGGAAGCCGCGTCTTGGTTGCAGAACGTTTCAGAAGCCAAAGGGACTCCCGGAATGGATTACGTTCGAGTTCCAAGGTTTGACTGTATAATGAAGGTGCCAGGCAAGCCACCCTGGGGAGAGCACTCCACAAATGGGAGCTAAAAAAAAACTACAATAAAATGAAATATTTTTGTTGCCATGTAGCCTTTGAAACCCTTTCATATATCCCTGGTGGGTACGTGATAGAAGAGAATGTATATTAGATCCATTTCTAAAGGGAATAGAATTTTGCCAAACAGCACGCTCCTAGATAAAGTTTATTTTCCCCCACCCCAGGTGACTTTTGAGGATGTGGCTGTATACTTCGCAGAGGAGGAGTGGAGATTGCTGGATCCAGACCAAAGGGTCCTGTACAAGGAAGTCATGGAGGAGAATTGGGGGGTTGTTGCTTCTCTGGAGCAACAAGACCCTGGTGGCCCCCCAGGTTCAAGAGAGCTTCATGCGACCCAGGCTGGGAGCCGTGAGGAATTCCGGGAAAGGACCGTGCAGAAGAACCTAGGTGAGGATCTCTCTTTTTAATCGGCTAAAACTCCCTTGTCTTTTTGGCTGATAAAATTAGTTGGCAGGTGCTAAATATATTGAACTTTGGCATGCAGAGTACGGCAGTCGCGCACCCGTTGCAAATTGTACACAGAGAAATATCGGTAGAGGAAAAATAGCAAATGATGTTTATTACAGGAAGTACATAACTTGGATAGTCGAGTTTCTCGTTCAAATCTAGTCTAGAGAAAAGAAAGGCAGCCGTGTTTGCTGCTTTGTCCTCAGGGGATAGATCCAAGAGAGAAGAGTGAGGAGGAGGAAGTTGTCTTCTTCTTCTTTGGCGATCACTCGTAGCTGAGTAAGATAAGATTTCTTTATTGTCATTTTACAAGTACAACTACAACGTTGTACAAGTGCAACGAAATTGGATGCTATCCCATAAAAACAAAACAAAAAACAGCACAAAAAACAAAAAACCACATTTTCAGCCACACATGCACATGCGTACACAACCATCACAACTCTCCAAGGTCATATTATCTGGTTACAGCATTTAAGATGGTTATAGCTCTTGGGTAGAAACTATTCTTCAATCTATTTGTTCTTGATCTAATTGTTCTATATCTCTTGCCCGAAGGCAGTAGTGCAAAAAAACTATATCCCAGATGAGATGGATCCTGTAAAATATTGTTTACTTTTTTAAGGCAACGGGTACTGTATAGTTCTTCCAAAGATGGGAGAGGATGACTAATAATATTTCGGGCTGTGGTTATGACCTTCTGTAGTGCCTTCCTCTCCCTGGCTGTGCAGCTGGAAAACCAAGCACAGATACAATATGTAAGAATGCTCTCTATGGAGCCTCGGTAGAAGGACACCAGCAGTCTCTCCTCAGATTGTTCTTCTTTAAAAGTCTGAGGAAATAAATTCTCTGCTGGGCCTTCTTTACCAGAGCAGTAGTACTTGCACTCCAAGTCATACCCTGCTCGACAGTCACTCCCAAAAACTTGAATACAGCCACCCTCTCCACTCGGTCCCCGCCAATATACAGGGGCTGAATATCCGCCTTTTCCCTCCTGTAATCCACCACCAGTTCCTTGGTCTTGGCAGTATTAAGAGCCAGATTATTTTCTCTACACCAAACACAGAGTCGCTCCACCTCGTCCCGATAGGCGGACTCATCTAAGGTTGTCTTCCATAAACACGATTTTATCAGTGAGTCTGTAAGTGACTGTGGAGGCCAATTCTAGATCCAAACATCATTCCACAGTGGGGACATAGGTTTCCAGAGGGGAGTTGATCCCAGCGAGGGTTTACCAAGCGTGCCTACCTCTTAGCACATTTCTCCCTTGTGTCCTGAGTTTGAGTGTCTTCAAAGCCCATGACACCTTTGGTAAAGGCTGTTCTCCAACTGGAGCGCTTGCATGCCAGTGTTTCCCAGTTGCCATTGTTTATACTACATTTCTTTAGATTTGCCTTGAGACAGTCTTTAAACCTCTTTTGTTGACCACCAGCATTACGCTTTCCATTTTAAAGTTCGGAATAGAGTAGTTGCTTTGGAAGACAATAATCAGGCATCCGCACAACATGACCAGTCCAACAAAGTTGATGTTGAAGAATCATTGCTTTGACACTGGTGGTCTTTGCTTCTTTCAGTACACTGGCATGAGTTCGCCTGTCTTCCCAAGTGATGTGTAAAAATTTTCCGAGAGAGTGAGGAAGTTGTAAACGGGATACAAACTAGGTGTATCAGTCTAATAACAGAGCAGTCAGCATAGACATCACAGGTACAGCGATAGCCTAGGAAGCTGGCGGTCCCTTTCTGCATCAGTATTAACCCCACATGCCTTGGTCGCTCTCTTGCTACATTTCAGAACCCTGAGTCTTACCCTGGCTTTTGGGATCTCTTTCCAGGATGTCTTTAGGTGGCAGATCTTTGTCAAAACCACAACAGATGTTAGCTTTGAGGGTTGGAAGGCTTCCTCCTTCCGTGTAGCCAAAGAGAGTGGGCTCATACTCCAGGGTTGCAATCTCACATGCATACTTGATAACATTTTATTTATTCATTTGGTCAATTTATAAGTTTCTCTTCCATAGCAAGAGCCCCAGGTTGACCTACGCTAGTGGCCAAAATTGTGGAAACCTTTTGGGGAAAGTGTATTTTCAAGGTTTGATGGCTCATAACACCTGATTGGCTCTCTAAACACTCATGCTCATTGGCTACATTCAAATGAAGGAAAACTACTGTGTATCAACCTAAGCAAGTTGTGCTTCATTTTTTCTGGTTATTTGGCTATAACTTTTTATAGAATACAGATAATTGAACAAACTTTGTTGCATTACATTCTTCATTAAATTATCTTTCCATTGATACATAATTTATTGTATTACTCCCAAAAAAAAGTGGTGTTGTGAGCAGGGGCGTAGCAAGGGGGACGATGGGGGCGGGCCGCCCTGGGTTCCACCCCAGAGGGGGGTGACACTTTTTTAAAAAAAAATAAAAAAAAATTAAAAAAGTTTTTTAAAATTTTAACTTTTGAAAAAAAAGATATAATAGACACACACACAACCCCCACACCTCACAAAGTGGCACCATCAGAGGGGGGTGACACTTTTTAATTTTATTTTATTTTATTTTTTATTTCTTTTTATTATTATTTTTAAAATTAAATTTTAACTTTATTGAAAAAAGAGAGATAATAGACACACACACAAAAAAACCCACACCTCACAAAGTGGCACCATCAGAGGGGGGTGACACTTTAAAAAAAAAAATTATTTTATTTTTTTTTTTAATTAAATTTTAACTTTATTGAAAAAAAAGAGATAATAGACACACCAAAAAAAAACAACCCACACCTCGCAAAGTGGCACCATCATTTTTTTTGGGGGGGGGGTGACTTGCTGTGCCACTGGGTGCAGCTCTGCCAGTGCCCTGGCAAAGTTGGGGGGGGTGACAAAAAAAATTCCGCCCCGGGTACCAGCTGGGCTTGCTACACCTCTGGTTGTGAGCCATCAAATCTCAGAAATACACTTTTCCCAAAAGGTTTCCACAATTTTGTCCACTAGTGTGCAGCGTACATTGGTCATCTGTCATGGATGCTTTAGTTGAGGTTCTTGCGTTGAAAGAGGGTTGGACTAGATGGCCCTCAGGGTCCCTTCCAACTCTACAGTTCTGCGATTCTGTGAAATTTCATGTTAGGGATCATTAAAAAAAGATGCCAACAGTTTAAAGCTCTTCTAACCTTCTCACAAAGTATCCCTCTTGTTTCTCAAGGTGAAAAGCAGGATGAAGGAGCATCAAACATGGCGCTGTTGGAAAGATATGGATGCAAAGAGGAGGAAGAACAAAGAGCAAGACCTGAGCTAAAACAGGAGAGCAGGAACGAATTCTCTGCTTCTCAGGATGGTGACATCTTTGAGATCCCAGCTGAAGAGAACCTTAACAACAGGAAAGAAAGCAGTCAGTGCCCTGTGTGTGGCAAAATGTTCAAATGGAAATCGAGCCTTTATACCCACTCTAAGCTCCACACAGGAGAGAAGCCGTTCAAATGTTCTGAGTGTGGAAAGAGCTTCAGCCAGAAGTCAACCCTCACTACTCATCAAAGAATCCACACCGGGGTGAAGCCATTTCAATGTTCCGAATGTGGAAAGAGCTACAGTAGGAATTCAAGCCTTACTGCTCATCAGAGAATCCACACAGGGGAGAAACCGTATGTGTGCCCGGAGTGTGGAGAAAGCTTCAGTGAGAAGAGAAATCTCACTGTTCATCAAGGAACTCACACAGGGGGGAAGCCATTTCAGTGCTTGGATTGTGGAAAGAGCTTCAGTCAGATATCAAGTGTCAGCAGACATCAAAGAATACACACTGGTGAGAAACCATATATATGCTCAGAGTGTGGAAAAAGCTTCAATCAGAAAAGAAATTTGACTGTTCATCAAGGAACTCATACAGGGGAGAAACTTTTTAAATGCTCGGAGTGTGGAAAGAGCTTTAATAGGAGAGACCGGCTTATTTTACATAATAAAATCCACAAAGGGGAGAAACCATTTAAATGCTTGGAGTGCGGAAAGAGCTTCAGTCAAGGCTCAAGCTTTACTTCACACCAAAGAATTCACACCGGGGAAAAACCTTTTAAATGCTTGGAGTGCGGAAAAAGCTTCCGTTGGTCTAGCGTCTTGACTTTACACCAACGAATTCACACAGGTAAGAAACCGTATAGCTGCTTGGAGTGTGGAAAAAGCTTCAGGCAGAAGAGCAATCTCACAGCTCACGAAGGAATCCATACTGGGCAGAAACCATTTAAATGTTTGGAGTGCGGAAAGAGCTTCAGTCAAAAGATGCACCTCACTTGCCATCAGGGAACGCACACAGGAGAGAAACCATTTAAATGCTTGAAATGCGGAAAGAGCTTTCGTTGGGCTACCTCTCTTACTTTACATCAGAGAACCCACACAAGGGAGAGACCGTACACATGTTTGGAGTGCGGAAAGAGCTTCAGTCAAAAGACCCATCTCACTTATCATCAAGGGACTCACACAGGGGAGAAACTATTTAAATGCCTGGAATGTGGAAAGAGCTTTTGCTGGGCCATTTCTCTTACTTTACATCAACAAATGCACATAAGGAAGAAAGCGTATACTTGCCTGAAGTGCGGAAAGAGCTTCAGGAAGAATTCCAACCTTAGATCACACCAAATAACTCACACAGCAGAGAAACCATTCAAGTGCTTGGAGTGCGGGAAAAGCTTCCGTTGGAACAACTCTCTTACATTACATCAACGCGTTCACACCGGGGAGAAGCCATATGAGTGCTCGGAGTGTGGAAGGAGCTTCAATAGGAAATCCACCTTTATATTACACCAGAGAATCCACACAGGGGAGAAGCCCTTTAAATGCCCGGACTGTGGAAAGAGCTTTATTCGGAGGGACTCCCTCATTTCACATCAGCACGTCCACACAGGACAGAAGCCCTTTAAATGCTTGGAGTGCGGAAAAAGTTTCAATCACAGCTCAAGCTTCACTTTACACCAAAGAATTCACACAGGTGAGAGACCACATCAATGCTTGGAGTGTGGAAGGGGTTTTAACAGGAGAGGAACACTTAAATTACATCAGAGAATCCACACAGGGGAGAAACCTTTTAAATGCCTGGAGTGTGGAAAGAGCTATATTAGGAAAGACTCCCTTATTTTACATCAGAGAATCCACTCAGGGGAAAAGCCCTTTAGATGCCTAGAGTGCGGAAATAGCTTTATGAGAAAGGACTGCCTCATTTCACATCAGCATGTCCACACGGGGGAGAAGGCTTTTAAATGTTCAGAGTGTGGAAAGAGCTTCAATCACAGCTCAAGCTTCACCTTACACCAAAGAAGTCACACGGGAGAGAGACCACATAAATGCTCGGAATGTGGAAAGAGCTTTAACAGGAAAGGGATCCTTAAATTACACCTGAGAATCCACACAGGGGAGAAACCCTTTAAATGCCTGGAGTGCAGGAAAAGCTATATTAGGAAAGGGTCCCTTATTTTACACCAAGGCATTCACATGGAGGAGAAACCATTTAAATGTCTGGAGTGTGGAAAGAGCTTTGCTAGGAAAGACTGCTTTATTTCACATCAAAACATTCACACAGATGAGAAGCCATATAAATGTCTGCTGTGTGGCAAGAGCTTCAATCACAACTCAAGTTTTACCTCACACCGACGAACTCACACAGGAGAGAGACCACATAAATGCTTGGAGTGCGGAAAGAGCTTTAACACGAATGGGATCCTTAAATTACATCAGAGAATCCACACAGGGGAGAAACCTTTTAAATGCTTGGAGTGTGGAAAAAGCTGTATTAGGGAAAGTTCCCTTGTTTCACATCAGAGAATCCACACGGTGGAGAAGCCATTTAAGTGCCTCGAGTGTGGAAAGAGCTTTAGTAAGAGAGATGCTTTTATTTCACATCAAAACATTCACACAGGTGAGAAGCCCTTTAAATGCCTGGAGTGCGGAAAGACCTTCAACCACAGCTCCAGCTTTGCATCACACCAAACTACTCACACAGGTGAGAGACCATATAAATGTGTGGAGTGCAAAAAGAGCTTTAACAGGAAAGGGACCTTTATTTTACATCAAAGAATCCACACAGGGGAGAAACCTTTTAAATGCCTGGCATGTGGAAAGAGCTATATTAGGAAAAGCTCCCTCGTTTCACATCAGAGAATCCACACGGAGGAAAAACTTTGAATGTTTGGAGCACAGAAAGAGCTTAAGTCACGGCTCAAGCTTTTTTATCACACCAAAGAATTCAGATGTGTGGAATACATAAAGAGCTTCAGGAAGAGCAGAGACCTCAGTAGACATCAAGTGATAAACCAGATGTATGCACAGACTGTAGCATGATTTGTCACCACAGCAATAGCCTTAGAAATCATCAGAGACTGCGCATAGAGGAGCAACTATATACGTACAGGCTTGGGAAGTAGAAGTGTCATTTATGAGCAAGCAGAATAAAAGGGTCAAATCACATCAAAGAGTCCACCCAACAGTGAAACTACGAAACTGAAGTGTGGAAAGAAAATAAAAAATAAAAAAATTCCTTCCAGTAGCACCTTAGAGACCAACTAAGTTTGTTCTTGGTATGAGCTTTCGTGTTCATGCACACTTCTTAAGATACGAAGAATCTGAATTGGTATCTGAAGAAGTGTGCATGCACACAAAAGCTCATACCAAGAACAAACTTAGTTGGTCTCTAAGGTGCTACTGGAAGGATTTTTTTTATTTTTTATTTTGTTTCGACTACGGCAGACCAACACGGCTACCTACCTGTACCTGGAACTGTGGAAAGACAAGGTGATGCATAAATCTTCACACCGGGAGGAAGTGTCTAAAGAAAGAAGACTACAGCTTTTCTGACCAATCACACTTTTATAGCACACGCAAACATGAGATTGACAGTAGAAATGTTCAGATATCTACAATTCCAAACATGGTATGTGGGGAAAGCGATTAGGGCCATCATCTTAACTAGTACAATGTTGTACTAGTTAAGCATTTTCCTTGCCACATTTTGTGAATGAATCATGATGTAGTAGCCATAAGGGTCTTCACCACCATGGGGATAAATCACTCATAAGGAACTGTGAGATACTTGGGGGGGGGTGTGACTAAATGGGGCTTTGATAGAAGCTTATGAAGGTATGAATACTGGTGAGAGGGATAGAGGGAAAGTATTGTTCCTTTCTTGTCACTCAAGGTTAACCTAAATAGTTCCATTTTTGTGTTGTGTACAAAAAACAGAGTTTCACTTGATATTAAAATGATTATAACGATTACTGCTCAGAATGGCATATATGTTACCCTTCTGTTAAGAAATGGGTTTTAATAATATGAGGTTTGATATATATGATTAAATTCTCAAAGATAAAGTAAGATAAGGGACGAGAACTAACACTTATTGGGGGGTTTTAAACAAAGGTTGGATGATTCTTGTAAAAATATTACTTGGAAAAAATACGAGAGAGAGACATTGCACATACTTTTGTGAGAAAATCTATATATATAAAAATGTTCCCATTGCGTGCGCGGCAGACACCACCGTGCTCCATAACCGCTGGACCAAATCACATCAAATTTAGGACACAGCGTACCATGACAATCAAGGAAGGATCTGGCATAATAAAAATTCAAACAAACCACACCTATCATGCCTAAAATATAGAATAAAGGCCAAAAAAAATGGCGCACACATTACGTGTCACCAGCAACAGAACTGAAAACTCCAACAGCATCCAATAGAAAGGTAGATTGCCCGTCAATGTCATCAGACCTGGCCAGAGCAACAATGCCCCGTCCGCCATTTTATAACTGCCGTCTGCAAGCACCCGAGGCAGCGACAAGGCAGCGACTTTCTACTGCCGCCTCAAACACCTCTCCGATATTTCCGCCCTCCCACCGCCCAACTCCCAAGGCCACAAATAACCTCTACCTCGCCAGGGCCCACCAGGCCCGCATCTCCCTGGATCTGGCCCAGCTGGGCCTCGCTGAGGGAGCCCAGGCTTTTTAGCAACGATTGGGTGGCCATCTGTCATGGATGCTTTAGTTGAGATTCCTGCATTGCAGGGGGTGAGACTAGATGACCCTCAGGGTCCATTCCAATTCTACAATTCTATGGTTCCGTGGTTCCCAGGAAATATAATCTATATATATAAAATCGTTCAAGTTGGATGTTTGTTAACAATCGCCGTTCTCCGTAACCCCTTGATCAATTCCATTCAAATTTGGACACAACGTTCCATGCCCATATGGGAGTGATCATGTGTACTTACATTGCACAAATACCACACCTTTCCCAGGTAAAAATGTGATTTTGTGCAAAAAAATAGCACCCTCCAGTGGACGAAACAGCACAGCACAACACACCTGTTTCTGACCCCTCCTCCTCCTTTCCCAACATCACTACCACCATCCAATCGACAGACAGACCGCCCACAAACACTACTGCTGGCTCCGCCGGTGGGTATAGAACCACGCCGGGAGGAATCGCCATTTTCACGGTTTGCGACGCTACCTCAACTGGCTGTAGATAGAGGCCGGGCGACAACGCTGCTACTCACATTTTGGGCCAGATACCACACCTTCCACAGATACAAACGTGCTCCTATAAAAACAAACATACAGCCCACCACTACACGTCAACAACATCGAAGAAGGCCATTGACAAAATCAGGACAAAGAACCTCATAGACTAAAATAGTAGTAATAAACAGTTGTAGAAACGAAGACAAAAACGGGAGTGGCAAACGGAGAACACATAGACTGAACGTCAATGAGATAAGCTGTAAATAAACATACGCTTTCTCTTTCATACTGTATCTTACTTTTGCATTTCACCAAATCAGCCACAGCAAGGCGTGGCCGGGTCAGCTAGTAATAAATAAAATTAAGGATTAGACAAATTCATGGTCTCCCAGTGGCTCTTATCCATAATTAAATGGAATCAAATAGATTATAATCAAAAGGGAGGCAACAGCACAATACAGTTGGCTTCAGTTGTTCATGTTCTGCCGACCTCCTTTCTGCCCTACAGTAATGAGCTGCCCTTGAAGATTATCAGAAATCTGAGGCTAGTGCAGAATTATTATTTATTGTATTTGTTACATTTTTATACTGCCCTTCATCTGAAGATCTCAGGGCAGTTCACAGCATAAAAGTACAAAATAAAAGCACAAAATACAGAATAAAAACAAGAACAAAAACACATTTAAAAGGACATAGAATGTCAGCCAGCCAAAGGTCTGGTTGAAAAATGACGTTTTTTGCCTGGCCCCTAAAAGTATCTAATGAAGGTGCCAACTGAGCTTCCCAGGGGAGAGCATTCCTCAAGCGGGAAGCCACCACAGAAAAGGCCTGTTCTTGTGTTTCCACCCTCTGGGCATCTCATGGAGGAGGCACATGAAGAAAGGCCTCTGAGGATGGTCTCAGGTTTAGGTCACTTCATATGCGGAGAGGTGGTCCTTGAGGTTATTGAGGTCCCAAGCCACAAAACCCTGATATTGCCAACTTCCTGCTTCCATTGTAAAGAAGAGTAGCTCTGCTGCTCCTGGGTCACTGGAGTAGCTTATAAGCCTGTGTTTTTCAGCCTGGGGTCCCCAGATGTTGCTGAACTACCATGATCCCCCAAGTCTCTGGGAACCAAGCCATATGAGGAACGGTTGAAGGAGCTGGGTATGTTTACCCTGGAGGAGACAGAGGAGATATGATAGCCATCTTCAAATATCTACAAGGCTGTGTACAAATAATAAATTGTTGTTGTGCAGATTGAGCCTACGTTTCATTAATTCTTTATGTTTGCATTGTTTTTTGTATGTGAACTGCCTGGAGTTTTTAATAGAAATGCAAAGTTTAGAGAAGCTTTTAATGTTTAATACATGATTGTATTTTAATATTCTGTTGGAGGCCGCCCAGAGTGGCTGGGGAGGCCCAGCCAGATGGGCGGGGTATAAATGGTAAATTATTATTATTATTATTATTATTATTATTATTAGTGGACATTTCTTTCTTTTCCATTTCATTTCATTTTTCTTCCCAACCCTCACTTCTGCTTTCCTTTCCAACAGGTGCTTAAAGGCCGCTTATATCCACGAAAGAAGACACACACACACACACCAGAAGAAGCCAAGAGTTTAATATAATCAATGGTTTATTGTAACAAATGGCAGCTTAGAATATTAGAGCATTTAAACAAAACTGAAAGGCTATATAACTACTGCCTGTAAAGCAGCCTTCATCAACCTGGTGCAAAACATGGGTTTTGTAGTATAGTTGCCATTGGCATAACTAGTGGTCAAGGATGATGGGTTTTGTAGTCCAAGAAACCTGGAAAGCACCAGGCTGGCAGAGGCTAATGTTAAGGAAGAGGGTGACAATACTTGCCAGCACAGTCATAGGATCCCCAAACATCCTGGGTTGTATTCAACTTAAGTTCTCCTCAGAGTAGACCCACTGAGATTAAGGAACCCAAATTAGTAATCTTCATTAACTACACAGCCCATTGTTAAACCATGGAACTCCCTGCCTCAGGAGGCAGTGATGGTCTTAGCTTGGATGGCTTCTAAATAGGATTGGGCAAATGGAGGGTGGACCAGGCTCTCAATGGCTACTAGCCATCATGACTGTGCTCTGCTTCTACGGAGGCAGAAATGCTTCTGAATGCCAGTTGCTGGAAACCGCAAGGGAGGAGAGTCCTCTTGTGCTCGGGTCCTGCTTCCAAATTTCCCACTGCAGCATTTGGTTGGCCACTGCGAGAACAGGATGCTGGACTAGATGGGACAATGGCCTGAGCCAGCAGGCTCATCTTACGACCTTATGAATACAACCCTCTGGAATTTTGATTCCTTTCTAGCCATTAGGAGTCTCTTTAGTCAAAGAATGCCTGCTCCTAGTCTATTTGGGACGTGGGTGGCGCTATGGTCTAAACCACTGAGCATCTTGGGTTTGCCAATCAGAAGGTTGGCGGTTCGAATCCGCACGACGGGGTGAGTTCCCGTTGCTCTGTCCCAGCTCCTGTCAACCAAGCAGTCTGAAAGCATACCAGTGCAAGTAGATAAATAGGTACCACAGCAGCAGGAAGGTGAACGGCATTTCGTGCACTCTGGCTTCCGTCACAGTGTCCCGTTGCGCCAGAAGCAGTTTAGGCATGCTGGCCACATGACCCGGAAAAGCTGTCTTTGGACAAACACCAGCTCCCTTGACTATAGTCTAATTGAGGGTTTTCGTACTATACCTGATGCCCTTCCATGGATGTCAAAGAACAACTACCAGACTTTTAGAAGACATCTGAAGGCAACCCTGTTTAGGGGAGCTTTTAATGTTTGATGGATTATTGTATTTTAATATTTTGTTGGAAGCCGCCCAGAGTGGCTGGGGAAGCCCAGCCAGATGGACGGGGTATAAATAATAAATTATTATTACACTAGCTGACCCAGCCTCGCGTTGCTGTGGCTCATTTTGTGAAATGGAAAAGATAGAAAAGAGAAAGTGCACGCCTCCCCACAGCTTCTCCCGTTGAACTCCCGCCTGCCTCCTGTCTTTCCCCTCGTTTTCGCCTTCCTCCCCACAGCTCCTGTTGAACTTCCGCCTGGCTCCTCTCCATCGTCGTCCCCGCTTTTGCCTGCCTCCCCACAGCTTCTCCAGTTGAACTTTCACCTGCCACCTCTGTCTCCCCCCTCCCCGTTTTTGCCTGGCTTCCCACAGCTTCTCCCATTGAACTTCCGCCTGCCTCCTGTCTTTCCCCCACCGGTTACGCTTGCCTCCCCACAGCTTACCCCATTGAACTTTGCCTGCCTCCCCACAACTTCTCCCGTTGAAATCCTTCCTCCCTCCTCTCCGTCTCCTCCTCCCCCTCCCTCTCCTCTCGCCTCACGGACTCTCTCTCTCTGTAGTTTGCGCGCGCCTTCCCTCTGACGACATGGGTATGCTCTCACATAGCGTGTGTCATCAGCTGCCAATAGCCTATTGGCGTAGCCGCCCTCGCCTCCAAGGCCTCCCTCCCTCCGTCCTCCTGGGCTCTCTGACCTTGTATAGCCTGTATCACAGCAGTGATGTCACCACATTGACAATGGTGGTGGCTATGTAGTGTTGTGATGTCATGTTGCTCACTATGCGATTGGTTAGGATCTTAAAAAGTATGTTTTTTTTCTGTTTTACTTGTCGCTGGTGTGGCATCTATATAATGTAGTTACATATAAACACTCCCATATTCGAAAGCAACGTTGTGTCAAAATTCCAAAGCAATCGGTGCAGTACTTTGGGAGATTATCGATTAGGGACAAACTGACAGTTACATTTTTATTTATATAGATTATTATTCAATGGCTACTGGCAATGATGGAAGCCGAGCCCTGCCTTCACATGCCAATTTCTGGAAACTGCAGGAGGGGAGAATGCTCTTGTTTTCAGTTCCTGCTTTCCGGTTTCCCCACAAGCAACAGGCTGGCCACCTTGAGAACAGGATGCTGACCCTGGCCTGATCCAGCAGCCAGGCTTTCCTGACGTTCTTGCTTCCAACACTTCTACGTGAAATTCCCGTGCGGATCTCCGATGTCGCGTTAGGCCTGCTCCGGCCAAAGCTCTTTCCAGACCTCGAGCATCCGTACCGTTTCTCCCGCGTGGCTCCTCTCGTGGGCGTGGAGGCTTGAGTTCTGACTGAACCTTTTCCCACATATCAGGCACTTATAGGGCTTCTCCCCTGTGTGGACCCTCTGGTGCCTAGCGAGGTCCCCGTTCCTCCGGAAGCAGTTCCCGCACTCCGAGCACCGAAATGGCTTCTCCCCCGTGTGGCTTCTCTGATGTGAAATGAGGTTGGTGCTGTTGACGTAGCTCTTCCCGCACTCGGCGCATTTAAAGGGCTGCTCCCCCGTGTGCAGTCTCTGGTGGTTCCTAAGGTTCCACTTGTGGCGGAAATTCATGCCGCACTCCGGGCAGGCGTAGGGTTTCTCCCCAGTGTGGATCCTTTGGTGCCGTGTGAGGTCCGTGTTTTTGATGAAGCTCTTTCCACACTCGGAGCATTTGAACGGTTTTTCTCCCGTGTGGATTTTCTGATGGGAATGGAGGTTGATCTTCTGAGTGAAGCTCTTCCCGCACTCGGAGCACGGGAACGGCTTCTCCCCTATGTGGATTCTCTGGTGGGTCCTGAGGCTCGAATGCCCACTGAAGTTCTTCCCACACTCCAAGCAGTGAAATGCTTTCTCCTCTAGGAGGACTCTCTTACGGGTCTTGAGTTCTGAATGGCGGTTTAAGCCCTTTCCGTACTCAGAACACTGAAGTGGTTTCTCCAGTGTTTGCGTTCTCCGTTGAACATTAAAACTTGGTTTCAAACCGAAGGTCTTGTTGCACATGGGAAGCCTATTCCTTTCTTCTCCTTCCGCCATTTTGTCTTGGGTTGGGATTTCCTGGAAGCCACAGGGTTGATAAACCATGGAACTTTTCCTTCCCTTCTGTTTTGCTTCCGTTTTCCGCCTCCACTCTTTCCTCTCTCTGCTTCTGTCTCTTTTCAGTGACACGCCACATGGTTCTTGCCCAGTCTCACTCTTCCACGTGAGTCTGTCACATGCTGGAAAAGAGAAGTGGGGCAATGTAGTAAGACCACGAGAGAGTAAGGGAATTAGTTTAGAGCTGTAAGACAACAGACACTCCTTTTTATAATCCACTACATTGTGGTGAGGATGGTGACTGGGAGTGGCCGCCGGGACCACATAACACCGGTCCTGAGAGATCTACATTGGCTCCCAGTACATTTCCGAGCACAATTCAAAGTGTTGGTGCTGACCTTGAAAGCCCTAAACGGCCTCGGTCCTGTATACCTGAAGGAGCATCTCCACCCCCATCACTCTGCCCGGACACTGAGATCCAGCGCCGAGGGCCTTCTGGCGGTTCCCTCACTGCGAGAAGCAAAGCTACAGGGAACCAGGCAGAGGGCCTTCTCGGTAGTGGCGCCCGCCCTGTGGAACACCCTCCCATCAGAGGTTAAAGGGATCAACAAGTACACGACATTCAGAAAATACCTGAAGGTAGCCCTGTTTAGGGAAGTTTTTAATCTGTGATGTGTTAATGTATTTTAATGTTTGCTGGAAGCCGCCCAGAGTGGCTGGGGAGACCCAGCCAGATGGGAGGGGTACAAATAATAAATTATTATTATTGTTATTATTATTTATACCCCACCCATCTGGCTGGGTTTCCCCAGCCACTCTGGGCGGCTCCCAACAGATTGTTAAAAACATAATAAAACATTAAGAACGTCCTTAAACAGGGCTGCCTTCAGATGTCTTCTAAAAGTCAGATAGTTGTTTATTTACTTGACATCTGCTGGGGAGTCACAGACTTGGCATCCAACAAAAATCAAGCCTGGCGCTGAAACGGCTTCTCCACCTGCAGTCTCCTCTCAGCCCAGCTCACACACAACGGCCCTACTTTCTGATTTTCTAACTACCAGCCAGTTTGGGAGGTGAGAGCAACTTCTTTTGTTATACTAGTGAGGTTGCTTAAAGGTAAAGGGACTGCTGACCATTAGATCCAGTCGCGGACAACTCTGGGGTTGTGGCGCTCATCTCGCTTTACTGGCCGAGAGAGCCGGCGTACAGCTTCCGAGTCATGTGGCCAGCATGACTAGGCCGCTTCTGGCGAACCAGAGCAGCGCACGGAACCACCGTTTACCTTCCCGCTGGAATGGTACCTATTTATCTACTTGCACTTTGACGTGCTTTCGAACTGCTAGGTGGGCAGGAGCAGGGACCGAGCAACAGGAGCTCACCCCGTCGCGGGGATTTGAACCGCCGACCTTCTGATCGGCAAGGCCTAGGCTCTGTGCTTTAACCCACAGCGCCACCCGCGTCCCCTCTCAACCATGGTAGATCCCAACAAATGGATGCTTTAGTTGAGATTCCTGCACTGTAGGGATTAGGACCAGATGACACTTGAGTCCCTTCCAACTCTACGATCCTGTGACCCCTCAATCCCGCCAGTCCTGAAGAGGAGAGACCAGGGTGCCGATTTAAAATGTTTGGTTTGTTTCCTAATGTTTGCAGTCCGCTTCTGACCCCGGAGGTGAAAAAGGAGGAAGGCTTACACAGAGAGGACACGTTCCAAAAGTTCTCCTCCATGACTTCCCTGTGCAGGTCTCTCTGATGCGGATCCAGCACTGCCAGCTCCTCCTCATTGAAATACACAGCCACCTCCTCAAAGGTCACCAGGCCCTAGAAGACATAGGGTTCAAACAGGCAACAAGTCAGGCTTCTTCCCCTTCTAAGCATGTGCAAGTAAGGCAGTAAAAGTGGGGCAGCCGAGCAGGCGTTTCTCCGTAGGGGGATTTAAGCCGTCGGACCCCAGCTTCCATCAGCTCCAGCTAGCATGGCCAATAGTCAGGGGTGATGGGAGTTGGGAGTCCAGCTGGAGGGACACCAGATCCCCCCCCCAGATCAATCTGATTTCTTAAATTTATATCCCAGACTTCTTTTCCAAACTGTTGGATATGTCAGTCAAATCCAACATTCTAAGAGAGGACTAACTGCCTCCATGTGACACTCAGTTTGGTCCGTTGGTCGGTTAGGCTGCTGCTGATAAAAGTGTTAAGTAGTAAATGCTCTGATGGAGTCTTTTTAGGACTCACTAATATCTAATATATAGGGATGCGGGTGGTGCTGTGGGTTAAACCACAGAGCCTAGGGCTTGCCGATCAGAAGGTTGGCGGCTGGAACAAAGGTGGGGGACAAGGCAGATTGACAGAGAAGCGTTCTGCCCCTGTCGCATCAGAAACCTCTGCTCAAGACACCTCTTATTGTGGAGCTGCTTCTGGTACCTTCTATCAGCAAAGAGCCTCCCACTTGAGGTAGAAATTGTGCAAAAACTATTATCAGTGAGGCCAGTGTCACTGTAGCAGTGGCCCAAAGGGCCCCAATTAATATAATGTGAACCCCAATAAATCATTGAATATGCCTCTAAATAGAAGAATGTAACTTGTTGCTTTAAAGAAACTGATGATTTGGCAAAAGAGGCCTTCCCTACTGGAAAGTACAGCAAATACGTCAATCACACAAAGATGCCCTTCATTAGCTAGAACATAAGTTGATACATGCACAAAGAGCTAACACAGGTTCCCAACACGCATACTAACAAAATGTAACAGATCTCTGAGAATCAATGTACACTTAGCAATGCTTATTGCGCCTGCGTATTAAATTAGGTAATGGACATGCGTAAACTAATATGAGGTAATGATGAACTTTATTGGTTAATTTGAAATCCTTTGTTTGAAATGTTATAAATACCCCTGCCCAGACCTTTGGGCGGGGTTGCAGATTTGGGAAAGATTCCACTGTAACCTATTGCTTTGCAATAAACAATAATGGACTCCTAGCTCCTAAAGTCTCTGAGTTTTATTGGCGTAGCTCAGAAGATAGGCCTTTCCGGCCAATGCAACATCACTACACAAGAGTGAGGCCTGACCACAGAACTGGTAATAACTGGTAAGAAGTGCAACGTGTTATACGTAGGGCTGCCTCTGAAGATGGTTCGGAAACGTCAGCTAGTGCAGAATTCAGTGCCCAGGTTGCTCACTAGAGCAAGAGTTTGACCATGTTACCCCAATCCTGGTCCAACTGCACTGGCTACTGATTAGTTTCCAGGCCAAATTCAAAGTGCTGGTTTTGACCTATAAAGCCTTAAATGGCTCAGGACCGCAATACCTCAATGACTGCCTCTTTCCATATGAACCTGAGATCATCTTCTGAGACCCTTCTTTCGTGTGCCTCTACCTCAAGAGGTCCGGAGGGTGGCAACACGAGAATAGGGCCTTCTCTGCAGTGGCTCCCCGTCTGTGGAATGCTCTCACCAGGGAAGTTCTCCTAGCGCCTTCATTATATACCTTTAGGCGCCAGGCAAAAATGTTCCTTTTTAACCAGGCCTTTGGTTGACTTGATTGACATCCATATCCTTTTAGAACGTGGCTCTTTTGGGGGTGTGGTGTTATTGGGTTATTTTTACCGTATTTTTTGCTCCATAACGCGCACTTTTTTCCTTCTAAAAAGGAAGGGGAAAAGTCTGTGCGCATTATGGAGCGAATGCATGGTCCCTGGAGCTGAATTGCCCAGGGACCAAAAGAAGATCGAGCTTTTTCTTTTACAAAGAGAGAAGGGGGTGTTGAAAGGCTGCCGCTTTACAGCTGATCAGCAAGAGATCGGGAGGAGAGATAAGGCTGCCGCTTTACAGCTGATCAGCAAGAGATCGGGAGGAGAGATAAGGTCGTTCCTGCAGAGGAGGCTGTTGGTTTCCCCAGCTACATGTGACTGGCTGATTAGATTATCTGTTTGGAAACTGTAGAAAGGGCTTTGAGCTGATCCTTTTGCAACTGGGGCTTTTCTTCTTCCAAAAGAAGATGCACAACTTTGAACTGATCCTCAAAAAGGGGGGCTTTCCCCCTTTCCTCCTCAAAAAACTAGGTGCGCGTTATGGTCCGGTGCGCGTTATGGGGCGAAAAATACGGTATTTTTATTTTATATATTGTGATCTATACCTCCAGGTATAGGGCGGTGTATAAATTAAATAAATAAATAAATAAATAGGAGAAACCCAGCTCTGAACTGAGAGCAAAAGACTTGGGTTGAGTGTTTTCAAGGACTGCAGTTGGATGAAGAGATGGTGAGGCATTGAGGTGGCAGAAAGTGGTTGGCTAGAGAAGAAACAGCTTTGACGATGCACATTTGCTAATGGATATGCTCTCACAGCCTCTTTCATCTGGTAATGCATTACTGAATGAAGTCAGACTAATGGGGGGGTTTGGTGTGAGCCTCTGAACCCCCATCCTCCACCAAGGGAATTTTCTCCCACAAACTTCTGGGGAGGTGACTGAAAGCAATTCGGATGCTGAGCCAGGACTGACTCCACTTCTCTGCAAAGCAACTTCACAGGCTCCAACCCACAAGGAGTGCCCACTTTCTTGCCAATCCTTGGACTTCAGCGACAATAAAGGCAACACAATGACCAATAAAAGATTCTGGCACTACAATTATATAAACATAGCATACGTAACATAATACATAAGTACCCAAAGTACGTTATTGTAAATCTGAAATCAAACCAACAAAAGTCTCTGGAAGCAAAGCAAGTCTCTAGATCAGTGTTCCCCAACCTTGGGTCTCCAGCTGTTTTCGGACTACAATTCCCATCATCCCTGACCACTGGTCTTGCTAGCGAGGGATGATGGGAGTTGTGGTCCAAAAACAGCTGGAGACCCAAGGTTGGGGAACACTGCTCTAGATGAGACGATATAACAATGTTCGTCTGGAGATGAAGTAGTCAATCTTTATCTACTCATGGAATAATGTCCAAGTAGTAATGTGCAGACAGTGATCCCGGATAATCAAACTGTTTCGCAGGAGTCTTCTTCAGCACAACTACAAGAAATTATATATGAGAACGATGACCCGCATATGCATACAAACAGCATGAACAAACATTACAAACCATAAATCATCAATTCTAATATCAAATTAATTGATTGACTACTTTATCTCCAGACGAACATTGTTATATCATATTACGTTATGTATGCTATGTTTATATAATTATAGTGCCAGAATCTTTTATTGGTCATTGTGTTGCCTTTATTGTCACTGATTCCTGTTTGCAACACAGGGGTGATTTATTTTGTAATCCTTGGACTTCAGCTGCTGCCTGCCCCGCTCATCAAAAGGAAGACGCACTGGACACGACACCTGCTGGATCAACACCTTAGCTAGTGCAGAAATACCTCTCTTGTACCTGCTATACTTTGTAAGCAACACCTTGTACCAATCTGATAGATGCAGCAAAGGCTTTGTCAGAAACAGAATCGGGAGCTTGAGTTTGTCCGGCAACGAGGGCCAGGACCCTGTCCCCACTTGGCTACCCAGTGATCATTCCCCGCCACCACCGCCTGCTTACATGATCCAGTTTTACTGAGGCGGCTTCCGCCCCACCACAAGGAAGAGAAGGTTTTTCCAGCATCCATGGAGTCTCCTCTGTCTCAGGGAGATCAGCGTCTGCTTCCTGCTCGTGAAACTAGAATTTGCAGGGAGTAAAGAGAGAAATGGATGAGAAAAAGGATATACAGTACATGGAATACATGTTGGGAGATGCCCTAATGTAACATGTCACTCGATAAAACTTCTTCAGACACTGAATACCTGGGTAAACATAAATAGATAGATGATAGATGATAGATAGATAGATAGATTGTTCGTTCAGTCGTGTCCGACTCTTCGTGACCCCATGGACCAGAGCACGCCAGGCACGCCTATCCTTCACTGCTTCTCGCAGTTTGGCCAAACTCATGTTAATAGCTTCAAGAACACTGTCCAACCATCTCATCCTCTGTCGTCCACTTCTCCTTGTGCCCTCCATCTTTCCCAACGTCAGGGTCTTTTCTAGGGAGTCTTCTCTTCTCATGAGGTGGCCAAAGTACTGGAGCCTCAACTTCAGGATCTGTCCTTCTAGTGAGCACTCAGGGCTGATTTCTTTAAGAATGGATAGGTTTGATCTTCTTGCAGTCCATGAGACTCTCAAGAGTCTCCTCCAGCACCAGAATTCAAAAGCATCAATTCTTCGGCGATCAGCCTTCTTTATGGTCCAGCTCTCACTTCCGTACATTACTACTGGGAAAACCATAGCTTAAACTATACGGACCTTTGTCGGCAAGGTGATGTCTTTGCTTTTTAAGATGCTGTCTAGGTTTGTCATTGCTTTTCTCCCAAGAAGCAGACGTCTTCTAATTTCGTGACTGCTGTCACCATCTGAAGTGATTATGGAACCCAAGAAAGTGAAATCTCTCACTGAGAGAGAGAGAGAGAGAGAGAGAGAGAGAGAGAGAGAGAGAGAGAGAGAGAGAGAGAGAGATACTGTATATAGATATATGGGATTTTTTAATATTCTAAATACCTAAACAATAGAAGAAAAGGGATAATGGATGACCAGCACATCGGTTGTAATATAGCAGTTAAAGTTTAACAAGTAAGTTATTTTTGCTGCAGCCTCTAATATCCAAAACAATAAAAATGTTTTTGTTTATTTTAAGTTTATGAAAATACAGCCATCAGCACAAAACTATTAAGATGAAAGTGTTTTACCTGTTGCTCTGCCTGGCTAAGGAGGAAACCTTCTGCTAGGGCCACTGCCTGGGAACTGGTCTCTGCTCCACATTCCCTCACCCAGCTCTGCATCTCCGGGGGGAGGATAGCCAGGAACTGCTCCAGGATCACCAGGTCCAGGATCTGAACTTTCGTATATCGCTCCGGCTTCAGCCACTGATGGCAGAGATGGTGGAGTCGGCTGCAAACCTCTCTGGGTCCTTCGGCCTCCTGGTAACATAAATGCCTGAAGCGCTGGCTTTGAGCATCTGAACAGAGGATGTTGCTTTCCTGACCCAGGTTCTTCTCCACACTGCCTTCCCAGAATTTCCCACTGCTCTCAGCCTGGGCGGCTTGTGGGCTTCTTTCTGTATCCTCCAACATGGTCTCTGGAAGCTGGGAACCAGTGCTGGCAGGGTTGCCACCTGTCCTGTATAATGCAGGATTGTCCTGTATTTCAATGTGAAATGCTACATAAAATGTACAGATACAGTTGTAGTGAAGTTTTTAATGTTTGATGTTTTATATTGTTTTTTAGTATTCTGTTGGGAGCTGCCCAGAGTGGCTGGGGAAACCCAGCCAGATGGGCAGGGTATAAATAATAAAATTATTACTATTATTTTGTCCTGAATTTCAGGTCTTCTGCCTGCCTGCCGAGTTAGGGGTTCTCTCCCAATTTTTTATTATTATTATTATTATTAATTGAATTTATATACTGCCCTCTACCCAGGGTCTCAGGCCGGTTCGCAGAATAAAATCAAGATATAAAACCACAAAATAAGTAATAAAAATAAGCTCTGGGTGGCTAAGCATGTTACATCAAGGGTCCAGCCAGTAGTGTTACGATAGTGTCTTTATTCATAGCAGCAGGTAAGTCACAGCACACGAACAGAACAGTAACAGAACACACACATCCCCAGCTCTCCTGCTATATATAAGCACCTGGGATAGCCAAGCCCATCCAGGTGCAACTAATTAAAAGCAATCCCTCCCATTAACCAGTTCCTGACTACTCCAGTGTTGTGCCTCTACTTCAGTACACAACACCCCTCCCCTCTTAGTCAAGAACCCCCCTTAAAACAACAACAACATCCAGTGTGACACACACAGCAACATCCCGTGTGACACACACAATGACCCCCATCCCTCCGTACCAGCCTGCAGTCAAAGTCCTCCAGGTATCGTGGGCGGGTTCGCACCCTCTGAGACCGTCTACACTCAGACCCCCGGGGGCTACCCCCCACTTGGGTCTCTTCACCCTCTAGTCGTGATTCGGTCCCACTCGCAGCCTCTTCTGGCCCAGCCTCCCTGTCTCCTGGTTGGACAGCCACTGCCTCCGGGGGAGGGGTGACTGCTAGTTCCCCGCTAGCCTGCGCCGCCGATTGTTCCCCTTCCATTGTAGCCGACCCGTCCTCTCGGACGGGCCACCGCTGCCTTAATTGATCGACATGGCGGCGAAGGCTACCAGTGCCATCTCCCACGACCTCATAGGACACGGGGCCCGTTGGTCTGGCAATTGTGGCCGGAATCCACACAGGGCCTGCCCCATAGTTTTTAGTATAAACAGGGTCCCCCTGTTGGAATACCCGTGGTGCCTTCGTAGTCTCGTGCGACTGCGGCCGAGCTGGTGCACGATCCGGATGCAGTCTATCTAAACGGGTCGTCAGCCGCCTCCTCATCAACAGCTCTGCTGGGCTCCTCCCCGTTGTTGAATGTGGTGTCACATGCTGCGATAGTAGAAAGGATGATAGTCTCTGATGCCAATCCCCATAGACTATCCGCCGCAGCGCGTCCTTCGTGGTGCGCACCATCCTTTCCGCTTGCCCATTCGTAGATGGGTGGAACGGGGCCGAGGTGACATGGCGGATTCCATTAATGTTCATAAAATCTTTGAACTCCACTGATGTAAACTGTGCTCCATTATCCGACACAATAGTGTCTGGCAGTCCATGGGTCACGAACAAGGCCCGCAGATTCCGTATAACAACGCCCGACGTCATGCGGGTCACCGGGATAACTTCCAACCATTTAGAGTGGGAGTCTACCACAATCAGGAATGTCTGGCTCTGGAACGGCCCCGCAAAATCCACGTGTAAACGTGACCATGGCTCCTTGGTAACTTCCCATGGCTGCACTGGGGCTTGAGGCATTACCGGCCTTGATTCCTGGCACGGATGACATTTCCGCACCCACTCTTCGATAGCCTCATCCAATTTCGGCCACCACACATAGCTACGAGCCAGTGCCTTCATTCTCACAATTCCTGGATGACCCTCGTGTAGCGCTTCCAACACTTGCTGTCGCAAATTGGGGGGAACCACAACTCTGCTCCCCCACAACAGACACCCCTTATGCGCTGACAACTCATCTCGCCGGGACTCGTATGGCCGGAACTCTTCTGAAACCCTGCCCTCTGGCCACCCCTTCCACACCCAGTCCAAAACGCGCACCAGTGTGCGATCCTTGGCTGAGGAAGTGGCCACATCTACAACACTAACAGGAGGCTTTGGCAGATCTTCCAACGACATCACGCCATATGCCGGGGAGGGGTCCTCAGCCGGCTCCGGCAACGGCAGTCGACTAAGGGCATCGGCGTGACCCAAAGCCTTGCCTGGTCGATGCACCAGTTCGTACGTGTAAGCTGACAAAAACACGGCCCATCGCAACATACGGGCTGATAATATCTGGGGTGTCTGCCGGTCCGGCGCGAACAACCCCAACAATGGCTTGTGATCCGTCACAAGCTCAAATGGCCGTCCGTACACATAGTCGTGGAACTTTTTTACTCCTGCAACTAACGCCAGAGCCTCTCGGTCAATTTGTGCGTAATTCCTCTCCGCCGCCGACAAGGTCCGAGAAAAATAAGCAATGGGGGCTTCCCGCCCATCTGGCAACCGGTGGCTCAGCACGGCTCCAATCCCATAGGGAGATGCATCACAAGCCAGCAACACGGGCAGATCTTCACGGAAATGGGTAAGTACACTCTCGGACGACAGTAAGTCCTTTACTGCAGAGAAAGCCGCAGCTTCCCTCTCTCCCCACTTCCAAGTTCTCCGATCCTCCAACAGCCGATGTAATGGTTCTGCAATAGACGCCTTATGTGGGAGGAATGCATGATAAAAATTTAGGAGTCCCAAAAACGACTGCAACTCTTTCTTTGACTGTGGGGCTGGCGCACTCCTGATGGCAGTCACTTTCGCAGGAGTGGGGTGTATACCCTTAGCGTCCACTAGAAATCCCAGGAACTCTACTTGGGAAACACCCAAGAAACACTTCTCCCGCTTAACTTTAAGACCAGCCTTTTCAAGGCGGGTCAGCACTTCACGAAGGCGGAAAATCAGTTCCTCTGTGGACGCTCCGGCTATTAATATATCATCAAAGTAGGGAATTACCCCCGGAACTCCCTTCAATAGCCGCTCCATCAGTCCCTGAAATATTCCCGGGGCCACACTAACCCCAAACTGCAGGCGCTTAACCCGAAATGCTCCCCGGTGAGTAACAATTGTCTGCGCGTCTGCTGTAGTATCGTCTACCGGGAGCTGTTGGTAGGCCTGCGCCAAGTCTAGCTTTGCAAAAATCTGCCCACCTGCCAGGGACGCGAGTACATGACTTACCACTGGCACTGGGTAGGCATTTTGCTGCAGTGCTTTGTTCAAGGTGCACTTATAATCCGCGCAGATCCGTACTGCGCCATTTGCCTTCAACGGGCACACGATTGGTGTCTCCCAGCGGGCATGCGAGACGGGCTCCAACACCCCCTGCTCCACAAGCTTGTCCAACTCCTCATCAATCTTCGGTTTCAACGCAAATGGCACACGACGCGGCTTCATTCGAATAGGGCAAACGGCCGGGTCCAGATCAAAGGACACTGGCGGTCCTGTATATCGTCCCAACTGCCCATCAAAAACTGCTGCGAACTCCTGACACAACTCGTCAAAAGATGATGGTGCTGACTCTATCTTGTAGGCCCCCTCTAGGCGGATGCCAAAAGCCTCGAACCAATCGCGCCCCAGTAAGTCTGGCCGCCGGCCCCCAGCGACCACAATTCGCAATTTGCCTTTAAATTTCCTATGCTGGATGCGGAAGTTCCCAACCCCCAGGACAGGCACCGGGTTCTGATTAAAATCTCTTAAGATGCAATCAAGGGGACGAAGACAATTACGGCCTGCTTGGGGGCAAAACTTGCGGAAGGTGTCCTCCGAAACAATTGTGAACCCCGACCCTGAGTCCACTTCCAGTTCACAGGGCACTCCCTCTATACGAACCACTCTCGTGATCCTTGGTGGTGGCCGTGCGCTCTCACTTTGGGACTGAATACAGGTCGAAGAACACTGACCCACCATCTCAGTCTCTGAGCCCCAACGTTCCAACCTCTCTCTTGAACGATCTCTCGTTCCTCGATCTCTCCTCTCTCCGTCTTGTGGCGCTCGATCCCCGGTTCGACAGACTCGGACAATATGACCCATCCTCTTACACTTCCGACACTGGGCGTTGCGGAACCTACAACTCCTCCGATCGTGTGCGTCTCTGCAGCTCTCACAATTCCTGGGGGGTGACTGACGACTCCTTTGCTGACGACTCCCTTGCTGCCGGCGGGATGACTGACGAGAGGACTGAGACACCTTCAACGCCCCCTCGTCCACTGAGCCCTCCTCTGCGTCGTCAATCTCCACCGCATGCGCCCCGGTCATCTGTCCACCGCGGAGCTCTCGGACTGTGCGGTCTGCCCCTTCCCGGGAAGTAACATAATCGTACGCTTCCTGAAATGTCAAAGACTTTTTTGCAACCAATTCCCGCTGCACCCTCTCATCACGCAAGCCACACACAAAACGATCCCTCAGCATCTCTTCCAAGTGCTGGAACTCACAGTACCGAGTGAGCTCCCTCAAGGCAGCCACAAACGCTGATGCCGATTCTCTGCCCTGCTGGTCCCGCCGGTAGAACATCTGTCGGCGGGCCAATAGCGAAGGTGCCGGCTCAAAATGGTTGCCAAGCACCTCAGTCAACTCCTCGAAGGTCTTTGACTCAAGCGTGGCTGGAGCAATAAGGTTCTTAGCTAGTTTAAAAGTAGCCTTTCCACACACACTAAGGAGGGTATCCCGTCTCTCCTCTGCACTGGTAATCCTATTTGCACGGAGGTAAAACTTAAGTCTATCACGGTAATCACTCCATTCCTCTGGCTCATTGATGTTAAATTCCTCAATCGAGCCCCGTATTGCCATACCACTAGCCGATTCTTTCCGGGCGTTTTGGTTGGTCTCCGACATCACTGCACTTCACTGGCTGTATCCCACCTTCGTCGCCAATGTTACATCAAGGGTCCAGCCAGTAGTGTTACGATAGTGTCTTTATTCATAGCAGCAGGTAAGTCACAGCACACGAACAGAACAGTAACAGAACACACACATCCCCAGCTCTCCTGCTATATATAAGCACCTGGGATAGCCAAGCCCATCCAGGTGCAACTAATTAAAAGCAATCCCTCCCATTAACCAGTTCCTGACTACTCCAGTGTTGTGCCTCTACTTCAGTACACAACAAAGCACAGACACATTCATGAGTGTGTGAGAGACAAATTGCAGAGGGGTCACCCTGTGAGGCTCCAACAGATCGCTTCAGCACCAGGTGAGAAAAACAATCACCCCCAACCGCCCCTGCATTTTGCCAGGTCAAAGGCGGCCGCCCTAAGCACTGGGATCTGGGCTCATGCAATGGAGCAGGGTCTCTGGAGCGCCTTAAGCTCGGGGGGGGGGTGGCCCTGATGAAGAAAGTATCTTAAGATTGACGGGCAGGTTCTGCTCCTCCCCAGATGCCTGAGGGGCCCTTCAAATCTGTTTTTCCCCGTTGCCATGGTTACCTGCGTCGTGGCGAGCCCGGCTTCCTTCCGGCCGCGAGCGTAGCCCCTCCCGGCATCATCCGGGTCCCTTTCCCCGCCTCACTTCCGCCTCCTCGCGTCGCCTCGGCCGGCTCCGCCCCGTAGCAACCGGGCCTGCTGCCGGCTGCTTAGCAACCGGGCGCCCCCCTAGCAACCGCGGCCTGCCTTCGCCCCTGGTTCAGGGACGTCCGTGTTAAATATTCATATTGGTTTTTAGTTGCATTTTTTTTCCACGGCTTCTTTAATTTCTCATATTGGTTTTTTTTTATCGCGATCCCAATGCAAATCGCCGTTCTGTGAAATGGCATTTAAAATGCAATTAAAAGTCATGCAGCAACTAGCAGAGTGTGTTAACAATTGCTACAACGGGCAGTCGGGGGGGGGGGGAATATTGAAATAGCCTGTCCATCAGCAAACTACGCCTGCGCACCTCTGGTTCTGCTCTCCTCAATATTATAGCATCATAGAATCGTAGAGTTGGGAGGGACCCCCAGAGTCATCTAGTCCACCCCCCTGCAATGCATCCGTTGAACCTCTGCTTATAAACCTCCAAGGAAGGAAATCCATTTGCAGTGCTACGGAGGTGATGGACTCTCCTTCCTTGGAGGTTCTCAAGCAAAGTTGTTTGGGGGGGGGTCTATCTAGGATGCTTTAGATGCGATTTCTGCATTGCAGAATAACAAGGATGCCAGCTGAAAGGATCCCCTAAATAAAGCATCTTTGGGGGGGGGCGATGCACATGGTCTCACTCCTGCTTCCAAGAGAGAAATTTCAGAGAGGAGAGGGCTGAGCTGAGCACGTTTGGCTTGCCAAGGGTTAAAAAGCACTGAGCAGCATCCCTGTAAAGGACAGGAAGTAAAAGTCAGAGGTGGGGAGGGCAGACCCCCAAGAGCAAAGTCCCCTCCCTCCTCAGTCTGTTTCTGCAAGGGGGTTGGCGGCTCCTGTCTCTGCTCTGCATATATTGCCTCTGTGCCATAGGAGCCAACTCATAGGGGCAGAGGACCCTTCACCACAAAAAAATAATAATTTAGGGTTTCTGACTATGCCTAAAATATTTTATTGGGGGGGGGCGTGAGAAACCAGGAAGAGAAGAACTTTAAGAAGGAATGGGAAAAAATTACAATGTATTTAAGAGAACACTGTAAACAACTAAAAACTTTGGCAGGATTTTGAGTAGCGCTTGTAATGTACTAAAAATTATGGTAAAAATGGCTTAAGAAAAATAGAAAAAATAAAGGAAGTAGCTGAAAAAAAGTTGATAATGGTAACCATTGAAGGGCGGAGGGGAGTTGAAGGATTCAGGGAATCCTAAATGATGATGTTGATGTTTAATGGTTTAATTTAAATTTGCAATGTAAAACTTAATAAAAAAGATTTGACCAATAAAAATATATTGGTCCCCAAACGTTGATGGGTATTGGCATTCAATTGGTGTGTGCATACCATGTCATGTGATCAATTATTTTTTGATATTTTTATTGGGGAAAATTCAATTATAAAGAAATAAAGAGGGGAAAGGGGGGAAGTGAGGGGGAAAAGAGAACGGAGATATGCATAAGAGAAAAAAGAGGGGGGAAGTGTTCAAAAATGCAATATACTATACTCCCATACATTCTTATATAAAATGATATAGTGTTATTATCCCAATACATTTTTAGATGTGAATAGCCTGCTGCATTCTGTATAAACTCATCCCAAATGATGTCATGTTTATTATGAGGCACGGCTTACCTCCCCCCCCCAAAAAAAATTTTTTTTATTCAAATTGGCACCCCTGCTCAGTGCCCCTTCTGGGATCTGGCAAGTCTCCTCTCTCTTCCCCACAGGGTATATTGGGAAGGGGGAAAGTCCCAGGGCTGCAGTGGAGGATGCATAGAGGGTCTGCTCAGCTCACGCGTGGGGAGACCCCCAAATCAGGGAGCAGAGAGAGTCTTCTTCCCTTCTCTGCAAAGCCAAGAAGAGGGCAAGTGTGCAGGAGGTCTGCAACTCTGTTCTTCCTTTGCAAAAGAGGCTGTCAGTAGGAGAGCTATTGTTTGAGCCCAGCGGGCCAGATCTTTCTCTCCCCCCACCCCAATCCCAGACTTTGCAGATCAACTTTGGCAGGTGAGTGGCAGCACCCGCCTGTCAAATCATACGATGTCATAATTGTGCCAGGTGACATCATCAGACGTACAGTGGGTCCAAACTCTTTTCTTACAGTTCCAGAAACACCAATTGATCGACAACCTGTCATAGAGAAGGAGAGAGAGAGAAAGAGAAAGAGAGAGAGGAAAGTGCATTTCAGGGATTCATGCCTCTTTGTTCAACAATGGATAGGACTTTATTTACTTTACTTTAATTTATGAATCACTTCCTACGAGGCATCAAGGAGAAAACCATATATGAGTTTCAAATCTAATACAGATGCAGACTGGGATAAAGATCTCTACTTTAAAAGGGCTACGTGGTCGATCCTGGCAAAATAAAAATAAAAGGCATAATGGGGTAGCGTGAGGAATCATCCAATTTAAAGTCCCACGAAATACAAGTCCATTGGAAGATGTCGACTTGGAAGTAAACTCCCAGGGAGTTTGAGGGAGTCATATTCCCAGGTGTGTATAGCGACCTATACCTTTCAATGGCCTTGCTTCTCATTCTCCTTGAGTGTGTTTGCTTGGCTGGCAGGATTGCAGCCTCCAACTCTTGATAAATGCCTCTCGTACGCTTGGATTGAGAATATAGGGAGAGATGTGGTCGCCATTAACCTTTATTTTATTTTTTTTGGCCAATGAATACCCTTGGAATTTTGATGAAGGTGTCATGGGCACTAGCCCACAAAATGGTTCATTCACAAAAAAGTGAAGCAGTTAATTACCTAACAACATTATATCAATGCGTAAGATGATGGTCCTAATCGTATCGCTGCTTGTTTTCACTAGGTAAACTTGAGTTCTCATAAAATGAGAGAGGGGGTCCATTTCTCCCTCTGTGCCTCAATCGTAGCTTCATCAGCCACTATCACTGCCCCATCTAGTCATCCCCACCCCCACCCCACCGCACTGAAGCATCCCAAATTCTCTTTTGAGCCCCCAGCACCCATGGCGGTGGGCGCTCTAGGTCACTAGGAGTGATAGTTCGTTCACAAAAGGCGACAAAGTTAAATGCTTACTCAAAACACTACACTTTGTAAGATTCTGACTCTATTCATTTCCCTAAGTACAATACAGGGTTCGTAGGTATTTGAACATTTATATACCATCAGTCTCGTGTATGGATTCTCTGTGGGCTGCAGAGGTCCAACTGGTCACTAGAGCTCTATTCCAGGGGTTCCCAGTGGTGCACAAGCTTCATTCAGGTATTCCATGGCACGTCCGTGTTAAATATTCATATTGAGTTTTGGCTGTATTTTTCATTGCTTCTTTTATTTCTTATATTGTCTTTTATTGCGATCCAAATGCAAATTGTCATTGTATGAAACAGCATTTAAAATGCAATTTAAAAATCATACAGCACCTAGCACAGTGTGTTACAATTGCTACAACGGGCAGGGGGAGGGGAATAATTAAATGGTTTGTCGAGACCTTCAGCAATGATCAAGTGGTCCATGGGGGGGGGGGGGAATTCTCCTCTAATCTACTTCATCGACTGCTCTAATCTACTTTGTTACATATGCTTCCTTCAGATGTGAATCTCAAAATCATAGAACTGTAGAGCTGGAAGGGGGCCCAGAGGTCATCTATCCCAACCCCCTGCAATACAGGAATCTAAAGAAGATTGGCACTTTCCCCTCATGCAGTGTGCACTTCTAGGATTCCCCCATGGGTGGATTCTTCAGTGTGACGTGATCCTTATATTCTGGCCGAAGCTCGTCCCACATTCGAAGCATTTGGATGGCTCCTCCCCTGTGGACCGGAGTCGTCACGGGAGCTATTTCCATGTTCCAAGGCAGCTGTTCCAGATGCAGCCTCTGGTGCTTTTTCAGGCTCTCGTTCCTCCGGAAGCTTTTCCCGCACTCCAGGCAGCTGTAAGGTTTCTCCCCGGTGTGGGTTCCCTCGTGAGCGGTGAGGTTGCTCTTCTGGCGGAAGCTCTTCCCGCACTCGGGGCACGTGTAGGGCTTCTCTCCCGTGTGGATATTCTGGTGCGAGATGAGGGAGTCCCTCCTCATGAAGCTCTTCCCACACTCCTGGCACTGGAAGGGCTTCTCCCCGGTGTGGATCCTTTGGTGCGAAACGAGGGACCCTTTCACAATGAAGCTCTTCCCGCACTCCAGGCATTTGAACGGCTTCTCGCCGGTGTGCAGCAGCTGGTGCAAGTTGAGCGTGCCTCTCCGCGTGAAACTCCTCCCGCACTCGAAGCACCGGAAGCGCTTCTCGCCCGTGTGGATGCTCTGGTGCGAAATGAGGTTCGAGTTCTTCCGGAAGCACTTCCCGCACTCGGAGCACCGGAAGGGCTTCTCCTCGGTGTGGATGCTTTGGTGTGAGATGAGGGCGCCTTTCCGGATGAAGCTCTGCCCGCACTCCAGGCACCGGAAAGGCTTCTCCCCGGTGTGGATTCGCTGGTGCAAATTGAGGTTCCCTTTGCTATTGAAGCTCTGCCCGCACTCAAAGCACTTGAAGGGCTTTTCCCCCGTGTGAGTTCCCTGATGAGCGGTGAGGCTCTTCTTCTCTCTGAAACTCTGCCCGCACTCCAGGCACTGAAACGGCTTCTCCCCGGTGTGGATTCTCCGGTGAGAGATGAGGCTCGAGTTCCGGCAGTAGCTCTTGCCGCACTCCGAGCACTTGTAGGGCTTGTCCCTCGCGTGGATTCTCTGGTGGAAAATAAGGCTCCCTTTCCGGTTGAACCTCCTCCCGCACTCCAGGCACTTGTAGGGCTTCTCCCCCGTGTGGATCCTCTGGTGCGAGATGAGGGAGTCTCGGCGAATGAAGCTCTTCCCGCACTCGGCGCACTCGTACGGCTTCTCGCCTCTGTGGATCTTCTCGTGCGACGTCACGCTGGAGCTTCGGCTGAAGCCCTTCCCACACTCCAGGCATTTGAACGGCTTCTCCCCAGTGTGGACTTTGGAATGAGCGTCGAGGCTCGATTTCCATTTGAACATTTTGCCACACACGGGACACCTTTCCTTCCTCTTGTCCTGTTTATCTTCGGCGGGGATTTCGCAGGTGCTGCTGCCTCGACGGGCAGCTGACTCCTTGCCCTTCTGTTTAGCTTCCGCTTTCCTCCTCGGCTCTCTCCCCTCTTTGCGCCGGGCTCTTGGCAATGATGCCGTGCTGCGTTCCCCTTCGCCCTGACTTCCAGCTCCTGGAACAAAAGGAAGCTTCGTAAATAGATAGATAGATAGATAGATAGATAGATAGATAGATAGATAGATACTTTATTGTCATTGTACGTAGTACAACGAAATTGAATGCCACCCAACATTTACAGCCACATATATCCATTTATACATTTACAACCACACATACACATTTATACATTTACAACCACACATACACATGCATACCATCCATCACGACTCCCCAAAAATCATATCATTTGGTTACAGCATTTAAAATAGTTATAGCTCTTGGATAAAAACTGTTTTTTAGTCTATTTGTTCTTGATTTAATTGTTCTGTATGTCTTGCCCGAAGGCAACTGTGCAAACAGACTATATTCAGGATGAGATGAATCCTGTAATATGTTGTTTGCTTTTTTGAGACAACAGGAGTTATATAGTTTGTCCAAAGATGGGAGAGGATGACCAATAATCTTTTGGGCTGTGGTTATGACCTTCTGGAGGGACCCAGGTGGCGCTGTGGGTTAGACCACAGAGCCTAGGGCTTGCTGATCAGAAGGTCGGCGGTTCGAATCCCCACAACGGAGTGAGCTCCCGTTGTTCGGTCCCAGCTCCTGCCCACCTAGCAGTTCGAAAGCACGTCAAAATGCAAGTAGATAAATAGGTACCGCTCTGGTGGGAAGGTAAACGGAGTTTCCGTGCACTGCTCTGGATCACCAGAAGCGGCTTAGTCATGCTGGCCACATGACCCGGAAGCTGTCTGCGGACAAACACCAGCTCCCTTGGCCTATAGAGCGAGATGAGCGCCACCACCCCAGAGTCGTCCGTGACTGGACCTAACAGTCAGGGGTACCTTTACCTTTACTCTTATGAAACTGCAGTTTATTACAATAATCCTGCCAATGTTTTTATCTGTTTACAATTCATTTGTAAATATTCAATAAACCATTTCCATTCTTTTATTTAAAAGTCTGTTAACCTGATTTCTTATTGTTCTGAAGGAAGGAGGAATAGGAAGATTTTTTTGTTAGAAAATGTAGTTTCACATGTACGTTCCTCAAGACTTGGAGCATCCCATTTCCTCCAGGTGCAATAAAGGAAGAAGCCTCCGACATCCCAGCGTGACGCCATCTTTTTTGGCACTGCCATCTAAGCGCTGACATTGAACAGAGAGCCCAGAACTCTGTTGGCCTGCCCACTGAAGCCTCACAGAAAACACAGGCTACAATACTTATTTAATCCCTCGTCAACTGACTTTACCGGCTACGAGGAAAAGGGAGCCTTAGCCACAGAAAAAGGGGAGATGCTCACCTATGAGCTTTTGCACAGTCCTTTCCCAGAGTTCCTCACTGCTCCCAGCCTGCACTGCTGCTTCGTGTGCAGCCAAGCCTTGCTGTTCCAGGGAGGTCACTATTTTCCAGTTCTCCTCCATGACTTCCCTGTGCAGGGCCCTTTGGTCCGGATCCAGCGAGCTCCATTCCTCTGCGGTGAAACATACAGCCACATCCTCAAATGTCACCTGACCGGGGGATAAAAAGAAATGCGATCTCTGCGTGGACAATGGCAAAGAAGAGGAAGAAGGAAAAGCTTGTTTATGTAGCCGGAGGCTGCCTTTCAAGATTTAAATAATCAGAAACAACATTAGCATTTTTGTGGGAATGTTGTGGATAGTAGGAGAGGATATATTGATTAAATATTATCCTTCCTCACTCACGCTAGTGAGTCAGTAGCAGAGTACATTCCCCTGTATATAGCAGGAAGCTAGTTGGTAGATTTGTTTGAGAGCCAGTGTGGTGTAGTGGTTAAGAGCAGTAGACTCGTAATCTGGTGAACCGGGTTCGCGTCTCCCCTCCTCCACATGCAGCTGCTGGGTGACCTTGGGCTAGTCACACTTCTCTGAAGTCTCTCAGCCCCACTCACCTCACCAAGAAGAGTTTGGATTTGATATCCCGCTTTATCACTACCTGAAGGAGTCTCAAAGCAGCTAACATTCTCCTTTCCCTTCCTTCCCCACAACAAACACTCTGTGAGGTGAGTGGGGCTGAGAGACTTCAGAGAAGTGTGACTAGCCCAAGGTCACCTAGCAGCTGCATGTGGAGGAGCGGAGATGCGAACCCGGTTCCCCAGATTACGAGTCTACCGCTCTTAACCACTACACCACACTGGCTCTCCCAGAGTTCATCCCATATGGGAATGAGCCCATGTGCTGCTGGCTGAGAGCCAGCAGACAGCAAAATACATGAAAATGGAACAAAACGAAGAAGAAGGGGGAGTTTACCAGGAACAAAACCCAATCTGGACAACCCGCAATTTTTCCAGGCGCAGTGAGTTGTGCAGGACACAGAGGCATCCAGGCTCACCTGTTCTCTTCTCTTACCTGTTCCAGAGGCACAGAAGGTGCTTCCACTCCGCCATCAGGAAGGGGCGAGGGAGGACACACCACAATAATCCTCAATCCTTCTCCTGCAAGGGGAACAAAGATGACAGGAAGACCGGTTTCTTAATTATTTAGACCGGTGGTGTCAGTCGGGGGACTAAGGGGCTAGGCTAGTCCCCTAAATGTTCCCCATGTGCCCTCTTCCCCAAGCCCACAAAGTTTCTGCCCGGCTTAGGGAGGGAGGCGTGATGCTCAAGGATGGGACGTCAGGACGTCAAGATACTGAAATGGCTAAAATGTCCAGAAGAATCAGAAATCAGGAAGACCAAAAGTTTAATAAGGAATGGGGAAATTTGTAATTTATCTTAAAAACCATTGTAAACAACTAAAATCGTTAGTAGGATTGGAATAACACTTGTACAGTGGTACCTTGGTTCTCGAACAGCTTAGTTGTCGAACAAATCGGCTCCCAAATCATACAAAATCATTGTAAACAGGTCAAAACATTAGCAGGATTTTAAACACACTTGAAATGTAACAGAACAAATAGATAATCTAGGAAGATGAAAAATTGGAGAAGTATTGGTATACAGTTGAAAGAGAATCAATAGGACTCATGGAAGGGATGGGGGAAATCAAGAGATTCAGAGTAATCTCAATAATTAGATTTGGAAATGGTTTTGTTGTATGTTCATATTTTGGAAAATCAAATAAAAATATATTTAAAAAACAAACAAACTTTAAAAGAGTGTCTTGCGTAGTTTTTATAGGAGGGGAAAGAGAAATAGCTAAATGGTCAAATGACCCAGGGCTGTCTTCCACAAAAGTCTGCTACTATGGGAACTAGAGTTTAATTCCCACAAAATCGCCCTTCCAGAAAATACGGTATAAATCAGACGTCCCCAAACTACGGACCGGGGGCCAGATATGGCCCGAGTGGCTTATTTATCTGGCCCCCGCCTCCTGCTGCCGCCGCTGCCCGCTCTTACTGGCGTGGCACGACTGCCCACTTCCGGGTTGGCGGAGCACCGGAAATAGCTTGTGCACATGTGCATGCGCTCAAGCTATTTCCGGTGCTCCGCCGACCCGAAGTGCGCCGGAAATGACGCTTGCGCATGTGTTCAAGCTATTTCCGGTGCTTTGCCGACCTGGAAGTGTGCCAGAAATAGCGTGTGCGCACGCGTATGGGTGCGTGCTCCCCCGCCTTCTGGCCCACCGCGCATTCGGTGCTGGAGGAACCAGCCCAGGGCCTGGTAAGTTTGCCGACCCCTGGTATAAATTCTCGAATGACGGAAGCTAAGCATTGGTGGAGTCAGCTCCTCCCTGACACAGACTCAAGGGAAAAGAAGAGAGACCCGCTCAAGAGGGGAAGACCCAAGCTGGCAAATGCCCTGTGAATCCTTACCCAACGAAGGAGCACCTTCGTCTTCCTCCTGCTTGATCCACCACTTGGGGAGAGGCCTGGTGTCTGACGGGTCCTCCTCTACCTCAGGAAAGTTCATGGCTTCTTCTGCAAATAGTCCCTGCAGTTGAAAGAGCAGCAAGGATTGGAAAGAGTGGAGGATAGAGAGAGAGAGAGAGAGAGAGAGAAAGAGAGAGAGAGAGGGAGGGAGGGAGATTAGGAAACAGATAAGCGGTCCTCTCCTTGCAGGACTTCCTGAAGGAGCATCTCCACCCCCATCGTTCTGCCCGGACACTGAGGTCCAGCGCCAAGGGCCTTCTGGCGGTTCCCTCGCTGCAAGAAGCCAAGTTACAGGGAACCAGGTGGAGGGCCTTCTCGGTAGTGGCGCCTGCCCTGTGGAACGGCCTCCCTTCAGATGTCAAAGAGAAAAACTACCAGACCTTTAGAAGACATCTGAAGGCAGCCCTGTTTAGGGAGGCTTTTAATGTTTAATAGATTACTGTATTTTAATGTTTTGTTGGAAGCCGCCCAGAGTGGCTGGGGAAACCTAGCCAGATGGGCGGGGTATAAATAATAAATAATATATTATTATTATTATTCCAGAATGGGTGAAAAGTGGACAACCATCGCACACTTTGGCAACGTCCTTGGAAATATTCTCAGCCCTTTGGAACCACCAGGATGAGGCCCTTTCTCACCTGCTGTTCCTCCTCCTGCTTCACGTCTTCTGCTCGGCTCGAGAGGAAATCTTCGGCCAGGGCCACCGTCTGGGAACCGGTCTCTGCTCCACGTTCCCTCACCCAGTTCTCCATCTCTGTGGGGAGGACAGCCAGGAACTGCTCTAGGAGAACCAGATCGGACTTTTCGTGTCTATTGCTCTGGGGCAAAGATGGCGGAATCAGCAGCAAACCTCTCGGCAGGCCGTGGTAGAGAAACCGTCTGAAGTGCTGGAGCTGAGCATCTGAGCTGAGGGTGTCCACCTCGTTCAGGATCTCCTACACGGTTCCTTTCCAGAACCCTCTGCTTCTCCCCGTCTCGATGGTACGAACAGCTTCTCTAAGCAGTCTTCTTATTCCATCTGTGCTCCAAGGCAGCCACCAAGAAGGTTGAAAGAACGCCTCTCTGCTAAGCCAATTTCGGTCATGAAGAAGAAGAAGAAGAGTTTGGATTTGATATCCCGCTTTATCACTACCCGAAGGGGTCTCAAAGCGGCTCACATTCTCCTTTCCCTTCCTCCCCCACAACAAACACTCTGTGAGGTGAGTGGGGCTGAGAGACTTCAAAGAAGTGTGACTAGCCCAAGGTCACCCAGCAGCTGCATGTGGAGGAGCGGAGACGCAAACCCGGTTCACCAGATTACGAGTCTACCGCTCTTAACCACTACACCACACTGGCTCTCACACCACACTGGCAAAATCTGCCCCCAAAAACGTGGGTCCTGCAACGCCAACAAGAAGAACAATACCTCCACCGGTTGCTGAATTACTACCAGGCCAAGTTCAAGTTGTTACCAGAAGGTATTTAATAATCTGGGATTGTTTTACCCAAATTAATGTTATTAAGGGTGCCCAGCAATGTCAGGAGAGATCCTGGTTCGCCATCACAGAGCTACAGTTTCCAGAGCAGTTTAACCATCATTCCCACTTCACAGAAAACTCTGGGAATTGTAGCTCTGCGAGGGGAATTGGGTGGGTGGGTGTCTCCTCCAGTTCTCAGCACCCTTATAACAAACTACAGCTCCCAGATTTCTGGGAACAAGGACTGTTCGAACCGGCATCACAGTGCTTTAATGTATGATTTGGCCAGAAAAGAGGCTCACATTGCATCATCTTTAGCTGGGGATGTTGGGGAAATGAACCTGCTCCAAAGCAGGCATGATCAATCACAGACTATTATAGCTATTATTTCTTGGTTGTCTGGAGATATTAGCCAGCCATCTTCCTAACGAAAGAGAAGATGCCGCCAGGAGGAAAGAGGGGGAGGGAGTTTGTCCAGTGTGCAACACCAAGGGGTCCTGGTGGCATCTTGTTGTTGTTGTTCAGTCGTTCAGTCATGTCCGACTCTTCATGACCCCATGGACCAGAGCACGCCAGGCACGCCTATCCTTCACTGCCTCTCGCAGTTTGGACAAACTCATGTTAGTAGCTTCGAGAACACTGTTAACTCCTAATCTTAACTCCTAATAAGAAGAAGAAGAAGAAGAAGAATATTTTTTTATACCCCAGCCATCTGACTGGGATGCCCCAGCCACTCTGGGCAGCTTCCAACATATATAAAAACATAATAAAACATTACATATTAAACAATCTTCCCTAGACAGGGCTGCCTTCAGATGTCTTCTAAAGGTTGTATGGCTACTCATCTCCTTGACATCTGATGGGAGGGAGATCCGCAGGGTGGGTGCCACCACCGAAAAGGCCAAACCCTCAGAATGCCAGGTAGCAAAGCTCATCAACGTAAAAAGAATATCCTGGATCAGCTGCACGTGAACTTAGGAATCTAAGAGGAGCCCTGCTGCACAATCACACCAAAGTACGTTTCTGAGCACAATTCAAAGTGTTGGTGCTGACCCTTAAAGCCCTAAACGGCCTCGGTCCTGTATACCACCGAGGGCCTTCTGGCGGTTCCCTCATTGCAAGAGGTGAGGTTACAGGGAACCAGACAGAGGGCCTTCTTGGTAGTGGCGCCCGCTCTGTGGAACACCCTTCCATCAGATGTCAAGGAAATAAGCAGCTATCCTATTTTAAGAGGCAGCTGAAGGCAGCCCTGTTTAGGGAAGTTTTTAATACAGTACTTAATGCTGTATTGTTTTAACATTTGATTGGGAGCCGCCCAGAGTGTCTGGGGATACTCAGCCAGATGGGCAGGGTACAAATATTATTATTATTATCATTAAGTAGGGGGTGGCATCTAGTATTCCAGCCTCCTGTTTTCACTACCGCCAGACTCAAGCACAAGAGCCCTCTCCCCCCTCCCCTCCTGTGCTTTCCTTCGGAAGCATTGGCCGAGCATACTGATAAAGCCTTGCGCTCTGCGGATTTCACAGAATCACTGAGCTGGGAGGGACCCCCAAAGGCCATCTAGCCCAGCCCCCGCCCTGCAATGCCGATATCACAGCTCAATCATCCCTGACAGGTGGCACACCCGAGCTCTGCCAAGGAAGGAGAGCCCACCCGCTTCTCATCAAGGCTGAACATACATACCCAACTCCCTCTTGCCTAAGGAAACTGATGATCCACACCAGGAAGGGGGGGAGCCTCGCTCTTCTGTGCTTCCCAGGCCTTCCCCCCCACCCCCAAGGTCTGATCCCCACTTGGAGGGCTTCCAGTCCCTTCATTCCCCAGCCCCACACATTGCACCCAAAGGCTGAAAGAAAGGGGGGGGAGACTCACGTGATTGGGAAGGACAAAGGACAGTTTCCCTCTGCAAGAATGCCCTGCAGGGATGTGCGGGGAGGGCTGGCGGGGGGGGAATGCAACCTCCCGATTCAAGCTGCAGTGGGGCAGGAGCAGGAACCAGCTGCCAGCTTTGCAGCGAATAAATGCATCCGTGCAATTCAACCTCCGGCTGCAATTTTTTTCCTTTTTCTTTTTTTTGCAAAGCAGGATGGGGGCGCCGCCTTTGCTCCAGAGGACTCCTCCTCCCCTCCACCCCCACGCATCCACCCCCCCCCAAATGTCCCTCCTCTCTAGGAATCCGCTCTCTCTTGCATCGGCATCGTTTTAACCCTTGCATGGCTGGAGGAGCAGCAGCAGCAGCAGCAGGAACGCGAAATCCGCGCGCAGCGCAATTGATCCTTGCAAACGGCACGGGCGCCTCCAGGAGGAGGAGGAGGAATTGCGCTGTTTGGAAGATCTGCTGCCGGCAGGGTTGGCCGGTCATGGCCTCCTCTGAAATAGGAGGGCTGTCCAGGCCGGCTTGCTGGCTCCTTAGCAAAGCAACAGCCCTGCAAGGTTGGCCCGATCGGACCAGTTTCGTCTATGGCAGGGTGGTCTGGCCCGCGAGGCATTGTTGGGCGATACCCTCAACAGCATTTAAGAAAAAAAAAATAGAATCATAGGATTGTAAAGTTGGGAAATTGTCCCAAGGGTCATCTAGTCCAACCCCCGGCAATACAGAAATAAAGAAAACTATTTTTGTGTGTCATGCGTTAAGAAAACTATTTTTGTGTGTCATGCGATCTTAACAGAAGCCCACCTGTCTTTTTTTGTATAATAATAATAATAATAATAATGATGATGATGATTTATTATTTGTACCCCGCCCATCTGGCCGGGTCTCCCTAGCCACTCTGGGCGGCTTCCAACAAATGTCAAGATACATTAAAATATCACAGATTAAAAACTTCCCTAAACAGGGCTGCCTTCAGGTATTTTCTAAATGTCACGTAGTTGTTTATCTCTTTGACCTCTGCTGGGAGGGCGTTCCACAGGGCAGGCGCCACTACCGAGAAGGCCCTCTGCCTGGTTCCCTGTAGCTTTGCATCTCTCAGCGAGGAACCGCCAGAAGGCCCTCGGCGCTAGATCTGTGTCCGGGCTGAACGTTGGGGGTGGAGATGCTCCTTCAGGTATACAGGACCAAGGCCGTTTAGGGCTTTAAAGGTCAACACCAACACTTTGAATTGTGCTCGGAAACATACTGGGAGCCAATGTAGGTCTTTCAAGACCGGTGTTATATGGTCTTGGCGGCCACTCCCAGTCACCAGTCTAGCTGCCGCATTCTGGATTAGTTGTAGTTTCCGGGTCACCTTCAAAGTAGCCCCACGTAGAGCTGAATTAAACCCATTATCATATTATATTATATTATATTATATTATATTATATTATATTATATTATATTATATATATTAATACACACATTACATTTTCTGCTTTACAATTTAGAGTATTCATTCAAACAACCTTAAAATATCAATGACTTCCCTTCTCTTTCCATGTTTCATTTTACATAGCATAAATCCCTGCATATTTATATAAACTAAACCATTCAGTATTCCAATATTGCATCCACCAAAACTTACTTACCCTGTTGAATTTATCTTAATGCTGCCAACGTTTTCAAGTGTGCACAATTCCCCCCCCCCCAAATTAAACCCATTCTAGGTTGTGCATAAAGCCACCTAGTGCCAGCTCCCTACAACGCAAGTATCTTTTGCCCAACGTGGACTCTCGAACCCCAAACCCAGACATTAAGAGCTTCATGGTCTCCTGACATGAGCTACCGGTATCTATCCAGCGGATAAGATTAACCTTCAAACGTCAAAGTATACAGACAGCCCTGAAGGTGCAAATTTTCAAAGGTTTATTAAAGGGAAAGGGGGGGGTGTGTGAAAAAAGATAGGATGAAAAGAAATAAAGACCATTTATTTTGTAAATCACTTTGCACTAGATCAGTGTTTCCCAAAGTGGGTTATACCACCACCCCCGGGGGGGGGGTGCTGGAACAATCCAGGGCCTCGTGTGTAATGGGGGGGGCATTTAATAAAAATAAGGGGGCAGTGGAAGCGTACAGAAAGAAGAGAAGAACATTTTGAAGAACTGTATGTTTCATCTGTTGTGTAACGATGCTTTACTGCCAGCAAGACGTAGATAGAAATACAGATACCTAAAAGGGCACAGGTGGCGCCGTGGTTAAACCCAGAGCCTAGGGCTTGCCGATCAGAAGGTCGGCGGTTCGAATCCCCGCGACGGGGTGAGCTCCCGTTACTCGGTCCCTGCTCCTGCCAACCTAGCAGTACGAAAGCACGTCAAAGTGCAAGTAGATAAATAGGTACGCTCTGGCGGGAAGGTAAACCGCGTTTCCGTGCGCTGCTCTGGTCGCCAGAAGCGGCTTAGTCATGCTGGCCACATGAACCGGAATCTTGGCCAATAAAGTGAGATGAGCGCCGCAACTCCAGAGTCGGTCACGACTGGACCTAATGGTCAGGGGTACCTTTACCTTTTTTAAAGAACAGAAATTTGCCACTGCGTCTTTCTGTTTGTTTGCTTAAAGAAGGTAGGTTTCCAGGGGGATCTGAATATTTTTTTTTTCTGGAAAGGGGGCAGTAGGCCAAATAAGTTTGGGAACGTTTGCACCAGAGAGACTTAGTGAGAAGTTCCAAAAATATGCATGGAATAACCTTGCAGTGCAAGACAGCAGAGGGATGTTGAATGGGACGACAAATTTCACAGGGGAAGGGTCCAACTTTTAGCCCTGTAACTCTGGGCACAGGGGGAAGGAAATCTGCCAAACAGGATGGGATTTGGGATCGCCTTTTGACACCAAGGCAAAGAGCAGGTAGGAGCAAGAGATGTTTCCTCCAGGCGCCTGGCAAAAAGGAGGGTATGGCGGGGGTGACTCCATCTTGTGACTTTTGCTACATAACTGGACAAAAACCATAGAAGATATTCAAGATCAGGGGTAGGCAACCTAAGGCCCGGGGGCCGGATGCGGCCCAATTGCCTTCTCAATCCGGCCCATGGACAGTCCGGGAATCAGCGTATTTTTACATGAGTAGAATGTGTCCTTTTATTTAAAATGCATTTCTGTGTTATTTGTGGGGCACAGGAATTTGTTCATCCCCCCCAAAAAAAAATATAGTCCGGCCCCCCACATGGTCTGAGGGACGGTGGACCGGCCCATGGCTGAAAAAGGTTGCTGACCCCTGTTAAAGATCATTGGCACAGAAAAATCGAGACGGCCATTTTTTCTTCTCCAGCTTCTTCACAGCTCATGGAACAATCTGGGTACCGATAGGATTTCGCCATTTGTAACTGATTTGAGCCGTGGCCGGGTTTCTGTTCCGAGTAAAGCTCTCTAGACATTTCCACGGTTTCTCCCGTGTGAATGGTTTGATGGCAACTTAGGCTTTTCCTCCAAGCAAATCTCTTTCCGCACTCCAGGCATTCGTACGGCTTCTCCCCGGTGTGGATTCTCTGATGACAACTAAGGCTGGTGTTCCTGGTGAAACTCTTGCCGCACTCCAAGCATTTGTATGGCGTCTCCCCTCCGTGAGTCAGTTGATGCACAGTGAGGTAATTTTTCTGAGTAAAGCTTTTCCCGCACTCGGGGCACTTAAATGGTTTCTGCCCTCTGTGCTTCATCTGATGTAAACTGAGGTTCTTCTTCTCTGTGAAGTTTTTCCCGCACTCCAAGCACTGATACGGCTTCGCCCCGGTGTGACTCCTCTGGTGCCTGTTGAGGTCCGTCTTCCGAATAAAGCTCTTTCCGCACTCCAAACACGTATACGGTTTCTCCCCGGTGTGAATTCGGAGGTGGTTTTTAAGGTGGCCTTCGTACCAAAAGCCCTGGCCGCATGCCAGGCATTTATACGGCTTCTCCCCAAAATGAACCCTTCTGTGCCTGTTGAGATCTTTGAGCTGGCCAAAGCTCTTTCCGCACTCCAAGCATCTGTACGGCTTTTCCTCCCTGTGAGTCAGCCGGTGGATCGTGAGGTAATTTTTCTGAGCAAAGTTCTTCCCACACTCCGGGCATTGATAGGGCTTCTCCCCTCTGTGGTTCATCTGGTGCGTACTGAGGCTCCTCTTCTGGGTAAAGCTCTTTTCGCACTCGAGACATTTATACGGCTTCTCCACCGTATGGATCCACTGGTGTCTCTTGAGGTCTGTTCTCTGGCTGAAGCTCTTTCCGCACTCGGCGCACTTGTACGGCTTCTGCCCTGTGTGGGTGCGGAGGTGTTTCCGAAGGTAGGAATTTTTGGAAAAGCTTTTGCTGCAAGTGATGCATTCGAAGAGCTTTCCCCCCGCGTCGCTTGCCGTGCAGATGAAACTGTCCTCACACAAAGAGCACTGGCCGCTTTCTTTTCCGTCCTCCATTTCCTCTCCCACTGGCATTTCAGCGACGTCGCCCCTTTGGGAGGAACAGGGTTTCTCCCTCCTCGCCTCCGGTTTTCCTTCTGGTTCCTTCTCTTTCCACTTGGCTCTTTCGTTTCCTGAGAAGAAGAGAAACAACATGTAAAGCCTGAAATCCAAGAAGTACAGTAACTAAGAATTGATTGCTGTTGTGAGAAATAGGGGAAAGGAGAAAAAAATAGGGGAAAGGAGAAAAAAATTGCTATACAAGGCAGGATTAAGATGGTGGGGCCCCCAACCTGAAGCATTTCCCAATATAGTACCCCACTCTTTCAATAATAATAATAATAATAATAATTATTATTATTTATATCCCACCACTCTGAGCTGCTCCCAACAGAAAATAAGAAGAAGAAGAAGAAGAAGAAGAAGAAGAAGATGAAGAAGAGTAGAAGTAGAGTTTGGATTTGATATCCCGCTTTATCACTACCCGAAGGAGTCTCAAAGCGGCTCACATTCTCCTTTCCCTTCCTCCCCCACAACAAACACTCTGTGAGGTGAGTGGGGCTGAGAGACTTCAGAGAAGTGTGACTAGCCCAAGGTCACCCAGCAGCTGCATGGGGAGGAGGGGAGACGCGAACCCGGTTCACCAGATTACGAGCCTACCGCTCTTAACCACTACACCACACTGGCTCTCATAATAATAATAATAATAATAATAATAATAATAATACTAAGCAACAAAACATCAAACATTAAAAACTTCCCTAAGCAGTGCTGCCTTCAGATGTCTTCTAAAAGTCAGATAGTTGTTTATTTCCTTGACATCTGATGGGACGGCCTTCCGTAGGGTGGGCACCACTACCGAGAAGGCCCTCTGACTGGTATGTATGCAAATAAAGGAATACATTAGGTAAGCTGCCAGAAAATATGCCTTGAGGCAAAAAGGGTTGCCATACCTCCGGGATTTGGCCATCGGAAATAGCTCCCCATCAGAAAGTACCTTAATGTCCGGCAACCCATGTCGAAGGTGTAGATTTTGGTGAATTTCTTTTAAAAATAGCTCAGAAACATTTTTTTAGATGGACTTCAGCTAGTTATCGTATCATAGCACTTGCAGAAAATATCTTATTCTCAGATGAGACCACCAGAGGAAAAACGTATCTTGATAGTTAGGAAGAAAAGGAACAGCCACCCCTCCCTGACTTGTAATCTGTTAAAAGGAAAAGCTTCACTAGGGTCTTATCATCCCCAAAGCAAGGGCAAGTGCAGGGGGCGAGGGGCCTTACCCAAAAAGGCCACGATGCCGCCATTCTCCTCCATGACTTCCCTGTGTAGGGTTCTTTGGCTCAGATCCAGCAGGTCCCACTCCTCCTCGGTAAAACGCACAGCCACCTCCTCGAGCGTCACCAGACCCTGAAAGGGAAGAGACCATTTCCCGCTCGCAGTTAATGCAACAGATAATAATAATAATAATAATAATAATAATAATAATAATTTATTGTTTATACCCCGCCCATCTGGCTGGGTTTCCCCAGCCACTCTGGCCGGCTCCCAACAGAATATTAAAAACACAATAAAACATCAAACATTAAAAACTTCAGCGGCTCAGGAAAGGGCCTTCTCAGTGCTCGAAATTCCCCAGGTGCCAGGCGGATTTTGCAACTGGTGCAGATTAAATTGCGACCACGTGGAGATCTCTGGACGCCAGGTTGGCGACTGACATCTCCACCTGGCTGGCCCCTCCAGTTTTCTTACACGTACAGGGAAGCAAAAGAGCTTATTTACTGCAACTTTTTCAGCAAGGAGTACACGGTTCAACCCCCCCTGTGAGGTAGGTTAAGAGTGTGACTGACTTCAAGGTCACCCAGTGAGCTTCATGGCAGAGTGGGGGAATTTGAACTCTGATCTCCCAGGTCCTCGTCCGACACTCTAACCATTGACCACCCTGGCTTCCTAGAGTCCTTCTGCTATGGGGCTGCTCTATAAATTAAATTGGTCAATAAATATAGGCAAAGCAAAGTGTCACTTGGAGAAGGATCTGAAATATTTTCCTTGAAGCTTGAATTTGTTTTTGTTCTTTTCTGGATTGTTTGGTTTGATGTTTTAATGTGCTGTAAACGCGGGTGGCGCTGTGGGTTAAACCACAGAGCCTAGGGCTTGCCGATCAGAAGGTTGGCGGTTCAAATCCCCACGACGGGGTGAGCTCCCGTTGCTCGGTCCCAGCTCCTGCCAACCTAGCAGTTCGAAAGCACGTCAAAGTGCAAGTAGATAAATAGGAACCGCTGCAGCGGGAAGGTAAACGGCGTTTCCATGCGCTGCTCTGGTCCGCCAGAAGTGGCTTTGTCATGCTGGCCACATGACCCGGAAGCTGTACGCCGGCTCCCTCGGCCAATAAAACGAGATGAGCGCCGCAACCCCAGAGTCGGACACGACTGGACCTAATGGTCAGGGGTCCCTTTACCTTTACCTTAAACAGCTTTGAGATTTTTTTTTTCTTTTAAAATATAAAGAGGTATAGAAATGAAATTAATACTACCATACTAATAACAACAATAATAAAGGAGCCTAGACATTAGTAGTAGTAGTATAGTAGTATAAATTTCATTTCTATACCTCGTTATATTTTAAAAAGGGGGGGGAAATCTCAAAGCTTGAATCTGTTTTTGTTTTTTTCTGGATTGTTTGGTTTGATGTTTTAATGTGCTGTAAACCGCTTTGAGATTTTTTTCCTTTCAAAATATAAAGAGGTATAGAAATGAAATTAATACTACTATACTACTACTAATAATAAAGGAGCCTAGACATTCAGTTGTGGCAACTGTAACTTAGGTTTAAGGTGCCATTTGGCGATTAGCTTATATATCTGAGTTTCTGGCACTGGGCCTTCTCTGTGGTGGCCCCTAACCTGTGGCACTCCCTCCCCACAGAGATGCATTTGGCACCTTTATTGTAGAGCTCCCAGAAAATGCTGAAGACGCACCTCTTTACCCTGGCTTTTGGCACTTGAAGCGTGTGTTTTTAGGGGATCCACTTCATTTTTATGGTTGCAAGCTGTTTTAAATTGCTTTCGGTGCTGTTTTCTATGCTGTCACCCACCCTGGGACCTTAGGGTGAAGGGCAGGTGACAAATTTATTATTTCCTTTTATTTATTAAAATTTTATACCGCCCTTCACCCAGTGGTTCACAAGATAAAAATGCAAGGTAGAAACACAAAACACATAATAAAAACAGGAACAAAACAAGAACACCACAAACCAATAACCCACTCCCCACTCACATTTTAAAATTAATTAATTAATTAATTAATTAATTAATTTTAAAATGTGAGTGGGGAGTGGGTTATTGGTTTAATTAAATTAATTAATTAATACTATTTCCAGAGATAGAGTTGTGAAGAACCAGGGTAGCTCAGTTGGCTAGAGCATGGCACTGATAATGCCAGCGTTGCAGGTTCAATCCCCATATGGGATGGCTGCATTATTATTTTTATTTATTGAATTTATATACCGCCCTATACCCGGAGGTCTCAAGCCAGTTCACAGAAAAGAGCACAATATAGAAAATCAAAATTAAAAACAACAACCCAATAACACCCCCCAGAAAAGAGCCACATTTTAAAAGGCTTTAGGATGTCCATCAGGTCAACCAAAGGCCTGGTTAAAAAGGGACATTTTTTGCCTGGCGCCAGGCAAATGAAGGCGCCAGGCAAACTTCCCTGGGGAGAGCGTTCCACAGACGGTGAGCCGCTGCAGAGAAGGCCCTGTTCTCGCCTTGCAATGGGGTTGGACTAGATGACCCGCAGGTCCCCTTCCAACTCTATGATCCTCTGCCTCCTCTTACTTGATCTGTATGCTGAGAAGTAGCTCCAGCACAAAGAGATGATCTTTCCAGCATCAGTGGAGCCTCCTTTGCCTCAGGAACCTCAGCGGCCACTCTTTCAAACAGGCCCTGTAAGGAAAACAGGGATTAAAGACACACACAGAGAGAGAGAGAGAGAGCAGGGTTAGGAAAAAGAAATGCCCAAGGGCAGGTACGAAGTGGGATGTCACCTCTGTAGAGGATTTGTAGGGAAAGACGGCCAACTGGCCGGGTTTCCCAATATTATTGGAAATCTCCTTTGTGTTATCAGGGTGAAACTGCCTCTCACCAGATTCTGCTCCTCTGCCCGGCTCAGGAGGAAACCTTCGGCCAGGGCCACCGCCTGCGAACTGGTCTCTGCTCCGCATTCCCTCACCCAGCTCGCCATCTCCGGGGGGAGGACAGCCAAGAACTGCTCCAGGATCACCAGGTCCAAGATCTGAGCTTTCGTGTATTGTTCCGGCTTCAGCCACTGACGGCAGAGATGGTGGAGTCGGCTGCAAACCTTTCTGGGTTCCTCGGCCTCCCGGTAGCGAAAGTGCCTGAAACGTTGGCGCCGAGCATCCGAGCTGAGTGGGTCCTCCTCGCCCAGGACCTTTTGCCGGGTGTTTTCCCAGCGTCCTTTGCTGCCTGCGGCTTGGATGCCATTGGAGCCTCTCCCTGCCACTGGGCCAGCCGATTCTGCCTCTTCCACCTTCAGCGCATGATCCGAGGGAGCCTCCGACATGGCTGAAAAAACGTGTCCCTTTCCCTCCTCAGTCAGATGCCGTCTTAAGGAAAACACTGGCCAAAGAAGCGAGGACCCAGAGGCCTTCACAGCCGAGAAAGATACCTATGAATAAGAACATTTTCAAAATATTTTATTTTATCAATTGCAGGGAGATAGATAAGAAAAATAAAAAGTAAAGGGGAATATAAAAAGGATACCTTTTAAAAAAACCTTTTAAAAGGCCAAGGAGAACAGCAATAACAAAATAAACCATATAGGTTACAAAACTATATATAGTATATATGTAGATAAAGTCATAGTTTTCCACTAGTGTACTGTAGCTCAGTCGGTAGAGCACGAGACTCTTAATCTCAGGGTTGTGGGTTTGAGCCCCGTGTTTGGTGAAAGATTCATGCATTGCAGGGGGCTGGACTAGATGACTCATGGAGTCCCTTTCAATGCTTGCAGTTCTATGATTCTAAGCAGGCTCCCCATGGGAGCTTTTAAAGTTTGATGTTGTTGCTGTTGCTGTCTTTCCTGTATTTCTGTTGGAGTGGCAGGGGCAACCCAGCCAAATGAATAATAATAATAATTATTATTATTATTTATTATTTATACCCCGCCCATCTGGCTGGGTTTCCCAGGCACTCTGGGCGGCTTTCAACAGAACATTAAAATACAATAATCTATTAAACATTAAAAGCCTCCCTAAACAGGGCTGCCTTCAGATGTCTTCTGAAGAAGAAGAAGAAGAAGAAGAAGAAGAAGAAGAAGAAGAAGAAGAGTTTGGACTTGATATCCCGCTTTATCACTACCTGAAGGAGTCTCAAAGCGGCTAACATTCTCCTTTCCCTTCCTCCCCCACAACAAACACTCTGTGAGGTGAGTGGGGCTGAGAGACTTCAGAGAAGTGTGACTAGCCCAAGGTCACCCAGCAGCTGCATGGGGAGGAGCGGAGACGCGAACCCGGTTCACCGGATTACAAGTCTACCGCTCTTAACCACTATACCACGCTGGCTGAGTGGTGTAGAAGAAATATATGGTGGTGGTGACAAATGCCTGCTTTTCTTTTCTCCCCAGTCCAGGCATCCCCAAACTGCGGCCCTCCAGATGTTTTGGCCTACAACTCCCATGATCCCTAGCTAACAGGACCAGTGATGAGGGATGATGGGAATTGTAGTCCAAAACATCTGGAGGGCCGAAGTTTGGGGATGCCTGCCCCGGTCCCTCATAGAATGAGGATGAGAACCAGGTGAGAGAGTTTAGAATCGTGGAATTGAAAGGGTCATCTAGTCCAACCCCCTGCAATGCAGGAATCTCAGCTCAAGCATCCCTGACAGTTGGCCATCCAACCTCTGCTTTCGAAACCTCCAAGGAAGGAGAGTCCATCAGCTCCCTAGGGAGGCCATTCCATTGTCGAACAGCTCTGTCAGAAGGTTTTTCTGTATGTTTAGTCGGAGTCTCCTTTCTTGTAACTTGAAGCCATGGGTTCGAGTCCTACCCTCTGGAACAGCAGAAAACAAGCTTGCTCCATCTGCCATGTGTCAGCCCTTCAGATATTTGAAGATGGCTCTCCTATCTCCTCCCAGTCTCTTCTTTTCCAGGCTACCCAGCTCCCTCCTAAGGCTTGGTTTCCAGACCCTTGATCATCCCGGCCGCCCTCCTCTGCCCCCCACCTTCCAGCTTGTCAATATCCATTTCGTCCAGCTCTACTGGGCTTCTTCCCACCCACCCCTTCCATTTCCCCGCTTGCATTTCCCAGGCTCCTATTCCCCACTGCAAAACTGGTGGTGGCATTATTATTATTATTATTATTATTATTTATTAATGCTTTTTTCTGGGGGGGACGCATACCTCTAAATAAGAATCTTTGTACTTTTGTCCATTTACTGTATTTATTTTTCCCGATTTGAACTATAAAGTGGTGATTTTCTTGAGTCAAAATGAGAGTACCCCTAAACATTTTTTTAGGGGGGGGGAAGCACTGATAACCTGCACAAGCAACGCTGACACCAAACCTTACATATATTAAGTGAAAATAAAAACATCGTCACCCGACCCCACCCCCGCCCATTTCTCCCCCATCTCCACCTCTTTCCCCCTTTTCTTCCTAATGTCTCAACAAATGGAACTGATTTGTAAAAAATGCTACATGGGGGGAAAATACGAGAGAGAGACATTGCACATACTTTTGTAAATCAAGAAATTTTTTAATAAAAATACATTTTTTTAAAAAAAGCACTGATGATGATGATGATGATTATAATTATTATTATTCAGATTTACACACCGCCCTTCGTCCAAAGATCACGGGGCATTTTGCAACATGAAAACACAAACATCCATAACATAATAGTCATCATAATCAATAGCAATGACACCCCCCATGCCGTCCTTCACCCAATGCAAGAGGAGAGACTCACCAGATTTCCCTGCTACCCCGATTTAAATAAACCCCGGCTCCCTTAGGCAGGATCAGGGCGCAGCCTCGCCACAAAGCACCCTCTGCTCTCCATGGGATCTCCTCTACAGCTTCCCTGATCTGCAAGGCAGGATGGGGAGGGGCCTTTGCTAGGGAGGCGTTTGCCCTCCCCCCCCTCCCCAGATCTCGCTCCTCTCTAGGAACCGGCCTCCAGTTAACCCTCTGAGGACCGGGGAGCAAGAGCGCTGCCTCCTGCAATCCTATGGCCACCTGCGCGCTGCTGAAAAACATGGAAATTGCGGAGAGCTTTGACGCACCACTGGATCATTTTTTTCCTGCTTGTTGCAGCAAGTTGTGACTCGCTGGACTAGCGTGCTGCATGGTTTTTAATTGGATTTTTATTTTTATTTTTTACACACACACACAAGAGACTAGGAATAAATGGACAATTGATGGGATGGCTCGGTTGGTAAAGCATGAGACTCTTCCAAAAAAAATTATTCATACTTTTCAAGTTTATTTGTTGTTGTTTAGTCGTTTAGTCGTGTTCGACTCTTTGTGACCCCATGGACCAGAGCACGCCAGGCACTCCTGTCTTCCCCTGTCTATCTATCTATCTATCTATCTATCTATCTATCTATCTATCTATCTATCTATCTATCTATCTGTGGTTTTTGTCGTTTAATCGTGTCCGACTCTTCGTAACCCCATGGACCAGAGCACGCCAGGCACTCCTGTCTTCCCCTGTCTGTCTATCTATCTATCTATCTATCTATCTATCTGTGGTTTTTGTCGTTTAATCGTGTCCGACTCTTCGTAACCCCATGGACCAGAGCACGCCAGGCACTCCTGTCTTCCCCTGTCTGTCTATCTATCTATCTATCTATCTATCTATCTATCTATCTATCTATCTATCTATCTATCTATCTATCTATCTACATGGGTGTACCCAAGGGGGGGGCAGGGGGGCAGCTCCCCCCCCCCTAGAAGGCAGCTGCCCCCACCCCTAGAAGCAAAAATGATCAGCGTCGTTCAAAGCAAACCTGAACGACCATGGCTTGCCCCCCCCCCCTAGTTTTGATCCTGGGTACGCCCCTGTCTATCTATCTCCCTGTGGTTTTTGTCGTTTAGTCGTGTCCGCCTCTTCGTGACCCCCTGGACCAGAGCCCGCCAGGCACTCCTGTCTTCCACTGCCTCCCGCAGTTTGGTCAGACTCATGTTGGTGGCTTCGAGAACACTGTCCAACCATCTCGTCCTCTGTCGTCCCCTTCTCCTTGTGCCCTCCATCTTTCCCAACATCAGGGTCTTTTCCAGGGAGTCTTCTCTTCTCATGAGGTGGCCAAAGTATTGAAGCCTCAGCTTCAGGATCTGTCCTTCCAGTGAGCACTCAGGGCTGATTTCTTTAAGAATGGATAGGTTTGATCTTCTTGCAGTCCATGGGACTCTCCAGAGTCTCCTCCAGCACCATAATTCAAAAGCATCAATTCTTCGGCAATCATCCTTCTTTATGGTCCAGCTCTCACTTCCATATTTCAAGTTTATACATTTCACCAATCATCTTAACATTTCGAAACTTGACTTCCTCCCCCCTTTCCACAGTTCCTTAAATTTATTTTTAATATCTTCTGCATATCCAAATCAACTTAATTTGCTTATTTATTCATCCACTTTAAAATATATACTCTTACGAAACTGCAGGTGATTACAGTAATCATGCCAATGTTCTTACCTGTTTACAAATTATCTGTAAATATTCAATAAACCATTTCCATTCTTTTATAAAAAGTTTATCTTGATTTCTTATTCTTCCAGTAAGTTTTGCCATTTATGCATGTTCCGTAAGTTTTTGTATCCATTCTTCCTTTGCTGGGACTTTTGCTTATTTCCATTTTGGGCCGGGTAACATTCTTGCCACTGTAGTAGCATACATGAATACGTTTCTATATAGTTTAGATAGTTCTGTCCCTATAATTCCCAAAAGAATTGCTGCATGGTTTTTAATTGGATTATTTTTTTACACACACACACACACACACACACAAGACTAGGAATAAATGGACAATTGATGGATAACTCGGTTGATAAAGCATGAGACTCTTCATCTCAGGGTTGTGGGTTCGAGCCCCGTGTTGGGCAAACAACTCCTGCATTGCAGAGGGTTGGACTAGATGACCCTCGGGGTCCCTTTCCAATTCTGATACATTATTTGTTCTCCCCCAATGGAGGGGTATGGAAAGTCCACCAAGCCAGGGTCAGTATTGGGACCTGATATTCTCCACTTGTAAATAAACAATGTAAAGTTAGGAATGTGCAGTGAGGTGGCCCAAGTTTGCTGATGGCAATAAGTAGCTAGGGCAGAGCATGAGGCTTTTAATCTCAGGGTTGTGGGTTCGAGCCCCATGTTGGCCAAAAAGATCCCTGCATCGCAGGGGTTTGATGACCCCAGGGATCCCTTCCCACTCTACCATTCTAAATGATTCTATGATTCCAAAACAAAAAGAGGTTGCAAAGGACTTCAAACTGGGTGAATGGGTGATAAAATGTGAGCATATTACACTGATCTTGGTCCGACTGCACTGGCTGCCAATTCTTAAAACAGCTCAGGACCGCAATACCTTAAGGACAGCCTCTCCCAATAGGATCCAGACTCTGTGCTCATCACCTGAAGCCCTGCTTCGTGTGCTTCTTCCGAGTGAAGTCTAGAGCAGTGTTTCCCAACCTAATCTAGGCAACAGCACACTTGAATCAATGAAAAAATATCGCGGCACACCGCTCCTCCCCCACCCGGCTGCGCCGGGTCTCCTGACCCAGAGTTACCTCTGGGATCAGCTGTAGCGCGGCGCGCGCGAGGCTTCCGGTCGGGATTCTTGCGCGAGGCTGCTGTTGCTGCTGCTGCAGCAGCCAAGGGAGCAGCGCCGCCCTGGCTTCCGCTTCGCCGCCAGGCTCCAGCAGCGCCGCCGCCACGGTCCTGTGCAGCCCTGGGCTGCAGGTCCCTTTTTCCGCGGCACATCAGCCGGTGTCTTGCGGCACACTAGTGTGCCGCGGCACACCGGTTGGGAAACGCTGGTCTAGAGGGTAGCAACATGAGAACAGGGTCTTTTCTGCAGTGGCTCCCCGTTTGCGGAATGCTCTCCCCCAGGGATGTTCACCTGGTGCCTTCATAATATATATTTAGGCACCAGGCGGAAACGTTCCACTTCTCCCTGGCCTTTGGCTAAGTAAACAATATATGGCCTTTTTTAAATGTGTTTGTGGGAGGGAGGTTTGTTTTTGTTTTATTATATATTTTGTGTTCTCGTTTTTGTATTTTATATATATGTATTTTATTTATAGGGACGCGGGTGGCGCTGTGGGTTAAACCACAAAGCCTAGGGCTTGCTGATCAGAAGGTCGGCGGTTCGAATCCCTGCGGGATGAGCGCCGCAACCCCAGAATCGTCCGCGACTGGACCTAATGGTCAGGGGTTCTTTTACCTTTATTTTATTTATGCTTTTCAGGTTTATACATTTCACTAATTTTACAATCATTTTAATATTTCAAACCTTGACTTCCTTCCCCCTCTTTCTGCAGTTCCTTAAAAAAAGTTTGTTATCTTGATTTCTTATTCTTCGAGTAAGTTTCGCCATTTCTGTATATTCCATAAATTTTTGTATCCAGTCTTCCTTTGCTGGGATCATTTTTTCTATTTTTTGGTTGCGAACCTCCCTGTGACCTTCAGATGAAGGGCAGTATACAAATTTAATTAAAAAAAGAAAAATAATAATGTGTGTATGTTTAATTCTCTCTCCCAAAACAAAAAACACATATAAGTGCAACACATGACATGAAGAAAGTGGACAGAGGATTCCCCCCCGCACCCCCCCCGTCTCATAATTCGTATGGCTAAGGCAATCCCTCGGGTAACCTGGTCCCAAGCTATTAAGGGACTTTGCAAGAATATGTTTCTGTCTATGCAGCCAAATACAGAGCTGGGTGGCTGGGAGACAGACGTGGGCGCAGGAGGAGATCAGGAGGCACGCTATGCGCAATTGCGTAATTGCGCCTGCAGCTTGCAACAGCGTCTTTTATTATTCTTATCATTGCTCAAGGAGTTAAAGGCAAAGAGTCAGTGCTTCCTAGAAAGAACCCAGTTATTTTATTTTTTCAAAGCGAGCACCGGATGACAGCTGCATGCAAGCCGCTTCCTCTGCTGGCCCCGCCCGGAGATGCGATTTCCATATGTTGCTTCTTGGCAAGGGCTGGAGGAGCAGGAAGAGTTGGCTGGGCTCGCAGGAGGAGGAAGGCTCGGAGGCCGACCGTTGCCTCCGGGGCACCTGGGCCAGGGAAGGGGAGGAAAAGGCACAAGGTGACTCAGAGGGAAAGGGGAGGAGGGGAAATGGATTTGCACCTTCGTCCCGCTGAGTTTTAAGGCTGGACGGGAATTGGCACCAGCCACTCTGGTTAGCAACGCGCCCTGGACCTGCAAGATCTCAGAAAATGTGCGTTTCCGTGGCTTCAGTAGCTCGCAGTTGGGCTTAAGTTACAGCTATTCCTGCATTCGTAGAATCATAGTATTGCAGAGTTGGAAAGGGACCCCTCGGGGTCATCTAGTCCAACCCTCTGCAATGCAGGAAACACAACTAAAGCATCCATGACAGATGGCCACCCAACCCCCTGGATTGCAGGGGGTTGGACTATGATTCTGAAGGAGGGCTGAGTGGTTGTGGGGCTGGCTTGATAGCTGGGAGGGAGGGAGGGAGTTCGAGTTGCTGCCAACTTGGAGGGCTTACAAAGTGGGTTAGGACAATTCATGGAGGAGAGGTCTGTCAATGGCTACCAGCTGTGTCTTGCATCCACGGCTGTGTCTTGCATCCAATGCTTCTGAACACCTGGAAACTGCAGGAAGGGAGAGGGCTCTTGTGCTCAGATCCTGCTTGCATCTGATCAGCCACTGTGAGAACAGGATGCTGGACTCGATGGGCCCCTGGCCTGATCCAGATTCAGGGCAGGAAGGCAGGAAGGATGGGTGGGGGCTCTGAATGCCAGCTGCTGGCAATCCCAACTGGGGAGAATATAATATATTTATTTGCTGTTACTTGTTGTTGTTGTTCAGTCGTTCAGTCGTGTCCGACTCTTCGTGACCCCATGGACCAGAGCACGCCAGGCACTCCTGTCTTCCACTGCCTCTCGCAGTTTGGCCAAACTCATGTTAGTAGCTTCGAGAACACTGTCCAACCATCTCATCCTCTGTCGTCCCCTTCTCCTTGTGCCCTCAATCTTTCCCAACATCAGGGTCTTTTCCAGGGAGTCTTCTCTTCTCATGAGGTGGCCAAAGTACTGGAGCCTCAGCTTCAGGATCTGTCCTTCTAGTGAGCACTCAGGGCTGATTTCTTTAAGAATGGATAGGTTTGATCTTCTTGCAGTCCATGGGACTCTCAAGAGTCTCCTCCAGCACCATAATTCAAAAGCATCAATTCTTCGGCGATCAGCCTTCTTTATGGTCCAGCTCTCACTTCCGTACATTACTACTGCGAAAACCATAGCTTTAACTATACGGACTATACGTATAGGGTTAGGGTTAGGGTTAAACCATAGCTTTAACTATACGGACATACGTAACTATCACTCCTGTTACTTATGCTGCTTTGAATGAGCAGCTTATATTTGGCTTCCTTCTGTAATGTTTTTGGATTGCTTTACCTGATCATAGAGTTGCAGAGTTGGAAGGGACCCAGAAGGTCCTCTAGCCCAACCCCCTGCAGTGCAGGAATCTTGCTGCCCGACGCAGGGCTCGAACCCACGATCCGGAGATGAAGAGTCTCATGCTCTACCAACTAAACTATCCCGACTGATATTTTGAGTTTCCCCCACACACACCTTAAGAATATAAAGTGATATAGAAATGAAATAACAATGATATAGCGCTTTTGTGCTTAGATCCTGCTTGTGAGTTTCACCAGAAAGTTCACCTGTTTGCCAGGCGAAAATGTTCCTCTTCAACCAGGCGTTTGGCTGATTCATATTCTATAGCCTTTGACATGTGTTTGTGAGAAGGGAGGGAGTTTTTGTTTTGAACTATTTACTTGTGTTTTTATCTGGTATTTTTATCCTGTGAACCGCCCTGCCAGCCTGTGATGAAGGGTAGTATTTACCGGTAAATCTAACAGATAAATAAATAGAAAGTTAAAAGTTGCTCAGGATGTTGGACTGATCTTGTAGTGCTCTTCTTCTGTTCTTGTCGGGGTACAAAGCACAATTCCTCAAAACAACCCATGTGAGGAATGAGCATGCTCAGTGGCTGCAGAATGCTGAGCGGCTCTGGGGGCGGAATCCCGAGTGGAAGCATTCCGTGCAGCAACACTTTGTTGCAGTCCTGCTCGATCTCATATTTCTGTTGCCAGCTGAGTAAGATTGTCTTCCATAAACACGGTTTTAATAGGTGAGTCCGTAAGTGACTGTGGAGGCCAATTCTGGATCCACACGTCCTTCCACAGTGGGGACATTGGTTTCCAGGTGGAAGTTGATCATGGTGAGGGTTTGCCAAGCGTGCCTTCCTCTTAGCACGTTTCTCCCTTTCGTCCTGAGTTCGAGTGTATTCAAAGTCCATGACACCTTTGATAAAGGCTGTTCTCCAATTAGAGCGCTCACAGGCCAGTGTTTCCCAGTTGTCAGTGTTTATACTACATTTCTTTAGATTTGCCTTGAGACAGTCTTTAAACCTCTTTTGTTGACCACCAGCATTACGCTTTCCCTTTTTAAGTTCGGAATAGAGTAGTTGCTTTGGAAGACGATAATCAGGCATCCGCACAACATGACCAGTCCAACGAAGTGGATGTTGAAGAATCATTGCTTTGACACTGTTGATCTATGCTTCTTCCAGTACACTGGCATTAGTTCGCCTGTCTTGCCCAAGTGATGTGCAAAAAAATTTCGAGGAGTTGGAGATGGCGTTTATAACTCTCTCTCCCCTCTCTGCTCCCCTCCAGGAACAACCCTGTCCCACCACTGGCGGATCTCCTTGCTTTCCTCTCGTCGCCCATTGAATCCCCGAAGATCCGCACGCTGGAGAAAGGCAGTGGCCTTGTGGGATAGCCCGGGGCTCCGAGAGACACCTGCAGGACCAAAATGTCTCTCTTTGCTGTGAACGCGTTGGGAGGACGTGTCTGTGAACCGTGGAAGGACATGGCAGGGTTGGAGCTGAAGGGTGCGGAAGTCGGCATCTGGGTCCCGGCCGCTGCTGAGCCGAGAGGGCGCTTGGGGATAAAAACAGAAGACCCAGATCCATCGGAGTTGATAGACCAGTTGGGAGGTGGGCAGGACGGGGCCCCCACGTCGTTCAGGCTGGGAGTATCGGGGAATTCCTGCAGGAGTCCACGGATCCGTCTGTCGCTCTGAACTCGAGGGAGGACTTGTTGCGGTGCTGGGAGGCCCAGTGGCAGGACTTCCTGAGGAAACTGGAGCCTCCTAGCCCGGAACGGGGGAATCCCCAGTCACCGGAGGAGCCCAGCGTGTGGGACGACGCTAAGTCCTTCCTGGCCTCCTTCGAGCAAGTGGCCGAAGCCTGCCGCTGGCCGCGCGAGGAGTGGGTGGCCCGGCTTCTGCCAGCCCTCGGTGGCGACGCGCAGCAGACTTTCGTCAAACTGGAGTCTCGGGACTGGAAGAGCTACCAGAAGGTGAAGGCTGCCATCTTGCGGGCCGCAGGCCTGAGGATGGAGAATCAGAGGCAGCGCTTCCGGCGCTTCTGCTACCAGGAGGCCGGGGGCCCCAGAGAGGCTTACAGCCGGCTCCAGGAGCGCTGCCGGCAGTGGCTGAAGGCCGAAAAGAGGACCAAGGAGCAGATTCTGGAGCTGCTGGTCCTGGAGCAGTTCCTGGCCATCCTGCCGCCCGAAGTCCAGGGCTGGGTGAAGGAGCGGGGCCCTGAGACATGCACCCAGGCCGTGATCCTGGCCGAGTTTTTCCTCCAGAGGAAGGAACAGTTGGAGTGGGGGCCACGCCGAGCGAGGGAGGTTGGTTTGTGCCTTGTAAGAGCAGGGCATGTGGCGTGGTGGAAAGGACCAATGGTATCTTCGTTTGAGGGCAGCTGGCAAGGTGTCTTCATGGGGGGGGTAAAACCAGTGTGGTGTAGTGGTTAAGAGCGGTGGACTCATAATCCGGTGAACCGGGTTCGCATCTCCCCTCCTCCACATGCAGCTGCTGGGTGACCTTGGGCTAGTCACACTTCTCTGAAGTCTCTCAGCCTCACTCACCTTTGTTGTGGGGGAGGAAGGGAAAGGAGAATGTGAGCCGCTTTGAGACTCCTTCGGGTAGTGATAAAGCGGGATATCAAATCCAAACTCTTCTTCTTCATCACCCTGTGGCAGGGGGTGTCCTTCTGGATGCTTGTTGGACTCTGGGTCTCATCAGCCTCAGGCAGTATGGCCAGCGGTGGAGGATGATGGGAGTTGGAGTCCAACAGCATCTCAGGGGTCACGGCAAGTTCGCCAGGAGATCGATGCCACGCCGGTAAACAGAAGAAGCTGACAAAGACTGGAATCTTAGGATTATAGAGTTGTGGATTAATGTTCATCTTCTCCTTCTAGCAAAGGAAGGTGGGGGAACCTCATCAAATATCAGAGGGGGCCATTGATGTCAGCACTTGGGAAAGATGGAGCCAGTGTGGTGTAGTGGTTAAGAGGGGTAGACTCGTAATCTGGTGAACCAGGTTCGCATCTCCGCTCCTCCACATGCAGCTGCTGGGTGACCTTGGGCTAGTCACACTCCTCTGAAGTCTCTCAGCCCCACTCACCTCACAGAGTGTTTGTTGTGGGCGAGAATGTGAGCCGCTTTGAGACTCCTTCGGGTAGTGATAAAGCGGGATATCAAATCCAAACTCTTCTTCTCTTCTTCTTCCTTCCCCACAAATGGGGGCGTCGGGGGGGGGAGCCTTTGCTCTTGCCATCATGCAGCAGCCAGACTGATGACCAGGAGTGGCCACCGATACCATATAACACCGGTCCTGAGAGACCTACATTGGCTCCCAGTACGTTTCCAAGCACAATTCAAAGTGTTGGTGCTGACCTTGAAAGCCCTAAACGGCCTCAGTTCAGTATATCTGAAGGAGCGTCTCCACCCCAATCGTTCAGACCAGACACTGAGATCCAGCACCGAGGGCCTTCTGGCGGTTCCCTCCCTGCGAAAAGTGAGGATACAGGGAACCAGGCACAGGGCCTTCTTGGTAGTGGCACCCGCCCTGTGGAAGGTCCTCCCACCAGATGTCAAGGAAATAAAGAACTATCTGACTTTTAGAAGACATCTGAAGGCAACCCTGTTTAGGGAAATTTTTAATGTTTCATGTTTTATTGAGTTTTTAATATTTTGTTGGAAGCTGCCCAGAGTGGCTGGGGAAACCCTGCCAGATGGGCGGGGTATAGATTTGTTGTTGTTGTTGTTGTTCAGTCGTTCAGTCGTGTCCGACTCTTCGTGACCCCATGGACCAGAGCACGCCAGGCACGCCTATCCTGGGTATAGATAGATAGATAGATAGATAGATAGATAGATAGATAGATAGATAGATATCATCATCATCTCTTCTCAAAGAGGAATTTCCTTCCTCTTTAGGAATCCAGTTCGTTTTATCCCTTATGCTAAACAGTAGGATTACCACCCTCTCTGCATTTCTCTCAAAAAAAGGAGGCAAAAGGAGGAAATGTGCACTCTGCATCCAGAACATAGCAACATCTGAGGGGAATCGTAGAATTTTAGAGCTGGAAGGGACCCCCAAGGGTCATTTAGTCTGACCACATGCAGCGTAGGAGTCTCAACAAGCACCCATGTCAGAAATCTAAACTTGATCCAACATGGCAGACGGCCATCCGACCTCTGCATAAAAACCTCCAAGGAAGGAGATTGTGTGAGCGTACGCAGAAAAGCAGCCATCTGGGCACAGGTGCAGAAACAAATGGGGTCCTCCGAGTGCAAAATTTTCCCTACTCCATGTGTCAGTATCGAGCTGTTTAGCATCTCTGGTGTTTTCCCATCCCACCTGCTCAGTGTTCTTCCACCTGGAGTCTCCCGGTGTCAGTGGACTACAAACCCCATCATCCACAGCTTAGCCCAGCGGTCAAGGATGATGGGATTTGTAGTCCACCCGCACCTGGGGACTTGTGGCTGAAGAACACTGCCGGGTGACCCCTTTTTCTTTTCTTTTTTTTAAACAAGAGATGCCGGGATTGAACCTTAGTCTGACTAAGTGTATCATGTATGAATAATTGGTGAGTGAATTTTAAATCTTAAATGCTATATGTTTATTACCTTTAAAATGTAAAAGCTAACTATATACATTGTAAACGATTATCCATTTAAGACGTCCGACCCTGAAGAAGCTGTAGTGAAACGGGGATAACGCAAGCTGGCCGCCCGTTGGGAGCAGCAGTCGCGGACTCCTCAAAGACCTTATGCACTTTATATATTGAACTTTTGCACTTCGGACATTGCACCTTGAAAGCTTCTTGCACTTTTTGAGGCACTTCAATTGTACTAATTTCCTCCGGTTGCGTATACATATATATAAGATTGAATTGTTTCACGGTTTTTGTCATTTTGTTATATTCCACTGTACCGTGTTGTCTATTTTGTATTGTTAGGGATTGAACCTGTGGCATTCTGCTGGCCCAGCAGGGGCTCTGCCACTGATCTCATCCCATTCCTGCTCAAGCCTGAAGGTCCTCTTTGCTGTCATTTCAGCCGCCGCCGCCATTTGTGGACCCGCCTGTGAGTTCCCCAGTGGCAGACTCTAGGCTGGGGCAGCTGTGCCGGGAAGTCAAGCGAGAGGAGGAGGAGGCTGTCAATGTGACCTCCCATGGTAAGCAATGGTCTTCATTTCTGGGATGCTGCAGATCTCCTGGAGAGTCCTCAGCGGTTCGTTTCTTCATTTGTCAACTCCGCACGACTTCCCCTCCTCTCCTGCTGTCACAGAGAAGGGGAAACGGGGGTTCTTGCAGCTTTTCCTGTTTTGCGAGGCTCATTGAGTTACCAGGAAGACGTCTGGTGTATCTTGCGCTGTTCTCTCTCTTTCTCTCTCCTTTTTCCAGCAGGAAGAAGGCAGAGGAGTCTAAGCTTGGAGGGCAGAGAGACCCCAGAGCAGTCGGTGGCTGCGGGGCAATACGAGGCCTCGAGGTGGAGGGAAGGGGACGACATCTCCCAGCCTCGCTACGGTCGTCATGGAGGCGAGACTCGGCCCAGGCCTGACTTCCAGCAGGAACCTGACGGAGGGGAGAGGCTGGAGGAATCTGTGCCTCACAGAAGAAGCGGGCTGAGAGAGAGCCAGGAGAGCCGACTGTGGGAAGGCCCTGCGCTAGCGGAACATTCCGGAAAGGGGCCGAGAGAGCCGGCTTCCGAGAGCGAGGACCAGGAGGTGGACGAGCAGCTGCTCCGGCGGAAGAGGCGGCGGAGGAACCGCTGGGTGGGCCAGGCGAGCACGGACAAACCTCCGCGCCAGCAGAGCACGGAGGCGGCCAACGGAAACCTTTCCGCTGTGCACCTCAGGCCAGCCTTTTGCTTGCTGGATGTCATGGAAGGGGACCTGCCCGAATCGGGGACCCCAAAGAAGCGGCGGCGGAAGCCCAACTGGAACATGGAGGAGAAGACGCTGCTGTATAAGCTGGTGGTGGCGAACAAGGAGGCGGCACTGGGCCTCGTCCCTGGGAGCAGGGCGGCCGCGCGGCAGGCAGCGTTCTTTGCGGCCGCAGGAAAGAGGGTGTCTGCGCTGGGCTACTACGAGAGGTCAGGCCTCGCCACCCGCAAGAGGTGGAATGACACGTATGGGAACCTCCGGAAGAGGGTCAGGGCCTACCGGCGGCAGGGTCTGCCGTTCGACAAAGCGGTGGAGAAAGCCGTGAGGCCCGAAGAGGCAGTCATCCGCCCGCTGCTCTACCGGAAGCGGGTCAAGGCCGCCGGATCGGGTGCCGCGAACCGCGAGTGTCTGCCACACAGTGGTGAGTTGGAAGAGGGTGCCGTCGTGCTTTTAACTTTTTAATATTTTTATCGCCTGGCTTTGTTTTAGTTGCTACAACTCTCTCTCTATATATATATTTATATATAAAGAGAAAAGGTAAAGGGACCCCTGACCATTAGGTCCAGTCTTGTCCGACTCTGGGGTTGCGGCGCTCATCTCGCTTTAATGGCCGAGGGAGCTGGCGTACAGCTTCCGGGTCATGTGGCCAGCATGACTAAGCCGCTTCTGGCGAACCAGACCAGCGCACGGAAACGCCGTTTACTTTCCCACCAGAGTGGTACCTATTTATCTACTTGCACTTTGACGTGCTTTCGAACTGCTAGGTGGGCAGGAGCTGGGACCGAGCAATGGGAGCTCACTCTGTTGCGGGGGTTTGAACCGCTGACCTTCTGATCGGCAAGCCCTATAAATTTTATATTCACATAGCAGCATAATATATGAAAGCTCCTGGACTTCCCTCTTCCCCTTTGTGAGTCTTATTGTTAATCCTTTCCATCTGCATCTTTTATAATACAGTCGTACCTTGGTTGTCAAATTTAATCCATTCCGGGACTCCATTTGACTCCCGGAACCGTTTGGAAACCATGGCGCAGCTTCCGATTTGCTGCAGGAGCTTTTGGCTTCCAAAAATCATTCGAAAACCGGAACACTCACTTCCAGGTTTTCAACATTCGGGAGCCGAAACGTTCGCCAACTAAGCCGTTTGTCAACCTAGCTAGGCTGTAATCCAAATTTTTATATCTCCATTATGTCCAAAGTTCATCGTTACACTACAAGTGTTATTCCTAGGGCTTGCCCGTCAGAAGGTCGGCGGTCCGAATCCCCGCGACTGGGTGAGCTCCCGTTGCTCGGTCCCTGCGCCTGCCCACCTAGCAGTTTGAAAGCACGTCAAAGTGCAAGTAGATAAATAGGTACCACTTCGGCGGGAAGGTAAGCGTTTCCGTGTGCTGCTCTGGTTCGCCAGAAGCGGCTTAGTCATGCTGGCCACATGACCCGGAAACTGTATGCCGGCTCCCTCGGCCAGTAAAGCGAGATGAGTGCCGCAACCCCAGAGTCGTTCACGACTGGACCTAATGGTCCTGACCCCTTTACCTTTAATAAAGAGTTAACTCTCACTTGCTGGGTGTGATTTACTGCTAGTGTTGTGGGGAGGGGAGAATGTTTGGGGAGATCTGTCAAGACCAGGGGTCAGCAAACTTTTTCAGCAGGGGGCCGGTCCACGGTCCCTCAGACCTTGTGGGGGGCCAGACTATATTTTGAAAAAAAATATGAACGAATTCCTATGCCCCACAAATAACCCAGAGATGCATTTTAAATAAAAGGACACATTCTACTCATGTAAAAACATGCAGATCCCTGGGCCGTCGGTGGGCCGCATTTAGAAGGTGATTGGGCTGCATCCGGCCCCCGGGCCTTAGTTTGGGGACCCCTGACTTAGTGCATCTTTACAATCTGAGGCAGGATGGGTGTGTAGCTTGGCCCCCACCTAACCAGGCCCTCCTCTTTCATTCCAGCCCTGCCAGAGGACCCCACAGACTCGGAGGATGACTCCACGCCCCCCACCTCAGACAGAGAATACTCGCCAGCTACAAAGAGGCCGCTGGGGGCTTCGCCAGGAGCCGGCCTTCGTCTTAGAGGCAGCTTGCCGGCACAGCCACATTCTCCAGCCCCCCAGGAGGAAGTAGAAGTGGCATGGAAAGATGAATGCTCACCAGGCGTCCAGCAGGCGTCCAAAGTGTCCGGCAACTGCTGCCATTGGGACGACCGGGGCCGGATAGGGACCTTCGGCAGTCGGCTGTCCCTGTGACAAATTTTTGGTGCTCCCAACTTGCTGCTCTCCAAGGAAATCTCAGTTGGATGTTTTCGGTGCAATCCTGCCACCGAGTTAACTGTACACAGCAGAGGCTAGGGACATTTATCCCGGCAAACGGTGCTGCAGCATTGCGCCTTTTCACCAGCACTTCTGCAGTTGGTGGGATCATTCCTGCATTCCAGGGGGTTGGACTAGATGGCCTTTGAGGGTCCCTTCCAAATCTACACTTCTAGGATTATTATTCCCAGGGATTGTGAATGCAACAACCCTGATTTCTCCCTCCTCACGTTTTCTTCGTATATTTAATTTTTTATTTACTTTTCCTTATTTCCTACATGCCACTGAACTGTGGTTTCGATGAAATAAAAATAACTTTAAAAACAAAAAAAACAAAACACCAACATATAGCACTGCCACCTTGGATATTTAAATATTCGTTATAATTTGAGAAAATGTGCATGGACCGAACTATGCAACACCCAACAGGAATTAAGGAAGGAAATGAATTGGTTTTAAATCTCTCGGGTAAGAATAAATGTAATTTAACCAAGTTTGTTTGTTTTTTAACAGGCTTCTGTTTGCTTTGTGTTAAATGAAATGTTCCTATTTTGTCATTTAGAGTTTTAGGGGTTGTAATCCTATGGGATAGATTTTCAAGCACTTTATCTACTTGGCTGTAACAGATCCTTTTACTATACTTCTTAAATATTATATATATATATATATATATATATATATATATATATATATAAAGAAAAGTTGAAAAAGAAATAGAGTTGGGTATCATTAGGAGACAGGCGCCTCACTCAGCTGTTTTAAGGTTTAAATCCGGATCAGTCCGGATCAGCTTCCTGTTCTCACAATGGCCAACCAGATGCCTGAGGGAAACCCGGAAGCAGGATTCAAACACAAGACCCCTCTCCCCTACTGTGGTTTGCTGCCTCCAGCTGTGGAGGCCGAGCCGAGCCATCAATAGCCCTCTCCCCTGTGAATTTGTCTAATCCTCTTTTATTTATTATTATTCTCTTATTATTACCGAATTTCAGTATTGCGAAAACGGTTCGGTAATTGCTGTGCCGAAAACAAATCCAGTTGTTTGTAGGCCAAGAGGGGAAAAAAGTAGGTAAGTTTAAACAACGGAAACCAGAAGTACTTCACTGCAGCGTTGCAATACGGCAGAAAGTGATTATGTGCTTTACTTATGTTTTCTGAGACGGGTGGGTGCAAAAGGTAAATGTCAAAATATAAAGATCAAAATATATATATTTTTAACTAATCCCTGCAGATTCTTGTATTTCAAAGCCACCCATACTGGCGGTGATCACTGCCTCTTGTGGCAGTGAGTTCCATAGTTTAACTGGCATTCATAGTATTCCCAATGCAATTAAACTACCATATTTTTCGCTCCATAAGACGCACTTTTTTCCTCCTGAAAAGTAAGGGGAAATGTCTGTGCGTCTTATGGAGCGAATGTGTGGTCCCTGGAGCTGAACTGCCCAGGGGCAAAAGCAGATCGTGCTTTTTTTATAATAAAAAAGAGAGAGAAGGGGGTGTTGAAAGGAAGCCCGCTGAGCAGCTGCTCAGCAAACGATTGGGGAGAGAGAGAAGGGAGAGAGATTCCAGCCCCGCCCCATTGCAGAGGGAGGCTGTTTCCCCAGCAACATGTGACTGGCTGATTAGATTATCTGTCTGGAAACTGTAGAAATGGCTCCCATTCCTGAAGATGCAGAACTGTGAGTTAAACCCCATAAAACAGGATTTTTTCCCTTTGCAAAGTAAGCTCAACAACTTTGAGCTGATCCTCAAAAAATGGGGCTTTTCTCCTTTGCAAAAGAAGCTGCAGAAATTTGAGCTGATCCTCAAAAAAGGGGGCTTTCTATGGTCCTATGGTGCGTCCTATGGTCAGGTGCGCCTTATAGAGCGAAAAATACGGTACTTCATGGAGGATAATGCAAGCGGTGGCCAGTAGGCATGCTAGCTATTTTCTGCCTCCACTGTACCCCACCCAGTTTTGGCCACCACTGGCATGGTATGTTGGGAGTCTGTGTTAGTATTTCACAGAACCATGTGCAGAGTTCTGTAAGGACCACAGCAGATTACGCGCAGGCCTCCAGGAAGCTAGGTTGCAAACACCGGCAGAACAGTATGAAGCAGTAACTGAGACATTGTCACTAGCAACTGGCTTAAACTATACGTCGTTTATTATGTACAGTATATACACACAGGATCTTTAGGAAAAACAACAAACATTTCCTCTCATAACACTTCTCTCTAATACACCAACCTCCACACATCACCATATCTCACACTACTGGTAGTAGAAGGTAAAAGAGTTATTGCCTTTATGGGAACCTCCACTAATTACTACACTGTTACCAGGACCTGTATCTCTAGGCAGATCAGTAGAGAGCTTTGATCTAATTCTGGGCATAGATGTCAACCTTCCCCTTTTTTTGGCGGGAAATTCCCTTATTCCAGTGCCGTCCTACATCGTTTCCCTTTTTTGGTGGGAAATTCCCTTATTCCAGCGCTGTTTCCCACTGCTATCCCGGCTTGTTAGATATCCCATAAATTTCCCGGATTTCAAAGGAAGCAGCTCCTCTCCCTCCCTGCCGGCCAGGGAGGCTCCTCAGCTGCGTTGCTCACCAATAGTTACAGAGAATAGGATGTCATTAGACAACAGCACTGTTTGTGCTTTGCTTGCATGTAAAATCAACCACTCTGGCCCAGCCCACAAATACACTCCTTCCAAAAGAGTGTTAAAGGATGCAAAGCCTGCAACACGTTTGTATAAGAAGTCATTAATGGATGCCAGAGAGCCCAAAGAGTGAACCTGATCAATCCCCCCATGAAGAATTGACGCTTTTGAATTGTGGTGCTGGAGTCCCGTGGACTGCAAGAAGATCAAACCGATCCATTCTGAAGGACATCGGCCCTGGCTGCTCACCGGAAGGACAGATCCTGAAGCATCACATGAGAAGACTCCCTTCAAGAGACCCTGAGGTGGGGAAAGATGATGGTGTGTAGCCTGGTGTAAATTAATTTGTAGCCTGGGGGGGTTACCGCGGCGTGGACTGTTCCCGAGAACTGTAGACTGTCCCCGGGACAAGTGAGGCTGCTGATCCCTTATTTTCAAATCCGAAAGTTGACAGCTATGATTCTGGGCAGTCAGCCAACTGTTAATTGCTCAAATGTGCAGCTGCCAAGAAGCATGTAGTGAAAATCCTCAACATGGTAACACCCCCCCCCGAGGAATCAAGGACCGCCTCTCCCCCATATGAACCAACCCAGACCCTGCGATCATCATCTGAAGACCTTCGTGTGCCTCCTCCACGAGACGTCCGGAGGGTGGCAACGCGAGAACAGGGCCTTTTCTGTGGTGGCTCCCCATTTGGCATGCTCTCCTCAGGGAGGCTTACCTGGCGCCTTCATTACATAGGTTCATTACATTGCTTCACTAGCCAACCCATGGCCATTGTAAGAGGGCTTGTTGTTTTTTGATCCTAGGATGAAGGGCAGTATAGAAATTTAATAAATGAACAAATCAACGTTGGCATCTTAACGCCCATCAACCCTTGCCAATGGTCAGGGATGATGAAAATTGTAGTTCATCATCATTTGGACCAGGCAAAAGGCTACCCACCCTTGGATTATATCTTCTACAGGAAACAAATACAAGATCCAAGGGGCAATTTGTGCCACGATAGATGTGGGATCTTAAAATAGCTTCTCTGAAATGATGGATTTGCACCAAAAAGTGTTGTGGGGAGGGGAGAGTGTTTGGGGAGATCTGTCAAGACCAGGGGTCAGCAAATTTTATCAGTAGGGGGCCGGTCCACTGTCCCTCAAACCTTGTGGGGGGCCGGACTATATTTTGAAGAAGAAAAATGAACGAATTCCTATGCCCCACAAATAACCCAGAGATGCATTTTGAATAAAAGCACACATTCTACTCATGTAAAAACACCAGGCAGGCTCCACAAATAAACCTTTTAAATCAAAGGACACATTCTACTCAGGTAAAAAAAAAATGCTGATTCCCGGACCGTCCGTGGGACGGATTTAGAAGGCAATTGGGCCAGATCCGGCCCCTGGACCTTAGGTTGCCTAGACCCTCATCAATTTCCAAGTGGTCCATGGGAGAAAAGGTTTAGGGACTTGGTAGACTTTCCTGATTAATTCCCCCCCCCCAAAGGACAATCCTGTTTGTCCTGGCTTTCGACACCTCAGATGTTTTTTTAGGACCCATCTTATTCTGTGATTCGTAAGTTGCTTTAAAGTCTCATGGGCCAATAAGTCATTGTTTCTGGCTGTTAACCGAAAGGCTGGCGGTTCGAGCCCACCTAGGGATGGCTTGGGGTTAGAATGACCCTTGCGATTCTATGATTCTAACTGTGTTTTATTTGTAATAATCCGCACTGGGACTCCCGATTTCTCTCACGGAGCCACAGTTCCCAGAGTGATTTAACAATCGGTTCTTCTGTACAGGGACCTCCAGGAGTGGCAGCTCTGTAAGGAGAATTTGGGGTCTCCTAACAACTTTCAGCTAGATGCATTAATTTGCCTATTACTAAACAGTAACGACGACAATACATTTTCAGTAAGTTCAGTAACACATTTCAGTTAAGTATACACATCAATTATTAGAGGCATTTACAGCTGCCCCCTCGCAGAACTACAATTCCCAGACTGGTTTAACGGTCAGTCTTCACAGGGGATTCCGGGAATTGTAGCTCTCTTGTGGGAACAGGGGTTCTCCTAACAACTCTCTGCCATGAATGTTAAAAGTGGCATCGTGGTGATTTAAATGTATGGTGTGGACACCATTCAAAAGAGGAGGAGCCCCACAAAGAATCTCAGCCAATAGCTGCTCTCTCATGTCAATTAGAATTTGATACAGTCAATACTGTATTGACTGTATGGTGAGCCAGTGTGGTGTAGTGGTTAAGAGCGGTGGACTCGGACTTCCGGAGCGACGCGCTTGGAATCGGGTGGGAGTTCGTGCTCTTGAGAACTTGAGGCGGACTAGTGCGGACGGAGGAGAAACGGCCGACGAAGCGTGAGTCGACCGACCCCAGGGGGGGATCCTGGGGGCTAAGCCCACGGCAGCACAAGATGGGGTCTCCCGCGGCAGCGGTAGTACCAGGCAAATATTGACGTGAAGGGAGGACCTCGGTGCAAAACGGGCAAAAACCCTCCCCTAGCACAACGCCCCAAATCCCGGAGGAGCAGCGCCGAACTCTCCTTTTAATAAGTAACGCTGAAGGATATCCCTCTCTCCAGAGCGAGAACTGAATCTAAACAATTGACCAATTTGCCGTGCACCGGAGGGTACACGGAGGAGGAGAGGAGATAATACACTTCTCATTTTATCTTCTGGACGCGAAAGTTAAAAAGTAATATAAGGGGACTACAATACGACGCAAACTTCTCTGTCTGACAATTTCTCTTGAAGTTTATTAACAGTACAAATTTTACAACCCCCAAAAGGACAAAACTGTCTAAGAGGTTATAAAAAAGAAATCAGAAAGAACACACTAGATAAAACAAACGGTGAAATCCGCTGCAGGGGGGAAGCGGAAATATTCCAGGCGTGTTAAAAGAAAAGGATAAATCCAAGCTTTGAAACTGCGTTTTTCAAGAAAGATCTTATATGAAATAAAGAAGGGCAGTGGGAAAAGGTGCTGAGTCAGTGAAGAGTCGCCATTGTTGGTGCTCAAAACAGGAAAAGAAACCAAAGAGTGGTGTAAGGAGAGGACTATTAGAGAGACAAGGAACAAAGGGCACCACAGTGGCCACTAGTGGAGGGAGGAGAAATCTGCAAAGACAATATAAATGAGACTTTTCCTTCAATGGGAACAAAAAGAGGCCAAACCACAGGTTACGCTGCAGCACTGAAAGAACCACGTAGAGTCTCCGTCACCGGAAGTGATACAAAGATGGAACTTAAAGATATCATGGCGGCAATGGAAAGGATGGAAAAGAATTTGGGTGAAAAAATTAACACGCTTGATGGGAACATCAAAGCATTAGATGGAAAGATGGAGAGCATGGGGACTAATATTGAAAAAAATGCCAGTCTAATAAAAGAACTCTCTGAACAAATGAGTCAAATAACAACTAAACAGTCGGAGTTGGAGATAACGGTACAAGAAGTTAAAGTGAAGACTCAGAAACAGGAAGACACGATAAAAAAGGTTCAAGCGGACCAAAGAGAGATGAGGAGATACCAAGAGAAAGACAGAGGCGAGATTGATGAACTAAAAAAGATACAAGAGGATATCTGGGACGCGATTGCCGTCTTAGAAATGAAACAGAAGGAACTGATTCTCCGCTTGAGGGGGATTAAGGAGACTCGGGATGAAGACATAACGGACATAATTACAAAAGCCCTGGCAGAATGGTTAGGAGTCCAAGCGGACGATCTGGCATTAGATATAGATAAGATTTTTAGGATAAGAACAAATAAAGCAAAGGGCAAAAAGGGACCCGGTGACTGTCTTCTCTTTTTGAACTCAAGATTCCTGAGAGAGAGACTACTGGTGAAGGGGAGAAGGGAACCCCTATATATAGATGGAAAGCCAGTGGAGATAATGAAGGAAATTCCTCCCCGCCTCTTGAAAAAGAGAGACAGTTACAGATTCATCACATCGGCGTTGAAAAAAAATAAGATCAAGTTTAGATGGGAGTTCCCAGATGGACTATCCTTTACGTTTAAAGAAAGGAGAAGATTTTTCAAGTCGATTGGAGATATCGAAATGTTCTGGAGGAAGTACGGAGACGAACTAGAGGGGAAGAAACGTCCTGAGAACAGCGTGCAAGATACATAATTTTTCTCGAACTAGTAAAGACTGAGGTTGATTCTGACTAAGAGAGTGACCTTTCTTTCTTTCTTTCTTTCTTTTTTTTGGGGGGGGTATTTTGAGATAGTTGGTGGGTTAATACATTTGTCTCTGCTCTCTTTTTTGAAATATTTTAAAGCGATAAGATAAAAGGTGAATAAAGAGATATGTTATTAAAATGTATTACATGGAACATAAATGGGATGAATAGTAAAGTTAAAAGAAACAAGGCAGAATGTATATTGAAGAGGGGAAGATGGGACGTTATTTGTATACAAGAAACTCATATACCAAAAAGTCATGTAAGAATATTAGAAAATGCGAGATTGGGGGAAGGATTTGTCTCAGCTGGAAAAGAAAAAAAGAGGGGAGTGGTAATATATGTAAATCCATTGTTAAAACCGCAGTTGTTGTTTAAAGATGATGAGGGCAGATCCATAGGAGTAGAAATACAAACAGAAGAAGGGAAGATAGTGGTGATAGGTATATACGCCCCAAATACTAAGAAAGATGAGTTTTACAGAACTCTGGACAGCAAACTATGGGACTATATGGGGGAAAATATCCTCCTTATGGGAGACCAAAATGGGGTAGTATCAAACGAAATGGATAGAACTGATAAGGACAGAACTTCAAATTCAGGGAAACTTCCAATATCCTTTTTTGATATGATAACAAACTTGAACCTTTATGACACATGGAGAACCAAAAACCCAACCACCAAAGACATAACACATTACTCAGAGGTACATAAATCAGGTGGAAGACTAGACGCAATCTGGGCTTCCAAAAGATTGATATTAAATTTGGAAAAGGCCGAAATTAGAAATAAATCTATTTCAGATCATAATCCAGTGGCTATACATATGAAGTTCCAGAGACGAACCAAAGGAAGATGGAGGTTAAACGATGAACTGTGGAGAGATGATAAGAGAATAAATAGAATCAAAAAGGGGATTGAAGAATTTTTCGAGATAAATGAAAACCAAGATACAGAGAGGATGATAATTTGGGATACCAGCAAGGCATACATGAGGGGTCTTGGAATTAAGATGATGAGGGAGATTAAGAAAAATAAGGATATAAACATAGCGGAGATTAATAAACAGATAAGAGATAAAGAAAAAGAACTAGTAAAAAATCCAAAAAGTGAGGATATATTAAAAAGTGTGAAAGATTTGCAGACTCATCTAGTAGCCTTAATTAACAAAGAAGTGGAAAAGAAAATTCTCTGGACCAAGCAAAGATATTTTGAGCAGGCAAATAAACCGGGGAGGATGTTGTCATGGTTGGCCAAAGAAAGGCTAATGGACAAAGTGATCAATAAGATAGTAAAGGATGGGAGGGAAATAACGGATTCAGAACAGGTTAAGAAATGTTTCAAGGAATATTATGAAGAATTGTATAAGAAAACGGTAGAAGGAGATAAGAGTGTGATATTAGACTATCTTAAGGAAAACGGGATACCAAAGATTAATAACAAAGAATATAATTGGTTGAATTCAGAGATTAAGATAGAAGAAATAGAGGAAGTGATAGATAATATGAAAGCAGGTAAATCCCCAGGTCCGGACGGCATACCTGTAATTTATTACAAAAATTTGAAAGAAATAATAGTTCCAAGATTAAAAATAATTATGGATAAAATCTTAGAGAAAGGCGAAATTCCAAAAACCTGGCAGGAAGCCTTGATAACTCTCCTCCCTAAAACTGGTTCTGATCTAAATTTAATTAAAAACTACAGACCTATTTCTCTATTAAATATTGACTATAAAATTTTTACAGGGGTAATGGCGAACAGAATGAAGGTGGTTTTGGGTAGAACTATTGGGAGAGATCAAGCCGGGTTTCTCCCTGGAAGACAAATAAAAGACAACACCAGAATAATAATTGACTTATTGGAATACTGCGAAATGAACCCAAGCAAGAAAATTGCAATGTTACTAGTTGATGCGGAGAAAGCTTTTGATAGCTTAGCGTGGGACTTCATGATAAAGACATTGGAGAACATGGAGGTTGGAGAAAAATTTCTAAGGGGAATCCAAGCCATATATAAAAGACAAACCGCAAGGTTAATAATAAATAACGAGATTACAGACAGCTTTAATATAGAAAGAGGGGTAAGACAGGGTTGCCCCCTTTCCCCTTTATTATTTATCTCAGCGTTGGAAGCATTGCTGAATAAGATAAGACAAGATAAAGATATTAATGGAATTAAGGCAGGCAAGTATGAGTACAAGGTTAAAGCATATGCGGATGACGTAATAATAACGGTGGAATCCCCATTAGAAAGTTTAAAAATAGCGTTGGATAGATTGAAAGAATTTGGGAAACATTCAGGGTTCAAATTAAATAAAGAAAAATCCAAATTGTTGACCAAAAATCTAACAGAAATTGAGAAACAAAAATTGGAAAAGGAAATTAAATTAAAAATAGAATCGAAAGTGAAATATTTAGGCTTAACTATAACAAATAAAAATACGGATTTGCTTAAAAATAATTATATCCAAAAAAGGAAGGAAGTTAAAGAATTATTGAAGAAATGGGAAAATTTGAAACTATCACTATTAGGTAGGATATCGATGATTAAAATGATTATTCTCCCAAAATTTATGTTCCTTTTTCAAACTGCACCCATAATCATTGGTTTGAAATACCTAAAGGATTGTCAAAAGGACCTTGCCAGCTTTATCTGGCAAGGCAAAAAAGCACGGATTAAACATGAAACTATGATTAGACCGACAGATAAAGGAGGCTTCGGAGTTCCTGATTTACAAACTTATTATGAAGCGGCAAGCTGGAGTTGGTTGAAAGATTGGTTACAGCTTGATAATAAAGAATTATTATTGTTAGAGGGATGGGATAAAATATATGGCTGGCACGGGTACCTGTTATACGACAAAGTGAAAGTACATAGAAGATTTACGAACCATCTTGTAAGGAAAGCATTGTGGGAGGTTTGGGAAAGGACGAAGAAAAAAGTAATTCAAACAACCCCCTGGTGGGCTTCCCCAATAGAGGCCAATACTATATTAAAAGATGAACTGGGAAGGAGATGGCTGAAATATGAGGTTTTGGTTGAAGAAAGAAGAGAGAAACCCAAACTGAAAGATTATGGAACTCTAAAAACAATGGGAATAGGATGGTTTGAATACTTCCAATTAAAATGTACGTTTGAAAAAGATTTAAAAACCATGGGGTTCCAGAATAAAAAAACTAAATTAGAAGAAGTCCTAGTAAGTAATCAAAAAACTCTTACAAAAATGTACAAGATATTAACGGAAGATCAAGTGGGGGCGGAAGTTAAAAGTAAGAATATACAAAAATGGGAGCAGGATATTGGATATGTAATAGAAAATAAAAAATGGGAAAATTTTTGGGCTGAAACAATAAAATTTACTGCATCCTATCAAATAAAAGAAAGCTATATGAAAATCCACCATAGGTGGTATATGTACCCGGCAAGATTGGCCAAGATTAAGAAATCTGGGGATGGTAACTGCTGGAGATGTAGTCAAGGGAGGGGATCCTTCTTCCACATGTGGTGGACCTGTCCAGCCATACAAAAATTTTGGACCATGATACATGAGGAGATCACTAAATTAATCCAAGTAACCCATAATAAAAAAGCTGAATTGTATTTATTAGGTATAATGGATAAGAATATCCCAATAGAAAAAAGAAACATCTTCTTATACGCTACAACAGCGGCAAGAAATTTAGTGGCCTTGCATTGGAAGGGAACATACATACCAACCAAAAGAGAATGGCAAAGCAAAGTTTTAGAAAGTCTGGAACTCGTGAAGCTGACAGAAGTGATAAGAGGTAGGACAAATAATACAATTCAAAAACAATGGAACTGCTTAAATGAATATATGAATAAACAAGGACTGTATGGTAGATATTGGTTGTGTATAGAATGAAAATGTAGTAAAGAGTAATTATAGTGACATAATATTATATGAGATTACTTATAATAAGGAAAGTAAGTTTATGAGGACAGAGAACATTGGAAGTTGTAAATTTAAGAAACGTTGTATGGGTAGTGGAAGTCATTCTTTTCATATCGTTTGAAAAAAACTGTTTTAAAATATTTTATGATTGGGAAGTTTTGCAGAAATTTCCCGAATATATTTCTTTTTCTTTTTCTTTTTTTTTATTTCTTTGCTTTTCTTTCATCTCATCCTGTTATTCCTTTTTCTTTTTTCTCTCCTTTTATTTTTCTTTTTTCCTATCTCCACTACTCTTCCTCCTTTTTTCTTTCCTTTTTTTTTTTGCTTTCTATTGCATTATATGTATTATGTCTTTTTGTATGAAAGTATAATAATGTTTGTAATTTTGTGAAAAATTTTCAGTTATACTACATTTGTACAGAAAGAAACTAATAAAGTTATATTTAAAAAAAAAGAAAAAGAAAAAAAAAAAGAGCGGTGGACTCGTAATCTGGGGAACCGGGTTTGATTCCCTGCTCCTCCACATGCAGCTGCTGGGTGACCTTGGGCTAGTCACACTTCTCTGAAGTCTCTCAGCCCCACTCACCTCAGAGAGTGTTTGTTGTGGGGGAGGAAGGGAAAGGAGAATGTGAGCTGCTTTGAGACTCCTTTGGGTAGTAATAAAGCGGGATATCAAATCCAAAAACTCTCTTTCTACTGGCCACTCCAAAACTAACTCGGGGGTTGTGCTGTGACTATAGTTCCGCTGTCCCCCAACCTGGTGCCCTCCAGATTACAACTTCCACCAGCCCAAACCAAGGAGCTTGTAGTTTAAGAAAACCAGAGGGAAACCAGTTCTGCTCCGAGTCATTCTGCACCCCTGGCTTTTCTGTCGTTTCTCTGCTGTGTGGATTCTTCGATGTTTAGTGACAATGGTCTTCCAAGAAAAACTCCTCCTGTACACCAGACTTTTATATGGTTTTTCCCTGGCACAGTGCTTTCTGTACTAAGATCAGTTATCTCATTTCTCTCCCGAGTGAATTTGTGGATGAGAATTGAGGATGTGTTGCGTTGCTTAACCCAAGAACTAAGGAATTTTTGTTTTCCTTTCCCGTGATGTGTAGTGAGGTTTATCTTGAAAGGGTACAGCAACGGAGAACAGGCCTCATCTTGGGCACAGACAGTTACTCCTTGTTACCTTGACTCAGCTGCAAAACCAGATCTAGGAGCATCCCTAAGCTTCAGATTTGGTTCTAAAGGGGGAAGAGAAACTCAGTCTCATAGCAATAGTGCCTCCATCTTGGATTAAGATTCAGTACATTCACCAACAGCAATTCCAAAACAGACCTCAGGATTAGATGAAACAAATTCTGCATTCCTTAACAGTTCTCTGGTTTATCGGCTCTGTGGATTCTCTGATGTTTGGTGAGATTTGTCTTGTGCGTGAAGTTCTTACCACACTCCGAGCATGTATATGGTTTATCCCCGCTGTGAATCCGTTGGTGGGAAGTGAGGTATTTGCTAGTACTGAACCTCTTTCCGCACTCCAGACATTTGTACGGTTTCTCCCCTGTGTGGGTTCTTTGGTGAGAAGTGAAGTCCGAACTCTGACGGAAGCTCTTTCCGCACTCCGAGCACTTAAATGGCTTCCCCCTCGTGTGGATTCGTTGGTGAGCCGTGAGGTATTTGTTGCTACTGAAGCTCTTCCCACATTCCAAGCAATTATACGGTTTCTCCCCTGTGTGGAGAGTTTGGTGCGAAATCAGACTGGTGCTGAAAAAGAAGCTCTTTCCACACTCCAAGCATTTAAAAGATTTTTCCCCTGTGTGGATTTTCTGATGTGAACTGTAGTTGGTTCTATGACTAAACCTCTTTCCACACTCCAAGCACACATATGGTTTCTCCCCTGTGTGGATTCTCTGATGTGAACGGAGGTTTCTGCAATCGCTAAACCGCTTTCCACACTCCAGACATTTATAGGGTTTCTCCCCCGTGTGGATAATTTGATGTGAAGTAAGGCTGGCGCTCGTACTGAAGCTCTTCCCGCACTCCACGCATTTATAGGGTTTCTCTCCCGTGTGAAGTTGTTGATGGTAAGTGAGGCTTGTGCTATGATTAAACCTCTTTCCACACTCCAAACATTTATAGGGTTTCTCCCCTGTGTGGATTTTCTCATGTGCAGTGAGGTTAGTCTGTTGGCTAAAACTTTTTCCACACCTCAAGCACGGATACGGTTTCTCCCCTGTGTGAGTTCGTTGATGCGTAGTGAGATTTATCTTCTGCCTGAAACTCTTTCCGCACTCCACACATTTAAAAGGTTTTTCTCCCGTGTGGACTCTTTGATGAGAAGTCAGGTACTTGCTGCTACTGAAGCTCTTCCCACACTCCAAACATTTATATGGTTTTTCCCCTCTGTGGATATTCTGGTGTGCAACAAGGCCATCCCTCTTATTAAAACACTTTCCACACTCCAAACATTTAAACGGTTTTTCCCCTGTGTGGATTCTCTGATGTGAAGTGAGATACTTGCTGTTGCTGAAGCACTTTCCACACTCCAAGCATTTGTATGGTTTCTCCCCTGTGTGGATTTTTTGATGTGAAGTAAGAGCATCTCTCCTGTTGAAGCTCTTTCCACACTCCAGGCATTTAAATGGTTTCTCTCCTGTGTGGATTCTCTGATGAATAGTGAGATACTTACAAGTGCTGAAACACTTTCCACACTCCAAGCACTTATAGGGCTTCTCCCCGGTGTGGATTCTGTGATGGGAAGTGAGGCTTGTGCTCTGACTGAAGCTCTGTCCACACTCCATGCATTTATATGGTTTCTCACCCGTGTGAATTCTCTGGTGTTTTCTAAGGGTTGACTTATCGCTGAAGCTTTTGTTACAGTCCGAACATTTAAATGGTTTATCCCCTGTGTGGATTTTCCAATGAGCGATGTGGCTCAATTTGCAGGAAAAGCTTTTCCCACACACAAGGCACTGGCTCCTTTCCTCTCCTTCGCCCGTGTTTTCTTGGACTGGGATTTCAGAAATCTCAGCACTCTGAAAAGCAGAGGATTCACTTAGTGTGTGTTTCACCTCAGGTTTTGTTCCCTCTTCTTCCTCCTCTTCATATCCGGTTCTGTCTAACAACACCCTGTGTGGTTCATTTTCATTCTCCCTCTCTCTCCTGTCATGTCCTGGAAAAAGGAGAGACAATTAATTAGTAACAGCCCAAGTGGGAAATAAGAGTCTGATATCAAAGAAGGAGCACAGGGGCGGACAACCTTTTTCGTGGCAAGGGCCAGAACAGTGAGTACCTCTTTGTAATTTTGACAAATGACAGGGCCTTTTCAGTGGTGGCTCCCCAATGGTGGAAATGCCCTCCCTAGTGAGGTGAGCCTGCCTCTATCATTATTATCTTTCAGGAGGAATCTGAAAACATTCCTGTTTTGCAAAACAACAGAGCATGGGACAGAGGGAGGGAGATATTTATGGAACAACAAAGGGATATCAGCTCCGCCCAAGGCCTGATGGATAACAGCAACAACCAGGAAAAGATAGACATAACATTTTACAGGAAGAAACACCACAGACAGAATAATTGCCACACACAGGAAGAACAAGGATATAGTTTGAGTGCTTCACTTGTAGTTTTATAAATCATTTAAGGTGTCAATACAAATAGAAGTTATTAATATTGAAGTTGTTGTATAAGGGATTACTATGATGACCGGAATGTAATTGAAATTTATAAGATTTTGGAACGCAGAAATAAATCAAACCATCAAACCATCAATTCTAACACACAGGGGGCCACCTTATGTAAATTATATAATTCGGTATTTGAATGATTGGTATTAGTAATTGTATTATAAATTGGTATTGTTATAATGAGGCTATTATTGGATTATACCGTATTTTTCGCTTTATAAGGCGCACCTGACCATAGGACGCACCTAGTTTTTAGAGGAGAAAAGCCCCATTTTTTGAGGATCAGCTCAAAGTTGTTGAGCTTACTTTACAAAGGGGGAAAACCCTGTTTTATGGGGTTTAACTCACAGTTCTGCAGCTTCAGGAAGCCATTTCTACAGTTTCCAGACAGATAATCTAATCAGCCAGTCACATGTTGCTGGGGAAACAGCCTCCCTCTGCAAGGGGGCAGGGCTGGAATCTCTCTCCCTTATCTCTCCCCCCGATCTTTTACTGAGCAGCTGCTCAGGGGACTTCCTTTCAACACCCCCTTCCCTCTTTTTTTAAAAAAGCACGATCTGCTTTTGCCCCTGGGCAGTTCAGCTCCAGGGACCACACATTCGCTCTATAAGACGCACAGACATCTCCCCTTACTTTTTAGGAGGAAAAAAGTGCATCTTATGGAGCGAAAAATACGGTAATTGAAAACTAATAAAAGTTATTATCAAAAAAGAAAAGATTCCTGTTCACCCAGGCATTTGGTGGCTGAAAAATACTGCTCCTGGCAACCTCGAGATCACTGAAGTAGGTTTTAATTGTAATTTCTTTTAGAGCCGTGATATAAGGATTCAGGTAGTCCCTGAGGTACCCTGGACCTAATTGGTTTGGGGCTTTGCAAACTAATATAAGGACCTTAAAACCTGGTTCGGGAGCAGACGGGCCTGTACAGGATTGCGCTGTTAAGTTGCTAAAATTCATGCCAGCCTTCCCCTAACTGCAAGTGTTGTTGAGACTACAGCTCCCATCATCCTTGATCGCTGGCCATGCTGGCTAAGGATGATGGGGGTCATAGTCCGACAAGAGAAGGACTCAAGATTGAGGGAAGTTTTTAGGCAAACCTCTCCCCTTACCCTTATAGAATATAAAGGAGATGCAAGGAGTTTGAGGGAACGTTCTTACATATGTGGTAGACCTGTAAAAAGGTAAAAAAAAAAGTATTGGGAAATAATCCGCAATGAATTGAAAAAAAAATGTTTAAAAGCACTTTCACCCAAAAAACCAGAGTCCTTTTTGTTGGGGATAATTCAGACAGAAATTCCCAGGTGTCAAAAAAGGTAATTTATGTATGCCACTACGGCAGTCGGTGTTTTGTTAGCCCAAAAATGGAAAACGAGTGAGGTCCCAACCAAAGAAGATTGGCAACTTAAACTGATGGAATACGCACAGCTTGCAGACTTAACATATAGAAGAACATACGTTTAGAGAAGATTTGGAAATGTTTATTGAATATATGAGGGGAAATCGTGTACACCTGAAAACGCTGGCAGCATTAAGATAAATTCAACAGGGTAAATAAGTTTTGATGGATGTGATAATGGAATACTGAATGGTATAGTTTCTGTAAAATATGCAGGGATTTATGATTAGCAAAATGAACCATGGAAAGAGAAGAAGGGAAGTCATTGTACGTCTCCGAGCACAATTCAAAGTGTTGGTGCTGACCTTTAAAGCCCTAAACGGCCTCGGTCCTGTATACCTGAAGGAGCGTCTCCACCCCCACCGTTCAGCCCAGACACTGAGGTCCAGCGCCGAGGGCCTTCTGGCGGTTCCCTCACTGCGAGAAGCAAAGCTACAGGGAACCAGGCAGAGGGCCTTCTCGGTAGTGGCGCCCGCCCTGTGGAACGCCCTCCCATCAGAGGTCAAAGGAATCAACAACTGCATAACATTTAGAAAATACCTGAAGGCAGCCCTGTTTAGGGAAGCTTTTAATGTTTAATAGATTATTGCATTTTAATATTCTGTTGGAAGCCGCCCAGAGTGGCTGGGGAAACCCAGCCAGATGGGCGGGGTATAAATAATAATTTATTATTATTATTATTATTATTATTATTATTATTATCCTAAGGATGTTTAAATGAGTACGTATTCAAAATTGTAAAACAGAAAATTTTAATAAAAGGATAGGATAGGATAGGATAGGATAGGATAGGATAGGATAGGATCGCATATACTTTCTTGAACACCATTCTCTAGGGTTGGGGTTTTGGAGCATCAGGGAGGGGGAAGCTGAGATGTGAAACTAAGAGGATGAGGGGGAAAGATGAGGGGCAGGGGAAGGATTTGTGAGTAAGGCGAGGGAAGGTGGGAAGTTTGGAATTAATTATTATTTACAGTAATCACCTCCCACATACAGGGAAAGATTGAGGCTGGAGATTAGATCCTATGGGGGCAAGGGAAGGATTTGGGGGCAAGGAGCACTAATAATAAAAAACAATTTAATCTCCTTCCTTTGCCTGCTGAAAAACAGGGCATGTCTGATGCTCTTATGTGCCCATATGAGACTGTATGTAACCTTGGGGCATTGAAATATACTCGGAGTCAAGTGTGAATTTCATGCTCTTTATTCAGCTCATAGTAGCAATGAATGGATCTTTCCCCAAAACATCTGCTATATATACATTATTTACACAATGGGCCCCACATGATTGGCTAATTCTGGGCCACTCTTGTAGGCCAATCAGGTTGCAGATTCACTTCCCCCAGAAGCCTGATTGACTGCTCCTGCAAGCCAATCAGGTTGCTGATTCACATCATCCTGGAGCCTGATTGGCTGCTCTTGCAGGCCAATCAGGTCGCTGATTCACTTCCACCTGGAGCTGGATTGGGTGGCTCCTGCGGACCAATCAGACTGCTGCATTCTGGATCCTATTATTCTAGGATTCAGCACAGTACATAACAGGCACCCCCCAGCTTCTTATAAAATCAAGGAAGGAGGCAGACATCCAACATCTAAGCCTACCACCATCTGTTGTGGCTTTGACAAAGGTCTGCCAGCTTAAGGGCTTCCTGGAAAGGGACCCCGGAAGCCCAGTCAGGCTGGAAGGCGAAGATGCAGGATGACGAAATGGAGCAAATATACATACAAGAAGGGGGGGGGGATAGGCTGTGATTATTGTTTTTAGCCATAAACCAAGGGGAAAGGGGGCTCTTACCCAGAAAGGCCACAATTCCAGGCTTCTCCTCCAGGGCTTCCCTTTGGTCCGGATCCATCAGGGTATTCTTGGTGAAATGTACAGCCTCCATCCGCTTCAAAGGCACAGGATCCTGGAAGAGAAGGGGAAATATACTCCAGGTAGTTAATGTTTACAACTTGCCATCTCTTTTTCTGGGCAATCCTTTGGGGGTTAAAAGGGGGAGGGCATGTGTCATAGAATCATAAAACTGCACAACTGGAAGGGACCCCAAGGGTCATCTAGTCCAACCCCCTGCAATGCAGGAATCTCAGCTAAAGCGTCCATGACGGACGGCCATCCAACCTCTGCATAAAAACCTCCAAGGAAGGAGAGTCCACAATTTCCCAAGGGAAACCGCTCCACTGTCCCAACAGCTCTTGCTGTCAGAAAGTTTTCCAGAATGTTGAGTCGGAATCCCCTTTCTTGTAACTTGAAGCCACGGGTTCGAGTCCTCCCCTCCAGAGCAGGAGATAATGACCGTTCCACACATCAAATGGGGGACAGCGTTTGCGTGGTCGTGTGCAGCCGGAGAACGGGGGGGGGGGGCCTCTCTGCTTGGACATATGTTCTCCAGAGCCAGCCCAACCCCCAAACATTCTGGATAACCCTGAGGTTTCCCAGATCCCCAGCTGGGGACTGGGAAGGATAAACGCCCAATGCCTGAGCCAAGGTCTCCTTACATCTGAATCTTAATAAAGTTGTGGCCAGCCCATAGAACTCTTGAACCAAGATCTTACCTTAGCAAGGAAAATTATTAATCAAAGACTAGACAACATAGAGTGGCAGCGTAATCTTATGCTTGGTGGGGGGCTATGTTCCCTGCATCAGTTGGGAGTTATTTCTCCAACTCATGTGCCATCTTACCTATCATCCCTTTCTATTGCCAGTCATCGTTTTGCCTTTATCGTTTTAATGTTTTCCCTTCAAATTCCCTTTTTCATAGATTTTCTAGGGGCCAAGCCTCAGTTTTATGTTCCTGTGATAACAGATCGATCGAAACACTTCACCATATAGTATTTATATGTCCTTTATATTGTGTTGTCCGGAAGAACTTACTGTTACCATTAATCCACAAGTTGCCTGGGCACCCGGCAGATTTTCGCCTGGCCTTTTTATTGCAAGATACCGGTACAGATCAGCATACAACTTTACAAATGGTGAAATTTTTAACTTCCGTTTTGACACATAAACGTCGTAATGGACTGCTGTTTGGAAGCTGAAAATTCCTTATAGTATCTAAACAAGCATGCAGGACCGGTGCCAAGGATTTTGGTGCCCTAGGCGAGGGGGCGGGGCACGTGACGTCATTGCGCATGACGTACGGTGCCCCGCCCCCTGCCGGGTGCCCTGCGCCACCACTGTTTTCGCCGCTGGTTGGGGCTGCACCGGGCGGCGGGGGGGGGCGAGGGGCAGGCTGGCCAACGCCCCCTCCATTTTGGCGCCCCCGCCGCCGCGGTTTTCGCCCCAAGCTGCTTGCTCCGCCGCTGGTTGGGGCAGCGGCGGGCGGGGGGCAGGCTGGCCAGCGGCCCCTCCATTTTGGCGCTCTAGGCAACTGCCTAGTTCGCCTAAATGGACGCGCCGGCCCTGCAAGCATGCTCCCTCTTCCATGTGACAGCCCTCCTAAGGCTTGGCTTCCAGACCCTTGATGCTTGGAGGTGAATCAATGCAAGAAACCTTAGGCCACCGAAGCCAGACCAATCTAGTTGATATCCCTGCATTGCAGCGGGTTGGGCCAGATGACCCTCGGGGTCCCTTCCAACTCCACAATGCTATTATTCTATGGCACTTGCTCTGCTAAACCCCCTCCCTCCCAGTTGACTTGGGGAGCGTCTGCGCAACCCGCCTCTCGCTTTTCTCCCTTGCATTTCCCCCCTCCCCTCATTCTCTGTGGGTCTCCTTCACCCAAATGCAAGAAGAGGGGCTCACCAGCTCCACACACCCCCGGGGGGGGGAGGACAAAGGCCACTTTCCCCAGGTGGAGGCGCACCACCTTCAAGGAACCGACTTCCGGCTTGCAAAAAATCTTCTCTTTGCGCTCCTTGCGCGCACCAAACCTCCGGCTTCTCTCCAAGGTTCCTTTTGCAAAGCTGGAGGGGTGAAGAGGGGTGGGGGGGTCTTTTGCTTTAGAGGACACGCTCCCCCCCTCTCCTTTCCAAATCTCCTTCCTCTCTAGGAATCGCTCTCTCTCCGCTTCGTTTTAACCCTTCCTTAGTCCAGGCAGTAGAAATAATGACAGCAGCCCTGCCTAGGAATCGGAGATTTTTGCAAATGCGGCAAATCTGATCCACGCTTTCCAGCGGTGCAGCCGCCTTCTGCACCCCAAGTTGAGTTTAAAAATAAAATAAAAGGTAATGTGCAACGGTTATGCTGATGATACAACCTTGATGGCAGAAAGTGAGGAGGAATTAAAGAACCTTTTAATGCAAAATATGGTCTGAAGCTCAACATCAAAAAAACTAAGATCATGGCCACTGGTCCCATCACCTCCTGGCAAATAGAAGTAATAATAATAATAATAATAATAATAATAATAATAATAATAATAATAATAATTTATTATTTATACCCCGCCCATCTGGCTGGGTTTCCCCAGCCACTCTGGGCGGCTTTCAACAGAGCATTAAAACACAATAATCTATAAAACATTAAAAGCCTCCCTAAACAGTGCTGCCTTCAGATGTCTTCTAAAGGTCTGGTAGTTGTTGTTCTCTTTGACATCTGAAGGGAGGGCGTTCCACAGGGCAGGCGCCACTACCGAGAAGGCCCTCTGCCTGGTTCCCTGTAACTTGGCTTCTCGTAGTGAGGGAACCGCCAGAAGGCCCTCGGCGCTGGACCTCAGGGGAATAAATGGAGGCAGTGATAGATTTCACTTTCTTGGGTTCCATGATCACTTCAGATGGTGACAGCAGTCACGAAATTAGAAGACGCCTGCTTCTTGGGAGAAAAGCAATGACAAACCTAGACAAAATCTTAAAAAAGCAGACATCACCTTGACGACAAAGGTCCGTATAGTTAAAGCTATGGTTTTCCCAGTAGTAATGTACGGAAGTGAGAGCTGGACCATAAAGAAGGCTGGTCGCCGAAGAATTGATGCTTTTGAATTATGGTGCTGGAGGAGACTCTTGAGAGTCCCATGGACTGCAAGAAGATCAAACCTATCCATTCTTAAAAAATCAGCCCTGAGTGCTCACTAGAAGGACAGATCCTGAAGTTGAGGCTCCAGTACTTTGGCCACCTCATGAGAAGAGAAGACTCCCTAGAAAAGACCCTGATGTTGGGAAAGATGGAGGGCACAAGGAGAAGGGGACGACAGAAGATGAGATGGTTGGACAGTGTTCTCGAAGCTACTAACATGAGTTTGGCCAAACTGTGAGAGGCAGTGAAGGATAGGCGTGCCTGGCGTGCTCTGGTCCATGGGGTCAAGAAGAGTCGGACACGACTGAACGACTGAACAACAACAAATGTGCAATGGAGCCTTCCTCCATCCCAGATGTTTTGCACTACAACTGCTGGGAGTGTTTTTTGTTTTTGTTTTCATTTCATTTGTATCCCAAGGAGTTCAAGGCATTTTATACTCACAACAGCCCTGGGAGGTAGGCTCAGGTTGAGAGACAGTGGCTGGCCCAAAGTCACCCTGGGAGCTTCATGGCTGAGTGTGGGGAATTGAAGCTCACTTTCCCAGGCAGAAATCCAACAGGCTAAGCCCACCTTCACATTGCTGCTTTCTGAACTCGGGAAGAACCGCGGCTCTTGCAAATTCTGCCTCTCCCAGAGATGCGCAAAGTCTTACGGCTGGCGCCACAACTTTGAGATTAATCCGGAGTGAGAGCCCTGAGTGTAAACCCTTTTACTGCCCCAACTTCTCTTCCGTGCTGTGAGGTTCATCGCCGCCCAGTGAGAGCCAGCCTTGGGCTTAAAGTGGGGTGGAAGAGGACCCTGTGGACAAGGCAGAAGTGGGTGCAAGACACACCCTTCTCCAAATCCCACCCAACGGGGTCTGCACCTAGCAGACCCTTACCCTCCCAAAAAGGGCACCCCGTGCAATGGGTAGAGCCTCGGATCCTGCTTCTCTCTGCAGATCATGTTGGAAGCCACCTCCCATCAATCCCAGCAAACAGCCATCATGACCAGTGGTTAGGGGTGGTGGGTGTCAGAGTCCAGCAGCAGCTGGAGGGCAGCAGAGTCCCATTGGTGGATGGGATATTTCCAGGCAATGAGGTTAATTGATTGATTATATTTCACATGAATGAAATGTGTGGAATATATCATGTTTGACTGATGTATATTTTACATGAATGAAACGTGTGAAGTATAACATTTCACATGAATGAAACATGTGAAACATAACATGTTGATTGATTATATTTCCATGAGTGAAACATGTGAAACAAACGATAGCATAACAGAACATCACTAATACATCATAAATCATATAGAACAATTAACAAATCAGTAAAGCAAGTACAAACAGGGGCGGAGGAAGCCTCCTTGTCACCCGGGGCGGCGAACAGAGGCTTCCCCCTGGGGGCGGGGCATCGTGATGTTGCGTCGTGACGGAGTGCACGCGTGCGAAATGCCGCACGTGTGCACTCCGTCGCCGGGCCGCTGCTGCTCCCATGGCGCCCTTACAAGGCGCCGCGCCAAAAGCAGTGGCGGCGGCACCCCCACGAGCCGCCGCACGCAATCGGCGGCTTGTGGGGGTGCCGCCGCTGCTGCTTTTGGCGTGGCGCCTCGCAAGGGCGCCGCGGAAGCAGCGGTGCTGGTTTGGAAGGAGTGCGCATGCGCAAAATGCCGTGTGTGCGCACTCCATCCAAACCAGCACTGCTGCTTCCGCAGCGGGGCACCCCCACGAGCCGCCGCACGCGATTAGCGGCTCGTGGGGGTGCCCTGCCGCTGCTGCTTTTGGCGCGGTGCCTTGCAAGGGCGCCGCGGAAGCAGCGCCGGCAGGCGGGCCCCGTGCAGGGCGGGGCCAGCCCAAGTGTCACCCCCTCCTCCCATGGAACCCGGGGCGTACCGCCCCCCCCTTGCGATGCCAGTGAGTACAAATCATCAGTGAAACAATTGCAATCTATAAAACACTTGTCAGCAAAACAACTAAAAAGAAAAAGAAATGCTAAAACAGCACAATTGCAAGAAGTCCTATTGCAGCATTCCTTCAGCATTTATAATCTATGAACGTTAACAAAACAGCCACCAAAAATAAACTAAGCACCCTTGAATTCAGACACATTAAAAAGAATTTCGCGGTAATCTCTTGTCTATCTCACCTTAATAGGGTGTGTGTGTTTTTAAGTGCTTTGAAGAGAGGGTTGTAAGAAGAACGGCTACATTAACTTGCCTGGCCCATTCTTTCAGGGTCAAGGTGGAGCGCCTTCTTTCAGCTCACTCCGTCGTGGGGATTCGAACCGCCGACCTTCTGATCATCAAGCCCAAGAGGCTCAGTGGTTTAGACCACAGCGCCACCCACTCCCCTGTGAGAACAGGATGCTGAACTAGATGGGCCCCTGGTCTGATCTAGAAGGCTCATCTTACGTTATTTGAAACACTTTGAAATAGGGCCCTGCGAATGCAAACAGGAACAAGGCTGTTCTGGAATATAATTCTCATAAAAGGCTGTCAGGGTCCTTCCCAGGGTCACCTGCACCAAACTGATGGCATTTTCATTCCAACCAGCTTTTGCAGATGAACGAACGAGACTCTGACACAGGAGTGTCTATTTTGTATTTTTCTTTTGTTTAAATATGCCTGCTGGTTTTTTTGGTGGTGTTTTCAACTGTTTTTATTACACATCACCTTGAAACACGTGCGTGCAATAATAAACGAAATAATACATTTCTGGTTTTATTTCATAAAATGTATATACCGCTGGACTGTTTATTTGAAAAACCCTCGCAACGGTTTACGAAACAATGAAATGAGTAAAACACGGTTAAAAGCAACCATTTTAATCCTAAATACTGTAACCAAGGATTAAGCAATTTGAAATATATTACCACAATGAGCAGAACAAAATAGAGGGAGACAAAATAATCCCAAGAGAAAAGGACAGTTACATTATCAGATTACACAAATCTTAATATTGTATTGTTCCCCGGCTAGAGTGGCCGCAAAAATATTTAAACAAAAGCAAGAAATCACCACAATCAGGACAGTAGCTATTGCTTATTGTGAGATATCACAGAATCATAGAATTGTTAAGGTACCCCCAAGGGTCATCTAGTCTGACCCCCTGCAAGGCAGGAATCACAGCTCGATAATTCCCCCTTCTCTGCGCCACATCATGGTCACATGATCATGCACAAGGTCCCAGCCATCAATTTTTTACCATGAACGGAAGGATTTGAACTCCCAACTGCCCCAGCCAGCTGTGATTCAGGGGGTTGGGCTTGATGACCCTTGGGGTCCCCTTCCAACTCTATGGTTCTGTGATTCTATGCTGTGATCTTCCTTCTCCGCTGTTTTGGGATGTTTCGTGAGGTTTGCCGAGCAAAGTTCTTTCTACGCCCTAGGCGTTTTACATTTCCACGCTTCTCTGAATTCTTTAGCGGCAAGTTATATGATCTCTTCTGCACGAAGCTGCAGATGGGAAGTGAGGGGTTTGCTATGACTAAAGCCCTTGCCACATTCTAAGCACGTTTATAGTTTCTTTCCCAGAGTCGATAGCTTGATGTGAGCCGCTGCTCTCACAGAAGCTCAATCCACCTTGCATGGACGTGAGCAGTTTCTCTCCTGTGTGGATTCTTTGATGTAAAGTATAGGAGTTAAGCCATCTGAAGCTCTTTCCACACTCCAGACATTTGTAGGGTTCCTCCCTTGTGTGAGTCCTTTGGTGGGAGGCGAGATTGCCAATCTTCCTGAAGCTCTTTCCACACTCCAAACATGTGTACGGTTTCTCCTCTGTGTGGGTTCTCTGGTGAGAAGTAAGGTCTGAACTCTGGTGAAAGCTCTTCCCACACTCCAAACATAATAATAATAATAATAATAATAATAATAATAATAATAATATTTTTTGTACCCCGCCCATCTGGCTGGGTCTCCCCAGCCACTCTGGGCGGCCTCCAACAGACATTAAAATACATTAATGTGTATTTTACACATTAAAGGTTTCGCACCAGTGTGCAACTGGTGGTGGTAAGAGAGACTTTTTCCGTCAATAAACCTCTTCCCACACGCCAAGCATTTATATGGCTTCTCTCCCGTGTGTGTTCTTTGATGTTTACTGAGGTACTTGGTCAAAACGAAGCTCTTCCCACATTCCAAGCATTTGTACGGCTTTTCCCCCAGGTGGATTTTCTGATGGGAGAGGAGGGCATCCCTCCTGTTAAAACTCTTTCCGCACTCGGAGCATTTAAACGGCTTCTCCCCTGTGTGAAGCCGCTTGTGTAAAGCAAGGGTTTTCTTAGCACTGAATCTCTTTTCGCATTCGGAGCACGTAAACGGCTTCTCCCCAACGTGGGTTCTTTGATGAGAAGTAAGGCAAGACCTCTGGATGAAGCTCTTTCCACACTCCAGGCATTTGAACGGTTTCTCGCCCGTGTGGATTCTCTGATGAGAAGTGAGGCTGGTGTTCCTCGTGAAGCTGTCTCCGCACTGCGGGCATTTATAGGGTTTGTCCCCCGAGTGGATTCTCTGGTGCAAATTCAGGTTGGCGCTTCTGCCGAAGGTTTTCCCGCACTCGGAGCATTTAAACAGTTTCTCTCCCGTGTGTATCCTTTGATGGGAAATGAGGCTCGAGCAGTCGCCAAACTTCTTCCCACACTCGAAGCACGAATACGGTTTCTCTCCCGTGTGAATTCTCCGGTGGGAATTCAGTCCCGAGGCCAAACTGAAGCTCTTTCCACACTCTGGGCATTTAAAGGGTTTCTCCCCTGTGTGGATTCTTTTATGCGAAGTGAGGCTGCTTCTTCTACTAAAGCTGCACCCACACTCAAAGCACGTATACGGCTTCACTCCTGTGTGAAGCTGTTCGTGATAAATGAGGCTTTGGCTGTGGAGAAACATCTTCCCACACTCCAAGCATTTGTATGGCTTCTCCCCTGTGTGGATTCTCTGATGCGACGTAAGGGCGTCGCTCCTGCTGAAGCCCCTTCCGCACTCCAGGCACTTAAAGGGTTTTTCTCCCGTGTGGATTCTCTGATGGATAGTAAGGTATTCGTAAGAACCAAAGCTCTTTCCACACTCCAAGCATTTATGCGGTTTCTCCCCGGTGTGGATCCTGCGATGGGAGGTGAGGCTCGTGCTCCAGCGGAAGCACCGTCCGCAATCCAAACATTTAAATGGTTTCTCCCCTGTGTGGATTCTCTGGTGTTTCTTCAGGGCTGATTTACTACAGAAGCTCTTCGTACAGTCTGAGCATTTCAATGGTTCTTCCTCGGTGTGGATTTTCCAATGAGCACCAAGGCTTGACTTGTAACCGAAGGTTTCCCCGTACACAAAGCCCTGGCACCATTCCTCTCCTTCGCCTGCGTCTTCTTGGATCGGGATTGCAGAGCTATCAACACTTTGAGAAGCGGAGGACTTGCCCTCCTCCTGTTCTGATTCCGTTTCTGCTGTCTGCTCTTTCCCTTTGTTGCAGCTGCCTCTTTCCAGCGACAAGCAGCGTGCTTCTCTTTCATTCTCACTCTCCTGACCATCACCTCCTGGAAGGAAGAGAGAGAAACAACTGGTGAGGACCCAAGGGAAAACAGGAGCCCAAAATCCATAAAGGCACACGGTTAACTGTTACGGAGCAGCTTTTCACACCATACTTAAAGGCAGGGGTCAGCAAACTTTTTCAGCAGGGGGGCCGGTCCACTGTCCCTCAGACCTTGTGGGGGGCCAGACTATATTTTGAGAGAGAAAATGAACAAATTCCTATGACCCACAAATAATCCAGAGATGCATTTTAAATAAAAGCACACATTCTACTCATGTAAAAACACCAGGCAGACCCCACAAATAACAAAGTGATGCATTTTAAATAAAAGGACACATTCTACTCATGTAAAAACACGCTGATTCCCGGACTGTCCGCAGACCAGATTTTGAAGGTGATTGGGCCTGATCCAGCCCCTGGGTCTTAGTTTGCCTACCCATGCTTAAAGGTAATCCAACAGGCATTTAAAGCACGACTTCCCACAAAGAATCATGGGAATTGTAGTCCCCCCCCTCACACAGCTACTATTTGCAGTAGTATAAACAACTGGGAAACACTGTCCTGCGAGCGCTCCAATTGGAGAACAGCCTTTACCGAAGGTGTCATGGGTTTTGAAGACGCTCGAACTCATGACGAAAGGGAGAAATGTGCTAAGAGGAAGGCACGCTTGGCAAACCCTCACCGTGATCAACTCCCGCCCGGAAACCTATGTCCCCACTGTGGAAGGACATTTGGGTCCAGAATTGTCCTCCACTGTCACTTACAGACTCAATGTTAATACCATGTTCTTGGAAGACAATCTTGACGCACAGCGGGAATTATTTAAGCAGAGTTTTGATTGAAACAAATAAAACTTTTATTAAGTTTAAAGTAATGAATCTTTAATGAAGTTTAAAGTAATAGAGTAATACTTTAATGAAGTTTAAAGTAATGGACCCAGGTGGTGCTGTGGGTTAAACCACAGAGCCTAGGGCTTGCTGATCAGAAGGTCGGCGGTTCGAATCCCTGCGACGGGGTGAGCTCCCGTTCCTCGGTCCCTGCTCCTGCCAACCTAGCAGTTCAAAAGCACCTCAAAGTGCAAGGAGATAAATAGGAACCGCTCTGGCGGGAAGGTAAACGGCGTTTCCGTGCGCTGCTCTGGTTCGCCAGAAGCGGCTTTGTCATGCTGGCCACATGACCCGGAAGCTGTACGCCGGCTCTCGGCCAATAAAGCGAGATGAGCACCGCAACCCCAGAGTCGGACACGACTGGACCTCATGGTCAGGGGTCCCTTTACCTTTAATGAATCCCAAACCGGAATTAAGATTGCCGGAAGAAATATCAACAACCTCAGATATGCTGATGATACAACCTTGATGGCAGAAAGTGAGGAGGAATTAAAGAACCTTTTAATGAGGGTGAAAGAGGAGAGCGCAAAATATGGTCTGAAGCTCAACATAAAAAAACCAACCTAAGATCATGGCCACTGGTCCCATCACCTCCTGGCAAATAGAAGGGGAAGAAATGGAGGCAGTGAGAGATTTTACTTTCTTGGGCTCCATGATCACTGCAGATGGTGACAGCAGTCACGAAATTAGAAGAAGCCTGCTTCTTGGGAGAAAAGCAATGACAAACCTAGACAGCATCTTAAAAAGCAAAGACATCACCGTGCCGACAAAGGTCTGTATAGTTAAAGCTATGGTTTTCCCAGTAGTGATGTATGGAAGTGAGAGCTGGACCATAAAGAAGGCTGATCGGCGAAGAATTGATGCTTTTGAATTCTGGTGCTGGAGGAGATTCTTGAGAGTCCCATGGACTGCAAGAAGATCAAACCCATCCATTCTTAAGGAAATCAGACCCGAATGCTCACTGGAAGGACAGATCCTGAAGCTGAGGCTCCAAGACTTTGGCCACCTCATGAGAAGAGAAAACTCCCTGGAAAAGACCCTGATGTTGGGAAAGATGGAGGGCACAAGGAGAAGGGGATGACAGAGGACGAGATGGTTGGACAGTGTTCTTGAAGCTACCGACATGAGTCTGACCAAACTGCGGGAGGCAGGGGAAGACAGGAGTGCCTGGTGTGCTCTGGCCCATGGGGTCACGAAGAGTCGGACACGACTAAACAACAAACTTCTTAAAATAGATAACATATAGAATACAGGCTCTTTATACTGGCACACACTCTGAGAGAAACTAGTCACCACAGTCGAGGTAAGTAACTCACACAGCACAGACAGACAGTTACAGACTAGAATGGCAGTTACATCTTAGAAGGACAGTTATAACAGTTAGTCATCAACAGCTGTTCCTGCTCTCTTGTGTCTTTGTCACATGACAAATCTTACTTGGCTACGAAAGATCGCCAAAGAAGAAGAAGAGTAGCCCCTTTTTAAATGTTTGTATTTTATCAAAAGCTTTCAGTGAGAAAAAAAGTGGGAGAAAAGGAAACAGGGGGGAAACAAATAGAAAAAAAATAATAAATGAAATTGTAATGCAACATGGTATATTGGAAATATACTATAACCCCTTTTGATCAATGGATAGAAGATATGACAATGCTGGCAACATACAAACAGATGGCCTTTAGACACAGGTTGTGTATGTATAAATATACATAGCTTCTTCATAGTTCTTCCCAAGATCTCCCAAGTGGGGCAGTTTGGAGATTTGGACAGCAGCCTCCAATATGGCTGAAGGATTGTGTCACCCCACGCAGACTCTCTTTCTATTCTTTCCAGGTTCTGCTTTAAGGCAAAGGCTGGCCAAGTGAGTGTGGACCACAAGGGGGCTGAGCCAGAGGTGGGGGAACGTCAGGTCCTGCTCCAAGCTGCTCTGGGTTAGAGCAGGATCTGGCCCCAGCCTCCCTGCCTGCTCCCTTCCATGCATCCAACCTCTGCAGCCTCTCTTCAGCAAAAGGACTATGCACAAGGCAGGAGGGGCGCTTGCCCTGGAGGACCAAGCTGCTCCTCCAGTTTCCTGCCTCTCTAGGAATCCTGCACTTCAACTTTAACTCCTTGAAGACCAGGCAGCTGGGCAAGGGGGAAAATAAATCTCTCCCTTCTGGGAACTCTGATCTCTACTTTCACAATGTTGGGACTTCTTAGGCAGTGGTGAGAGGCAGTGTGGTGTAGTGGTTAGAGTGCTGGACTATGGCCCTGGGAGAACAGGGATCGAATTCCCCAACGGGTGGCCATGGGGCCAGTCAATGCCTCACAGCCTAGCCTACCTCACAGGGTTGTTGTAGGGGATTAAAGAAGCAGAGGAAGAACCATGTATTATATGCCCCCTTCAGCTCCTTGGAGGAAAAGGCAGGATATCGAATCAGAGAATTGTAAAGTTGGAATGCGTCCCGATGGTCGCCTAGTCCATCCTGTGTGTGGGTGTGTGGGTGTAAATATGTGGGGCTGGTAGTTTTCTCCTCCCCATTGAGATGTAAAGAGGCAATACTGAGCCACCCACTTGGAAGGCTTAAAAAAGATTTTATAAATTTGTGGACTTGGCCGTCAGTGGCTACAAACTCTGGTGTCTGTGTTTGTTTTATTATCTTCTTTAGTGGAATAATCTGATTAATGGCTTTTTATATCTGAAAAATGTGCATGCACACAATACAGGAATTTCAGCTAAACACAGGGGTCAGCAAACATTTTCAGCAGGGGGCCGGTCCACTGCCTCTCAGACCTTGTGGGGGGCAGGACTATATTTTGGGGGGGGGTTGAACAAATTCCTATGCCCCACAAATAACCCCACAATTTTTTGATTGCCCTTTTGGGGAAATCCGGCGTGCCGCAAAACATGCATTTACAAAATTAATACAGTCGTATCTCGTGTTACGAACACTGCGTGTTGCGTTCATCACAGGCTACGAATGCACCGAACCCGGAAGTACCGGAACGGGTTACTTCCAGGTTTGGCGGTTCGCGCATGCGCAGACTCGTCAAATGACGCCACGCACATGAACAGACGCGGCGCTCAGGGTGCGGACTGCTCATGATGCGAATGGGACTCCGGAACGGATCCCGTTCACATCCAGAGGTACCACTGTAGCCTAAAAAGGTGCAGAGAAATAAATTCCCACAATGAACCTAGGATTCCTGGCTTAGATCCTGTCTTTCCTCTGGACTTCAGCAGCAAACCCGGCCTTAAGGATTTGCTTGCCTGCTTCCCCTCTTGCCCATGTGCCTGGTGGAAAAATGGGCAACCTTTGGCACAGGAAGTGGCAGAGCACCAAACAGACACTTTGGGGTCTGCGCTGGCTCTCCGCCAGTGGCGAGTAACGACTTGTGCAAGCTGTTTTTCAGGGTCATGTGGCCAGCATGACAAAGCCGCTTCTGGCCAACCAGAGCAGCGCACAGAAACGCTGTTTACCTTCCCACCGGAGCGGTACCCTATTGATCTACTTGCACTTTGACGTGCTTTCGAACTGCTAAGTTGGCAGGACCTCACCCCGTCACGGGGATTCAAACCACCGACCTTCTGATCTGCAAGCCCAAGAGGCTCAGTGGTTTAGACCAGTGTTTCCCAACCTTGGGCCTCCAGCTGTTTTCGGACTACAATTCCCATCATCCCTGACCACTGGTCTTGCTAGCGAGGGATGATGGGAGTTGTAGTCCAAAAACAGCTGGAGGCCCAAGGTTGGGAAACACTGGTTTAGACCACAGCGCCACCCGGGGGTGGGTGGGGGTGAGGGGGCATCAGTGGGCAGCTTCTGAAAAGGCAGCAAAGATAGCGGCATGAGCCTGAACAACAGCAGATCCCTTGGCTGCAAGGAAGCAGACACACACAAGCTCAGCAAGGCAGGGGGGGCAACATCATCAGGGCCGTTTGCTCCCTGAACTCCTCTCTTATCAGACCAATGAAAGATCCAGTCTGCAATTTAATCAGCACAGTTCATGTCCGTATTCTCACATTTCACCAAACTAGGCTTCCCACACTTGGGACTCTGGTTCTTTCTGTACTACAACTCCCCTCGCCCCCAGCTAGCAGTAGTAAGGGATGATGGGAATTGTAGTCTAGAAATAGCAAGAGACCAAAGTTTGGGAAAGCCTGCACTGGAGTATCTGCGCAAATACCGGTATATCTTTTAAAAAGGCATTTAAAACAGAATTCAATCTTTAGCATTGCCTGCTGGATGAGGTTGGATTTCCTTTTGGGGTCTGGGGTTCAGCAGCTCTCTGCCAGGGAATGCCCAGGAAGGGCTTGAGCCTTGTCATGGGAAGTGCAAGCATTTTAGTGAATGACAGACATATGGGGGAACCAGAGGACAGTTTCTAACAAGGCAGAAGTGAAAGGGGCAGGAGCAACAGGCATCCATTGGAGAAGATGGGTTACTGTTTGCTGGATTATATTGCCTGCACTTTCAGGTATTTGATCAGCAGAGTTCAGTTCCGAAATATTGCCTTTCACTAGACTATGCAACAGGGAAACTGTCTCGCTAACACACATGAATTTTTAAATTTTTGACTGTCCCGTGATAATCTGATGTATCTAAAATTTGTATTTAAAACATACAGTGGTGCCTCAGTTTAATTTGCCTTTGGGTTACGAAACCTTCAGCTTGCGGACCACGGCAACCCAGAGGTACCCGAATGGGTTACTTCCAGGTTTCTCTACTTGCACATGCGCAGAAGCGGCAGATCGCCATTAGTGCATGCGCAGAAGCGCAAAACCATGCCTGTCTGTGCGCAGACACGGCATTTCAGGTTCCGTAAGTTTTGTGTTACGAACGGGCCTCCAGAACGGATCCCGTCCGTAACACGAGGTACCACTGTAATTTGGTTTTTTAGTGTTGTGTTCTGGATGAGGTTGCATCTTCTTCTTCCTTTGCCAGGTTATCAGATAAACAGATACCTGCACATAGCCGCATAGTGGATTTCACATTTCCAGAACTGGGAGGGGGGGTGTTTACGGGAAATACTAGTGGAGGGGAGAACACACAGCACAAATACATCCCATCCGGCACCAGCCATTGCCTGGATATTTTGGAGACATAAAATTAAAATTTCTCATATGCAGATGAAGGTGAAGAAACACAAATCCTGAAACCTTTTAACCTATTAACACTCTAGACACAGGCTGGAAAATCAATGCATCTTCAATACTGTTCTCATTTCTCTACTGACTGCGTATTGAGGTTTATTATACAGTATGTTTTTCAACAGCACTTGTTCATTAGAGGTGTGATCTGAAGGGGCTGTACTCTCATGGCAAAGATCTACTTTACATACGTCAACAGAATACCAGCAAATGCATTTAAGTCTATGAAAAATATCAGATCAATTCACACCAGATTAACAAATCTTTGGGAAGGGAGAAATATTCAAGCAATGGTATATGCAAGTGAAGAATACATGGGAAATAATGCAAGAAAAGAAAATAGAATTTTGTTGTTGTTTAGTTGTGACCCCATGGGCCAGAGCACGCCAGGCACTCCTGTCTTCCACTGCCTCCCGCAGTTTGGTCAATCTCATGTTAGTAGCTTCAAGAACACTGTCCAAACATCTTGTCCTCTATCGTCCCCTTCTCCTTGTGTCCTCAATCTTATAGCTATGTAAATCTAACTCTGATCGGGACAACAATCTGTAACACAGACACTAAAAGGAATAAAAATTCTAAGGGAAGCAAATTCCAATGCTGAACACGATCATTGGCTTACTCTCTGTAGGAGTTATTTGATATGATTAAGGATCTTCCCACACTCCCACCTTTCTGTTTCCCTTGTAGGAGTTCTTTTCAGTTTAGCAAGGGAGCCCTGTCACAGAAGTTCTTTCCACAGGCCAAACATTTCTAATATTTCCTCCCTGTATGAGTTCTTTCGTGTCTGGTAAGGCCACTACTGAATCTGAAGCTTTTACCACACTCCAAACATGTATACGGCTTTTCTCCTGTATGAGTTCTCTGGTGTCTAGTAAGACTACCACTGTAACTGAAGCTTTTTCCACAAACCGAACATTTATACGATTTCTCTCCTGTATGAGTTCTTTGATGTAACGTAAGGGAGCTGCTGCAACTGAAGCTCTTGCCACACTCCAAGCATTTATAAGGTTTCTCTCCTGTGTGCACTCTTTGATGCACGGTAAGGTGCCAACTGTGGCTGAAGCTCTTTCCACACTCCAAACATGTATACGGTTTCTCTCCTGTATGAATTATTTGATGTCGGGAAAAGGAGCCGAGTTGACTGAAACTCTTGCCACATTCCCAGCATTTATGAGGTTTGCTGCCTCGATGAGTCTGTTGATGATTAGTAAGATTACCACTTTGAGTGAAGCTCTTTCCACACTCAGAACATGTATGCGGTTTCACCCCTGTATGAGATCTTTTATGCGACGTAAGGCTACTATTATTACTGAAGCACTTTCCACACTCCGAACATGTATACGGTTTCTCTCCTGTATGAGATCTTTTATGCGAAGTAAGGCTATAATTCTTACTGAAGCTCATTCCACACTCTGAACATTTATAAGGTCTCTCCCCTGTATGAGTTCTTAGGTGGTTAGTAAGGGTACCACTGTGACTGAAGCTCCTTCCACACTCTGAACATGTATAAGGTCTCTGCCCTGTATGAGTTCGTAGATGCAAGATAAGGGAACTACTGTCACTGAAGCTCTTTTGACATTCAAAACATTTATAACGTTTCTCTCCTGTATGAGTTCTTTGATGCGAGGTAAGGCCACTACTGCGACTGAAGCTCTTTCCACACTCTGAACATGTATACGGTTTCTCCCCTGTATGAGATCTTTGATGCAATGTAAGGCCACTACTTTGAGTGAAGCTCTTTCCACACTCTGAACATGTATACGGTTTCTCCCCTGTATGAGTTCTTCGGTGGTTAGTAAGGTGACCACTGTGACTGAAGCTCCTTTCACAATCTGAACATGGATACGGTCTCTCCCCTGTATGAGATCTTTGATGCAAGGTAAGGGAATTACTGTGACTGAAGCTCTTTCCACACTCTGAACATGTATAAGGTTTCTCCCCTGTATGAGTTCTTTGATGCAAGGTAAGGGTACCACTCCGACTGAAGCTCTTTCCACACTCGGAACATGTATACGGTTTCTCTCCTGTGTGTATTCTTTGATGTAAAGTAAGAGCTGATCGACTACCCAATCCCTTTCCACACACGGTGCATTCATGCTTTTTCTCCACTCTGTGAATTTGATTTTCACCACTCTGAGACGTACCAGAGTTACCCTCCGGCTTCTGCTTTCGTCGCCCCTCTTGCCAGCTGCCTCCATCTTGAACCCTCAGCTTCCTTTGCTCCTCCTCCTCTTTGGATCCTTTTGGTGACACTTCTGATTCTTCCCCTTCTGCCAGCATCCCTTCAGCATCTCCTGATGGAATAAAAAGGCAAACTGATGAAATGCGAAAGGAGCGTCTTCACCCCAATCATTTAGTCAGGACACAGAGATCCAGGTCCCAGGGCCTTGTGGCAGATCCCTCACTGTGAGAAGTGAAGTTACAGGGAACGAGGCAGAGGGCCTTCTCAGTAGTGGTGCCCACCCTGTGGAATGCCCTCCCGTCAGATGTCAAATAAACAACTATACAACTTTAAGAAGACATCTGAAGGCAGCCATATATAAGGAATTTTTTTAATGTTTTATGTTTTATTGTGCTTTTATATTTGTTGGATGCCAGCTAGAGTAGCTGGGGCAACCCAGTCAGATGTGTGGGGTACAAATAATGAAAGTATTAATATTAGTATTATTATTTATTGAGTTTATATACTGCAATCTGCAACACACACACCCCTTTTAACACAGTGGCTCCCAAATTTTTTTGATTTCCATCTTTGTTCCATAAAATCGCTCCAATGCCCATTATTATAATTATTATTATTATTGAATTTATATACCGCCCAATACCCAGAGGTCTCAGAGTGGTTCTCAGAAAAAAATCACAGAATAAAAACAACCATTCAATAACACCCCACCCCACATTTTTAAAAGGGTATAGGATGTCAAACACATCAACCAAAAGCCTGTTTAAAAAGGAACATTTTTGCCTGGCGCCTAAAGGTGTATAATGAAGATGCCGGGCGAACATTCCTGGGGCGGTGAAGAATGACTCCCTTAAATATTTAATGTGGGTAGGCCTCTAGGAAGTGGCTGCTATACCTAGGACAATTCAGGAAAGCAGAATGATGCATACATAAAACTATAGCAAACAGAGAAAAATGCTTTAAAAAAAACCCAACCCTTTTTAATGCCTGGGAGAATTCAATACATTAATGTCTTTGCCAATACAGTAATGTCTTTGCACCTTAGGCAGGTTGGTGTGCAAGCAGGTGCTCCTACTGGTACCGGTACTTTGGCCTAAGCCCTTCCTAGCCCTTATATTATTAATCATCTGGGTTTGTGCTATAATATCAATAAACCTTTAGGGTGATGCCGTAATATTTTTTTTACAGACTGTATGTCGGCTATGTTTACTATGATGCCATCAGTTAAAGGTATGGTCAGCGCTCAGTGGTAAACATTGGAGATACATTTCTGACAGTTCCTTCATCACTGTATTTTCTTGCAGAAAAATGATAATATATGAAGCCAAACGCATTGCTGTAGAGAAAGGCATTCACCATTTTACTGGATCACCATCGTGGTCCTACAGATTTATGAGGTGATGCGGCCTTGCTATGCACACCAAAACTAGAAGTGCATAAAAAGAGCCAGAGGAATATGAATCTAATATTATGTCTTTTCATAAATTTGTAATTGATGCTAGGAAGAGAAATGGGTTTGAAATTGGCCAGATTGGGAATATGGATGAAGTCCCGTTAACCTTTGATAGGCCATCTAATAGGACTGTTGATCTGAAAGGTGCCAAAACTGTCGCCGTGAAAACCTCCGGACATGAGAAAACCCATTACACGGTTGTGTTGTCTTGCTGTGAAGACGGCACCAAATTGCCACCCATGTTCATTTTCAAAAGAAGAAGAAGAAGAGTTTGGATTTGATATCCCGCTTTATCACTACCCGAAGGAGTCTCAAAGCGGCTAACATTCTCCTTTCCCTTCCTCCCCCACAACAAACACTCTGTGAGGTGAGGGGGGCTGAGAGACTTCAAAGAAGTGTGACTAGCCCAAGGTCACCCAGCAGCTGCATGTGGAGGAGCGGAGACGCGAACCCGGTTCCCCAGATTACGAGTCCACCGCTCTTAACCACTACACCACACTGGAAAGGAAAGGAAAACATTTCCAAAATGTGGCATTAACAATGATTGGATGGAAACGAAGATGGTATCTTATATGAAGACAGCGAAGAAAGTGATGTCAGTGATTGTGAGCAACTGAGCTTCATAAATCCTGACTCTACCACTGATGAGTTCTTGGGGTTCACAGAAGACTAGAAGAGTACTCGAACCTTAAAGTCTCTCTTCATTTAACAGTGATTATGGTTCTTAATGCCACTGTTGACTGCTGTTCACTTTACATGGTTGAATTATTATTCTGATATTGTTGTTCAGTCGTTCAGTCGTGTCCGACTCTTCGTGACCCCATGGACCAGAGCACGCCAGGCACGTCTATCCTTCACTGCCTCTCGCAGTTTGGCCAAACTCATGTTAGTATTATTCTGATAGTATTATTATTCTGATATACCAGTTGTTTATTAAATTGTTTAGTACAACATTTGATTCAGAATATATTTTTTCTTGTTTTCCTCCTCTAAAAACTAGGTGCATCTTAGGGTCAGGTGCATCTTATGGAGTGAAAAATACGGTGAATGGTAGCCATTGCAGTCAGACCAGGATGGGTGTAATATGCTCAAACCACCTTGCTCCAGTGAGCAACCTGGCCGCTGAATTCTGCACTAGCTGAAGTTTCAAAATTGTCTTCAGAGCCAGACCAACATATAATGCATATCTATATCTAACCTTTAAGTTCCCAGAGCATAGACAACGGTAGATAGGCTATCCCTGTCCAGATAGGGGTGTAGCTGGGCTACTAGCCAAAGCTGATAAAAGGCACTCCAGGCCATCTGAGCCTCGAGCGACAGCAAAGGATCCAGGAGTAACCCCAAGCTACGAACCTGCTCCTTCAGAGGAAGTGTAACCCCATCCAGAGCAGGCAACCTCCCACCCATCTGCTCTAGGGAGCCACCCACTAACTGAGCCTTATCTGGAATGAGCTTCAATCTGTTGGCTCTCATCCAGTCCATTACCAAGGCAAGACACTGATCCAGCACTTCCAGTGCCTTACCTGCAGATAGAAAGGAGAAACAGAGCTGAGTGTCATCAGCATACTGCTGACAACGTACTCCACACCTCTGGATAACCCCTCCCAGCGATTTCATGTAGATGTTAAACAACATGGGGTATAGGATTGGGCCCTGCGGAACCCCACATTGAAGGTTCCACGGGGTTGAAATGCATTCCCCAAGTAACACCCTCTGGGAACGACCATCCAAATAGGACTGGAACCACCACAATGCAGTGCCACCCACCCCCAGTTCAGAGAGTCGCTCCAGAAGGATACCATGGTCGATGGTATTGAAATACACTGAGAGGTCGAGAAAAATTAACAGGGACATGTTTCCCTTATCTCTCTCTCGACAGAGGTCATCATACAGGGCAACCAAGGCAGTTTCTGTGCCAAAAGCAGGCCTACACCCTGATTGAAATGGATCCAGAAAATCATTTTCTTCCAAAAGCACCTGGATTTGGTCTGCAACCACTCACTCCACAACCTTGAAAGGGAGATTAGCAACTGGCTGGTAGTTAGTTAGGCTTTCTGAATTCAGGGGAGGTTTGTTAAGGAGTGGTTTTACTTGTAAAGAGGCACTGGTCATCCCCCTGGCCCAGCCAGCTCTTCCCTCCCTTCTGGTTTTTAACAGTCAGGAGGGGCAAGGGTTGAGAGTGCAAATGGTCGCCCTGACTGATCCAAGAACCGTGTCCATATCCTCAGGCCTTAGCAACTGGAAAAAACTCATCCAACACAACAGGACTAGAATGTGCTCTGGACACCCCATGAGATTCATCTGCTATAACAGCAATCAAGGTCTTGGTGGATGCAAGCAATTTTATCTTCTTCTCCCCCCCCAATAAAGTTTATTATAGAAAGTATATATACAATCAATATACCATTCATAAAATAAAGAATCCTACATAAAGATGCATAAAATAAAAATTCAAACACTGTGACTTCCCTCTGCCTCAGCTTGATATCTTTCAGCATTCTATGCTCTTATTTACATTGTGTTTTTGACAATATTCAACATTCACCTATTATTAATTTTGTCATAATCCAATTCAACTTTACATACTTAGTCCATACATATCAACAGGTTTTCTTTAGAACAGTGTTGCCATTCTTTCCTTAATGTCTGGTTTGACTGGTGTCTTATGGCTGCCGTTTGTTTGGCCAATTCTATAAATTCACATAATTTACCTATCCAGTCTTCTTTTGTGAGAATAATGTCCCCTTTCCCATTTTTAGCAAGTAGTAATCTGGCTGCAGCTATGGCATATAAGAATAAGGATAATCTTTCATTATCCTGTGGGGTGTCCTTTCCTATAATGCCCATTAGGTATGCCTCCGGCTTTTTTTCCTATAGGAGCTTTGAGCATCTTTTTTAGCTCTAAATGGATACACCCCCAAAATTTATTAATTTTCTCACAGCGCCACCATACATGTATTGTTGTTCCCTCTGCATTATTGCATTTCCAACATTGGTTGGATTTGAATTTATGTATCTTGGCTAGTTTGGAAGGTGTCATATACCACCTGTATAACATTTTCATTAAGTTTTCCTTGATAGTACGGTATAACAGGCAGTAAATCTGATCTCTAACTTCCAGAGACTCTCCCACTATTCCATCTGTATTGTGAGGCTGATGTACTGGGCCCATTTAACCATTACATCCTTTACTTCCTCGTCTTTCAGATCCCATTCCAATAACAGGTCACAATTTTTAGATTATAATTTTTTGTCATTTCATAATAATACTTTTTGTAGTTTAGATTCCTCTTTTCCAAAGCCAATTTTTTTATCTGAATTAAAAACGTTGTTCCATAGGTGATATTGAAGCCAATCAGTGAGGTAGTGCCTTATCTCTCTGAATGTTTTCAATTTCAGATGTCCTTGATCGTCTTTTAATAGTTGACTATAGGTTGCCCAATTTCCCTGGTATTTTGTCCACACTTTATAAAGAGCATTTCTGACTATATGATTAGTGAACCCTCGGTGGACTTTGACCTTATTGTAGCCAAGGTATGCATGCCATCCATACCTGTTGTTACAACTCTCCAAATCAAGTATATCTGTTTTCTCTAGTAAGATCCAATCCTTAATCCAACATAAGCAGAAGGCTTCGAAATATGTTCTTAAATCGGGGAGTGCAAAATCCCCTTTCTTTTTTGTCCATCAGAAATTTATATTTTATGTGGGGTTTCTTACCCTGCCATATGAACCTGGTGAGATCTCTGCTCCAATCGTCGTAGCATTCTGGCAAGCAATTTTAACAACAATATGCTTTGCAAACAAGTCACAGTCAGCTACCATTGGTTCTACCACCTCCTTTGGGCCAGCCTGTAAAAGGCCCCGTACAACCCGGAAAAGCTCTGCAAGATGACATAATGAGGATGCAATGGAGGCAGAAAACTATGCTTTCTTTGCTGCCTTCACTGCCACTAGCTAGGTTGGATAATGAGCCCTTACCAGTGTTTGGTTCCATTAATTCGGATCTTTCATCCACTTGCATTCAGTCTCCCAGCTTTGAGTATACCAGGGGGCCAATCGGGCTCAACAAAGTGGGAGAGGACGCTTAGGGATATTCATATTATTAGCAGTAGTATTATTATTAGTATTATTATTATTAGCCTGTCTGTATAAGGCCTCAGCCACACTTGGACTTTGAATGTGGACTTGAAGTTGCTTGTTTCTCCTGTTTTTTAAACCTCTTCTGCCCAGAACTGCCCTTGCAGAAACTGCTGCATTTAATTGAAGCACAAACATTTAAAATGTGTGTCTGTGTAGGAGGCGTTTTTGGGTTGTTTTTGTTTCTGTTTTGTTTAAGTAATTTGAGTTTTTATATTGTAATTTTATCCTGTGAGGCCTTTGGGTATAGGAAGGTATATATATTTCATAAATTATAGTAAAGTCAGGGCAGATAAAAATTATTACAAGTTCCAGGATGAGCCCCTGCAGAAGGTTTTCCAATGCTTAAGTGTTTGCCCTGACCCCAAGCCCTATGGGGAGACCAAGGAAGGTCACCCACCTGCCCAAGTTGGCCTGTAGGGAGGGGAGGAGGAGAAAGATTTGCCCTTCCAATGGGAAAAGATGTCCTACCCCCATACAAAGGGGGAAGCACCTACAAATGCATTATTTTAGCGGAATTATATACAGAATGCATTAATTGTGGCAAATGTCAATATTTGGGGAAATATCCTTTGCAAAAGCGTGTGCATTAGGAGAGACCTACACCAAAATGCTTACCAATTTTCAATAGGTATTTAAAAATAATAAGATGTGAAAATCTGGATAAATTGATGACTAGAAAAAGGAGACACATTGAAATGGTTTGCGGAATAGGGTTTTTTTAAATCCCTCCCCATACTCCCTCCAGCAGTAGCACCACTCTCCCGCCCCCCAGGTATAATATATAACAATATGACGCACCTCCAGCGCCTCCGCGAGGAAGTACAGCCGCCGCCATGACCACCATCTCCCTGGGGAAGCGGGACAGGAAGCGGAAGCTCCTATTCTTCTCGCAGCTTTCCCCCCCTTTTTTTTCTGCCGCTCTAGGAATCTCAGCTCTGTCGCCGCTGCTTTTAACCGTTTCGGAGCCGAGCGGCAGGAGCCTCTTCCTTCTCCGGGCAGAGCGCGAGGAGAAGCGCTCGCCTCGCCTCCAGCCCCGCTGGATCAGTTGTGCTGGCTCCTCAAAACTTTTCCTAAACTATTTTTTAAAATACATATATTTTATTTTCAATTTTCAAAATTTATCCTTTTGGTATATACATACCCAATCTGTTATGTACTGAGTTGAATAGGATCCAAAATGCAGCAGTCTGATTGGTCCTAGAACAATAGGATTCAGAATTCAGCATTTTGGATCCTATTCAACTTAGTACATAGGTAAAGGTAAAGGGACCCCTGACCATTAGGTCCAATCGTGTCCGACTCTGGGGTTGCAGCGCTCATCTCGCTTTACTGGCCGAGGGAGCCGGCGTACAGCTTCCGGGTCATGTGGCCAGCATGACAAGGCCGCTTCTGGCGAACCAGAGCAGCGCACGGAAACGCCGTTTACCTTCCCACCGGAGCGGTTCCTACAAAACACAATCCAAATTTGCAATAGATGACTGCCCCCCCGTTTCCACCACCCCCCTTTATTCTCCTTGCATATAATTATATTTCTCCAATGAATTTCAACTTATTTTTCCCTTCCTAATTCTATTCTTAGTTCATAAATGTTACATCAAACCTGCTAATGTTTTGACGTTTTTACAGTGTTCTTTAAAATAGTCTACAAAGTTTTCCCATCCTTGATTGATTTTTTCCTCATCTTGGTGCCTGATCTTCACTGTAATTTAGCCATTTCGGCATAGTCAATCATCTTAGTTATCCATTCTTCTTTTGTTGGGACCTTGTCTTCTTTCCACATCTGGGCTAGTAGCATTCTGGCCGCTGTAGTCGCATAAATAGTCTCTTTTGCTTCCTTGGCAATTCTTCTATCTACAACCTCTCCTAGACAATGACAGTTCTCTTTCTTAAGCTCTGGAAGGAAGACCTTTCATCGCCTACAGACAGCCACCCAAACTTAAACAACTCCTCACCCACAATAATACAACAACCAGAATTAACACGGACACTGGCACCAGAGCCTGCAATAAACCCAGATGCCAACTTTGCTGCCACATACACCCGGACAACACCATTACTGGCCCCAACAACATCAAACATACCATCTCAGGACTATTGAATTGCTCATCTTCTAACACTGTGTATAACATCAAATGCCAACAGTGCCCTTCAGCTCTCTATATTGGACAAACCGGCCAGACCCTACACCAGAGGATAAATGGACATAAATCTTACATCAGGAATCACAAGACAGAGAAACCAGTAGAACACTTCAATCTCCCAGGACATTCTATACAAAATCTCAAAGTAGCTTTCTTATTATAAAAGCATTTCAGAAATAGACTGGAAAGAGAAGCTGCTGAATTGCAACATATTACCAAACTTAAAACCATGGAGAGACCTGGTCTGAATAGAGCAGCGTTCCCCAACCGGTGTGCCGCAGCACAGGAGTGTGCCGCAAGACACCGGCTCCTGTGCCGCGGGAAGACACCGGTTGCTGTGCCGCCCTGGGCCGCTTCCGCTTCCGGGTTGGTCCGGGCTGGCGTCGCCTCGGCTCCTTAAAAGGACCTTTGGGGGCACAAATACAGCGAGGACTGTGAGCAGATTCGGAACTAGCCGCTGCAACCCCCGCAGGCAGCTGCCGCTGCAGCCTCGCCCTCCAGGACCGGGTGTGCGCTTTCGCTTCCTCTAGGCGCCGCTCCTCCCCGCTGCCTGGCGCGCCGCCGCAGGAGCCTCGGAGAGAGCAAAGACCCGCCTCCCCGCCTCCCTGCCCTGCCCACGCCCAGCGCCGATCGAGGAAGTTGCGGCCGCCGATGCCGCTGGAAAGTCCGGAGCTTGGAGGAAGGAGGAACCCCCTACCCTCGCCGGCTAGCAGCTGAGGCGCTTTTACGCGTGCGAGGGAAAGGGCAGGGGGCTGCTTGCCCCAGGATTGCAGGTACGGACGCTCAGCGCCGCAAGTCCTCTCTCCACTCATCCTTTTTTTAATGTTTAGGTTGTTCCATCCTACCTCGTCGCCCCCCCCCCGCTCTCATTCAAGCAAAGCTGCACCGTGCAGAAAAACAAAACTCTAGCAAAAGAGGGGCGATGGAAGAGTCTTTAAGAACGCCCAGCAAAGCGTGCCTGGCGTTTCAGCTTTATTATGGGGAGACGCTGCTAATTTATTTATTTATTTGCTTGCTTGCTTGCAAGGGGTTCCAGGGTAGGATTGCTCGCCGACCGCCGCCTTCGCCTTCCCCTCCCTCCCGCCAGGGCGCGCGGACACCCCGCCCCCCGGGGCGGGGGGGGGGCGGGGTGCATGTGGTGGTGGTGTGCCACGAGATTTTTTCCATGGGGCAGGTGTGCCGTTGCCCCGAGGAGGTTGAAAAACACTGGAATAGAGACATTGGATTCTTATATCATTATACATGGCAAAGCTATTTTTAGCCATCTCACCCCCTTGCTTTTTCCTGTAAGACCAATTGCAGGTTTACCACACCTATCAGCCAATCACCCACTCTCCCACCCTTCTGAGTAATAACCCTCCCCACCCTCTATATATAAGGGTCTGGTGACTTCTGTTTCAGTATATCTGAAGAAGTGTGCATGCACACGAAAGCTCATACCAATAGCTAACTTAGTTGGTCTCTAAGGTGCTACTGGAAGGATTTTTTTATTTTTTTCCTTATAACTTTAAACATTTTTTTAAGTTTATTGTATATCATTTTCCAGAAGCCCTTTACTTTTTTACATGTCCACCACAAATGGAAAAAATGTAGATTCCTTATCCTTACATTTCCAGCATAAATTTGAGGTATCTTTATACATTTTAGCAAGCTTTACTGGAGTCAAATACCATCGGTACATCATCTTCATATAATTTTCTTTTAATGAACTACATGCCGTGAATTTTAAAATCCCTTTCCACAGCTTTCCCCATAATTCAAGTGGTATATTGGCTTTGTGGTAGCGGGAATGCCTGAATCTCTGGCACTTGGTATCTGAGCTGGGGGCGTCCCCATCCAGGAGGGTCTTCATAGCTCTTCCCAAGATCTCCCAAGTGGGGCAGTTTGGGGATTTGGACAGCATGGAATCATAGAATCATAGAGTTGGAAGAGACCACAAGGGCCATCCAGTCCAACCCCCTGCCAAGCAGGAAACACCATCAAAGCATTCCTGACAGGTGGCTGTCAAGCCTCTGCTTAAAGACCTCCAAAGAAGGAGACTCCACCACACTCCTTGGCAGCAAATTCCACTGTCAAACAGCTCTTACTGTCAGGAAGTTCTTTCTAATGTTTAGGTGGAATCTTCTTTCTTGTAGTTTGAATCCATTGCTCCATGTCCACTTCTCTGGAGCAGCAGAAAACAACCTTTCTCCCTCCTCTATATGACATCATTTTATATATTTGAACATGACTATCATATCACCCCTTAACCTTCTCTTCTCCAGGCTAAACATACCCAGCAGCCTCCAATATGGCTGAAGGATTCTCCCCCCCACCCCCGCAGCCTCTTTTTCTATTCTTTCCATGTTCTGCTTTAAGGCAAAGGCTGGCCAAGTGACTGGAACACAAGGGGGCTGAGCCAGAGGTGGGGGAACCTCAGGTCCTGCTCCAAGCTGCTCTGGGTTGGAGCAGGATCCGGCCCCAGCCTCCCTGCCTGCTTCCTTCCATGCATCCAACCTCTGCAGCCTCTCTTCTGCAAAAGGACCATGCAAGAGGGAGGAGGGGTGCTTGCCCTGGAGGACCAAGCTGCTCCTCCAGTTTCCTGCCTCTCTCGAAATCCAGCAATTCATCTTTAACCCTTTGAACACCAACAGCTGTGGAAGGGGGGGGGGATAAATCTTCCCCCTTCTAGGAACCCTGATCTCTACTTTCACAATGTTGGGACTTCTTAGGCAGTGGTGAGAGGCAGTGTGGTGGAGTGCTGACTATGGTCTTGGAAGACCAGGGATCGAATTCCCCAACGGGTGGCCATGGGGCCAGTCAATGCCTCCCAGCCTAACCTACCTCACAGGGTTGTTGTAGGGGATTAAAGGATGAGAGGAAGAACCAAGTATTAATATGCTACCTTCAGCTCCTTGGAGGAAAAGGCAGGATGTCGAATCAGAGAATTGTAAAGTTGGAATGGGACCCAATGGTCATCTAGTCCAACCCCATACACAGAAACACATATATATATTTGTAGGGGTTGTTTTCATTTTTATTATGTATTTTGTGGTTTTATATCTTGATTTTATTCTGCGACCTCGGGTATAGGGCAGTATATAAATTCAAACAACAACAACAACGGGGCATCGAGACGATTTTATGGAACCAAGGTGGGAGTCAGAAAAATTTGGGAGCCACTGTGTTAAAAGGGTGTGTGTTGTAGATTGCATATCAACTTTCCTCCGTTATCTATATTCCCACCTTGTCAATGGGCTGGGTGATGGGGGATGTGTGTGTATGGGCAGCTTCCATAGAATTCTTGAGTTGGAAGGGACCCCAAAGGTCCTCTAGTCCAGTGTTTTTCAACCTTTTTTGGGCCAAGGCACACTTGTTGCATGAAAAAAATCTCGAGGCACACCACCATTCGAAAATGTTAAAAAATTTAACTCTGTGCCTGTATTGACTATATATAAAGTAATTCTCTTGAATAGGAATCAAATAAACACAGTGCTACTCCAACAAGGTAAAATAGTCCCCAAGTCATGATAGGCAATGGCTCTACTCAGTGAGACAACATTGGTCACATATTTATTTGATTGTCTGCTTTTGTTTAATTTGTTGTTGCTTTGTTCTTTTGTGTAAATCATTTGGGCACCTCCCTGGTCAAGGCAAAAAAGCAAGATATATACAGGGCACATACATAATTTAAAAATCCTGACTGGCCAAATAAAGTTTTGTGTAAATCATTTGGGCACCTCCCTGGTCAAGGCAAAAAAGCAAGGCAAAAAAACCCGCGCCCCTTACCTGAGTGGATGCCAAGCTCTCCGAGGCGCCGCTCCTTGTCGCTGAGGTCGAGGCCGAGCGGGGGAAAACCGATCAGCAGGCGCTGGGCCTGGAAGGCTGCCGGGCTAAGCCCTATTGGTCCCTGGCAACCAATCAGAATCGGCGGGGAGCTGGCGCATGTGCGGTAGGTCGCCGGTGGGTTTCTGCGCTCCCTTTCCCCCAGTGCAGCCGCTGCTACGCGTTTGCGGCTGCGGCGTGGGGTCCCGAGCCACGGTTTTACCGCGGCACACCAGCCGGTGTCTCACGGCACACTAGTGTGCCGCGGCACACCGGTTGGGAAACGCTGCTCTAGTCCAACCCCCTGCAAGACAGGAAATTCAGCTAAAGCATACCTGACAGATGGCCATCCAACCTCTGCTTAAAAACCTCCAAGGAAGGGAAGACCGTTCATTGTGATGGAACTGTATCCCAGCCAGGTGGCACTCATAGTGAGGAAAGGATCTGTCACACGACCTTTGGGGAAAGCCTGCAGAGTCCAGGTAAGCAGATAGGAAGGAAAAGCACAATTTCCTCTTTCACGGCATTTAACCCTCAGGGGACCAAAATTTATCTGCTTTCCCCCCCCCCCCCCGAGATTCAGCACCTGTTGGGAAGAGTGGGACTGACTCCTGAGAAAACCTGCACCGAAGCGAGTTGTAAATGGCTTCTTAGAAATTGCATACTTGTTTTGCTATTACATCTACGTTTATTATTTTGTTCCCTAAAATTTACTATACATCTGCTTGGGATTTTTTAAATCCATGGTTCAGGAAAAATAAAACAATGAAATTATCAGTAAAAAAAGTTAAAATGACTAATTTATTATTTAAAAATAATTAAAATAAACAATAAAACCTGCAATAAAACCCGGATTAAAACACAGTGAAAGCGACTGCCACGTATCAATAGGCAATGAGTTCCGAAGTCGAGTGGAAATATTCTTCAATTTTTTGACTGCCATGTTGTGCAAATCCAGTACATCGCATTTCCATAATTATTTTCCTAACGAGTTGCATGTGCACAGAGAAACAGATCCTCACAACGAATCCAGGTTTCCTGGCTTAGATCCTGGCTTTCTTGTGGACTTCAGCAGCAAACCCAGACTTAAGGATTTGCTTGCCTGCTTCCCCTCTTGCCCATGTGCCTGGTGAGAAAATGGGCAACCTTTGGCACTAGAAGTGGCAGAGCACCAAACAGACACATTGGGGTCTGCGCAGGCTCTCCGCCAGTGGCGAGGAACAGCTTGTGCAAACCTTATAGTGAATGACACACATACAAGGGGTGGGGGACACCAGTGGGCAGCTTCTAACAAGTCAGCAAAGATAGTGGCATGAGCCAAGGAAGCAGACACACACAAGCTCAGCAAGGCAGGAGGAGCGAAGTCATCAGAGTAAGAAGGCCGTTTGCTCCCTGAACTCCTATCTTATCGGAGCTATGGTCACATTATTATGTTAGGTGATTGGTAGAAATTGTGGAAAGAAACATGAAATTTACAACGTAATGCGTTAGAAGAAAATGTTTTGAAGATGATGTATAGATGGTACATTAAAGGTAAAGGGACCCCTGACCATTAGGTCCAGTCGTGTCCGACTCTGGGGTTGCGGCGCTCATCTCGCTTTATTGGCTGAGAGCCGGTGTACAGCTTCCGGGTCATGTGGCCAGCATGACTAAGCCGCTTCTGGCCAACCAGAGCAACGCACGGAAACGCAGTTTACCTTCCCGCCAGAGCGGTTCCTATTTATCTACCGGTACTTGCACTTTGATGTGCTTTCAAACTGCTAGGTGGGCAGGAGCTGGGACCGAGCAGCGGGAGCTCACCCCGTCGCAGGGATTCGAACCGCCAACCTTCTGATAAGCAAGCCCTAGGCTTTGTGGTTTAACCCACAGCGCCACCTGGGTCCTAGATGGTACATTACACCAGTTAAATTAGCAAAATTTTATAAGGTTGATAATAAATGTTGGAAATGTAAGGAAAAAGAAGGTACCTTTTATCGTATGTGTTGGGAATGTAAGAAGGTGAAAGGATTTTGGGATATGATATATAATGAAATTAAGAAAATGTTGAAATATACATTTGTTAAAAAACCAGAATCTTTTCTATTGGGAATCATAGGTACAGATGTTAAAAAACAAGATGTTATACTTTTCCAATATGCAGTAACAGCAGCAAGAATTTTGATTGCACAAAAATGGAAACAAGACGAAACACCGACAAAGGAAGAGTGGACACTGAAATTAATGGAGTATGCGGAATTGGACAAAATGACGGGAAGAATCCGAGAACAGCGGGACCAGAAGTTCATCAAAGATTGGACTAAGTTTGCAGATTATTTGAAGGACAATTGCTTTGAATTGAATACGTTGGTAGGACTGTGAGAAGCTTTGTAGATTAAAGAAGGTCATTGTAATATGAAATTTTAGTGATAAATTTAAGTGTTTTAATTTTAAGCAGTGATTGATTAGTGAAGTATAGATACTAGTGATGAATGTTAGAATATCATAAGGAGGGTTTGTTGGAAGTCATGGCCTTAAAAAGCCAAAAGGCCAAGAATTGAAAAGATAATGTGATGGAATATATTATTGTATTGTTAAAAAAAAACAATAAAAATGATATGGCGAAAAAGAAAGATCCAATCTACAATTGAATTAGCAAAGTTCACGTCCCTAACCTCACCTTTAACTAGAGCAGGATTCCCACACTTGGATCTCCGGTTCTTTCTGGACTACAACTCCCATCACCCCCAGCTAGCAGTAGTAAGGGATGATGGGAACTGTAGTCCAAAAACAGCTAGAGACCCAAGTTAGGGAAAGCCTGCACTAGGGAATCTAGGGCAATTGTTTTCCTAACACAGGCATTTTTTACATTTCTCTGCAAAAATATCTTTTAAAATGCATTTAAGACAGAATTCAGTTTTTAGCATTGTCTGCTGGATGAGGTTGGATTTCCTTTTGGGGTCTGGGGTTCAGCAGCTCTCTGCCCAGGAATTCCCAGGAAGGGCTTGTGCAAGCATTTTAATGAATGACAGACATATGGGGGGACCAAAACACGATCATTGGCTTACTCTCTGTAGGAGTTATTTGATATGATTAAAGGTCTTCCCACACTCCAACCCTTTCTAAGATGTTTCCCTTGTACTAATTTTTTACTGTTTAGTAAGGTAGCCCTTGTCACTGAAGTTCTTTCCATACGCCAAACATTTTTAAGATTTCCTCCTTGTATGAGTTCTTTGGTGTCTAGTAAGGTGACTCCTGTTCCTGAAGCTCTTTCCACATGTGGAACATTTATATGGTTTGTCCCCTGTATGAGTTCTTTGATGCAACATAAGGGAGCTACTGCAACTGAAGCTTTTTCCACACTCTGAACATGTATACGTTTTCTCTCCGGTATGAGTTCGCTGGTGCAACATAAGGGAGCTACCACGACTGAAGCGCTTCCCGCACACCAAGCATTTATAAGGTTTCTCTCCTGTGTGCACTCTTTGATGCAACGTAAGAGTGCCATTCTGAGTGAAGCTCTTTCCACACTCCAAACATGTGTATCGTTTCTCCCCTACATGAATTTTTTGATGCAAGGAAAGGGAGTCGATGCGACTGAAGCTGTTGCCACATTCCCAGCATTTATAGGGTTTGCTGTCTCGATGAGTTTGTTGATGTCTAGTAAGCGCACTGCTGTGACTGAAGCTCTTTCCGCACTCAGAACATGTATATGGTTTCTCCCCTGTATGAATGTGCTGATGCAAAGAAAGGTCACTACTTTGAGTGAAGCTCTTTCCACACTCTGAGCATGTATACGGTTTCTCCCCTGTATGAGATCTTTGATGCAAGGTAAGGCCACTACTTTGAGTGAAGCTCTTTCCACACTCTGAGCATGTATACGGTCTCTCCCTTGTATGAGATCTTTGATGCAAGGTAAGGTGACCACTATGACTGAATCTCTTTCCACATTCTGAACATTTATATGGTTTTTCTCCTGTATGAATTCGTTGATGCAAGATAAGGGCACTACTGTGACTGAAGCTCTTTCCACACTCCAGACATTTATATGGTTTCTCTCCTGTGTGTACTCTTTGATGTGAGGTAAGAGTTGAGCGACTACCAAATCCCTTTCCACACACGGTGCATTCATGCTTTTTCTCCTCTCTGTGAATTTGATTTTCACCTCCCTGAGATGTACCAGAGTCACCCTCCGGCTTCTCCTTTCGTCTCCCCTCTTGCCTGCTGCCTCCATCTTGAACCCTCAGATTCCTTTGCTCCTCCTCCTCTTTGGATCCTTTGGGTGACACTTCTGATTGTTCCCCTTCTGCCAGCATCCCTTCATTATCTCCTGATGGAATAAAAAGGCAAACTGATTAAATGCGAAAGGAGCGTCTTCACCCCAATCATTCAGTCAGGACACAGAGATCCAGGTCTCAGGGCCTTGTGGCAGTTCCCTCAATGTGAGAAGTGAAGCTGCAGGGAACCAGGGAGAGGGCCTCCTCGGTAGTGGTGCCCACCCTGTGGAACACCCTCCCATCAGATGTCAAATAAACAACTATACAACTTTAAGAAGACATCTGCAGACACCCTTATATAGGGAAAATTTTAATGTTTGATGTTTGACTGTGCTTGTTGGAATCCAGCTAGTTTGGCTGGGGCAACCCAGTCAGATCCGTAGGGTAAAAATAATGAAAATATTAATGTTAGAATTATTGTTTATTTAGTTTACATTCTAATCAGGGTGGATTTGATTTAAATCAAATTGATTTAAATCACGATTTAAATCACGATTTAAATCACTAGTCAATAAGACTTGATTTAAATCACTAGTCAGTAAGACTTGATTTAAATATTTTTTTTACAGAAAGACTCATTCTTGCTGGTATAATCTTAATATTTGCAACCATATGAAGGTTTCATTTTTGGAATAATAAATTTTCAGAGTGGTTTTTACAGTTATATCAAAAATTACTGATTTGGTTATACTACTAGACATACATAGACAGATGATTATGAAATTATGGTGAGGTTTAATAAGTTAACTGTTTATATTTGGACAACTTTTCTGCTGTACTTTATTGGAAGGAGAAAAATAATCATTTCCTTAATAACCATTTAAACAATTTATTTGACTAAAACAATAACATGATAGCATATGTATCCATGTTTGTTAACTGATGTGGTTAAACATTTAAAAAAAAAAAACTTCGACTGAGTTTTAGCACACTTGATAAACTTAAAACAAATGCTTATTTCCTGATGAATAGCCTTTGGACTACAATGTAACTTAAATAGAAGACTATATTTAGAAAGATTTTTCCTCCAAAAGCATTTTATTTTAAAAATCCGATTTAAATCAAAAAAATCCGATTTAAATCAAAAAAATCCGATTTTTTTGATTTTTTTAAAAAAATCATTGATTTTTATCCACCCTGATTCTAATAAATTCTCAGAAAAGATCACAGAATAAAAACAACAACCCAATAACACCCCCCCTCAAAAACGTCACATTTGAAGAAGGGTATAGCATGGCACCTAAATTTGTATAATGAAGGCGCCAGGCGACCTTTCCTGGGGAGAGCATTCCACAGACAAGGAGCCACTGCAGAGAAGGCCCTGTTCTTGTGTTGCCACCCTCCGACCACGTCAGAAGGAGGCCCACGAAGGAGGTTCTCAGAAGGGGATCTCAGGGTCTGGGTAGGTTCATACGGAAATAAAAAGTCCTTGAAGTATTGTGGTCCAGAGCCATTTAAGGCTTTATAGGTCAAAACCAGCACTTTGAATTGGGCCCGGAAACTAATTGGTAGCCAATACAGTCAGAACAGGATCGGTGTGATATGCTCAAATTGTCTTGCTCCGGTGAGCAACCTATCTGCTGAATTCTGCACTAGCTGAAATTTCCAAACTGTCTTCAGAAGAAACCCTACGTATAACACATATTATATTGAACTTTGAAGTTACCAGGGCATAGACAACGGTAGATAGGCTATCACTGTTCAGATAAAGGTATGACTGGGCTACCAGCCAAAGCTGATGATAGACACTCCATGCCATCTGAGCCTCGAGCGACAGCAAGGGATCCAGGACTAACCCCAAGCTACGAACCTGCTCCTTCAGAGGAAGTGTAACCCCATCCAGAGCAGGCAACCTACCAGCCATCTGCTCTAGGGAACCACCCACTAACTGAGCCTCACTCTTATCTGGATTGAGCTTCAATTTCCTGGCTCAAATCCAGTCCATTACCAAGGCAAGACACTAGTCCAGCACTTCCACTGCCTCACCTGCAAATAGAAAGGGAAACAGAGCTGAGTGTCATCAGCATACTGACAACATACTCCAACCCTCTGGATAACCCCTCACAGCGATTTCATGTAGATGTTAAACAACATGGGGGATAGGATTGGGCCCTGCGGAACCCCACATTGAAGGTTCCACGGGGCTGAAACACATTCCCCAAGTAACACCCTCTGGGAACGACCATCCAAATAGGACTGGAACCACCACAATGCGGTGCCACCCACCCCCAGTTCAGAGAGTCGCTCCAGAAGGATACCATGGTCGATGGTATTGAAAGCCGCTGAGAAGAATTAACAGGGACACATTTCCTTTGTCTCTCTCATGACAGAAATCATCATACAGGGCGACCAAAGCAGTTTCTGTGACAAATCCAGGCCTAAACCCTGATTGAAATATATCCAGAAAATCATTTTCTTCCAAAAGCACCTGTTTCCGGTCTGCGACCACTCACTCCAGAACCTTGCCAAGGAAAGGGAGATTAGCAACTGGCTGGTAATTAGTTAGGCTTTCTGAATTCAGGGAAGGTTTGTTAGGGAGTGGTTTTACCTCTGTCCCCTTCAAACATGCAGGGACCACCCCCTCTTGTAAAGAGGCACTGGTCATATCCCTGGCCATCCAGCTGTTCTCTCCCTGCTGGTTTTTAACAGTCAGAAGGGGCAAGGGTTGAGAGTGCAAATGGTCGCCCTGACTGATCCAAGTACCGTGTCCATATGCTCAGGCCTTACCAACTGAAAAAAACTAATCCAACACAACAGGACTAGAATGTGCTCTGGACACCCCATGAGATTCATCTGCTATAACAGCAGTCAAGGTCTTGGTGGATGCAAGCAATTTTATCTTCCTCTTCCTTCCCCCCCCCCCTCAATAAAGTTTATTATAGAAAGTATACATACAATCAATATACCATCCATAAAATAAAGATTCCTACATAAAGATGCATAAAATAAAAATTCAAACACTGTGACTTCCCTCTGCCTCAGCTTGATATCTTTCAGTATTCTATACTCTTATTTACATTGTGTTTTCTACAATATTCAACATTCACCTGTTATTAACTTTGTCATAATCCCATTCAACTTTACATACTTATCAACAGGTTTTCTTTAGAACAGTGTTTTTTCATATAGTCCTCAAAGCATTGCCACTCCTTCCTTAATTTCTCAACTGGCTGGTAATTAGTTAGGCTTTTGGATTTCAGGAAAGGTTTCTTAAGAAATGGTTTTACCTCTGCCTCCTTCAAACACGCAGAGATCACCCCTCCCCCCATAAACAGGCACTGATATCTCCCTGGCCCAGCCAGCTGCTCCCTCCCTGCTGGATTTTAACAGTCAGGAGGGGCAAGGGTCTAGAGTGCAAAGGTCACCCTGACTGAACCAAGCACCTTGTCCATATCCTCAGGCCTTACCAACTGAAAAACCTCATCTAATAAACAGGACTAGACTGTGCTCTGGATAACCCATGAGATTCATCTGCTATAACAGCAGAGTCAAGGTCTTGGTCGATGCAAGCAATTTTATTTTAAATATTTTTAAAATGTGTGTGTTGGGGGGAGGGTTATTGGGTTGTTTTTGTTTAGATTATGTACTTTGACTTTTTATATTGTAAATTTATTCTCTGAACCAACCTGAGACCTGTGGGTATAGTGAGGTATATAAATTTAATAAATAATAGTAAAATCAGGGCTGATAAAAATTATTACAACTTCCAGGGTGAGCCTTGGTAGAAGATTTTCCAATGCTTAAGGGTTTGCCTTGACCCCAAGCCCTATGGAGAGACTAAGGAAGGTCACCACCTGCCCAGGTTGGCCTGCAGGGAGGAGGGGAGGAGAAAGATCTGCCCTTCCATTGGGGAAAGATGTCCTGCCCCCCATACAAAGGGGGAAAGACCTATAAATGCATTATTTTAGCGGAATTATATACAGAATGCATTAATTGTCGGAAACGTAATTATTATGGAAAATATCTTTATGGGAAAATTATCCAGTATAATATTACCCACCTGCAGCTGCTCTGCGAGGAAGGACAGGCGCCATTACCCAGCTTTCCCCCCCACCCTTGGGAAGCGGAAGCTCCTGTTCTCCCGCCAGAATTCCCTACCACTCTAGGAATCTTAGCTCTGTCGCCGCTGCTCTTAACCGTTTCGGGGCCGAGCATCAGGAACCTCTGGGCTGCTCCAGGCAGAGAGGCAGTAGAAGCGCTCGCCTCCGGAAAGCCGCGCCAAAATAACATTTTTCCTTTTGGTATATGCATATCCAATCCAAATTTGCATACAGACAGCCACCCAATTACACCCTCCATATATGGGGCTGGGCTGCTGACGCCTACTTGGAAGGCTTAAAAAAGCGGATTGTATAAATTCGTGGACTAGGCTGTCTGTGGCTACAAACCCTGATGTCTATGTTTGTTTCATTTATTTTTGTTTATTATCTTCCTTAGTGGAATAATTACTCTGAATAATGGCTTTTTATAGGTTAGGGTAAGGCAGGTGGTTTTTTTGTGGGGGTTGTTGTTTTGATTTTTATTATGCATTTTGTGGTTTTATATCTTGATTTTATTCTGAGACCCCTGGGTATAGGACTGTGGCGACCACACAGAGCCCCCGGTCTTTCCACGGACTATTGACCCTGTGCCACCACCACTAATCCGCTGCCACCAACCAGGTTCTCCCCGGTAATATATTCAGACTCAGTCAGGTTGTAACGTATTAACAAAGAATCCAGTTTATTGTTAACGCAAACCAGTGTGAAATACTTTGAAACACTGTAAACCGATTCACTCTCTCTCTCTGTCTTTAACCCACTCTGACTCCTTTGCCTTCCACCCACAAGAACCCAACCAAACCAACCGTCTCCCTATTCCCAACTGTCTTCCAACTGAACTAACTGAACTCCCAACTGAACTAACTGCCAAAACCCCTATGCTGAGCCTTAAACTTAGTTAGGCTCCGCCCCTGGACCTTCCTATTGGCCAGCTTATTAACCCTTTTATCTCTGCCTGTACAAACATACAGTATTCCCAGAGTGGGCAAAATGCCACAAGGACGGTATATAAATTCAAATAAGAATAAGAATAATAGGGCATTGGGACGATTTTATGTAACCAAAAAGGTGGGAGTCAGGAAAATTTGCGAGCCACTGTGTTAAAAGGGCGTGTGTGTGTGTTGCAGATTGCATTTCAACTTTCCTACTACGTTATTTATATTCCCACCTTGTGAATGGGCTGGGTGAGGGGGGCTGTGTTTGTATAGGCAGCTTCCATAGAATAGTCCAAGGGAAGGGACCCCAAAGGTCCTCCAGTCCAACCCCCTGCAATACAGGAATTTCAGCTAAACTCAGGGGTCAGCAAACGTTTTCAGCAGGGGGCCAGTCCACTGCCCCTCGGACCTTGTGGGGGGTGGACTATATACCGGTATATATTTTTTGGGGGGGAATGAACAAATTCCTACGCCCCACAAATAACCCAATAAACCACCAGGCAGGCCCCATTAATAAGCGAGAGATGCATTTTAAATAAAAGGACACATTCTACTCATGTAAAAACACGCCGATTCCCAGACCTTGTGGGGGGCGGACTATTTTTTGGGGGGGGTGAACAAATAAAAGGACACATTCTACTCATGTAAAAACACCAGGCAGGTCCCACAAAGAACCCAGAGATGCATTCTAAATAAAAGGACACATTCTACTCATGTAAAAACACGCCGATTCCCAGACCGCCCGCGGGCCGCATTTAGAAGGCGATTGGGCAGGATCCGGCCTCCGGGCCTTAGGTTGCCTACCCCTGAGCTAAAGCATCCCAAGGAAGGGGAAACAGTTCCACTGTCACACACAGGTTCTTGTAAGCAATCACATTGTGGTGGAACTGTATCCTAGCCAGGTGGCACTCCTAGTGAGGAAAGGATCTGTACCACCCAAGACCTTTGGGGAAAGCCTGTAGAGTTCAGGCAAGCAGATAGGAAGGAAAAGTATACTTTCCTCTTTCCCTGCATTTAACCAAAATCTCTTGTGCCTGGGGAATCCCCAAACTGAATTTATCTCCTTTTCCCTGAGATTAAGCACCTGTTGGGAACAGTGGGACTGACCCCTGGGGAAACCTGCACCGGAGCGGGTTGTAAATGGCTTCTTAGGAATTGCATGCTTTTTGGGGCTATTTCATCTTTTGTACGTATTTATTATTTTGTTTTGTAAGATTTACATACAACATTACATATGAATATTTAAAAAAACCACGGTTCAAGGGGAAAAAACAATAAAATTATCAGGGGGAAAAAGTTAAAATGACTATTTACCGGTAATTATTGAAAAATAATTAAAATGAATGCTAAAACCTGGATTAAAACACACATCAGCATTTGACACATCTGGACAGCCTTGCATGAAGAAAAATGTAGTTAGTGGGTGCTGAAGATTACAGTGAAAGCGACTGCCTCTTATCAATAGGCAGGGAGTTCCAAAGTCGAGTGGAAACATTCTTCAATTTTTGGATTGCACTTTTGGGAAAATCCAGCGCGTCGCAAAACATGCATTTACAAAATTAATATCCTAAAACGGAGCACAGAGAAACAAATCCCCACAATGAACCTAGGATTCCTGGCTCAGATCCTGGCGTTCCTGTGGACTTCAGTAGCAAACCGGGCCTTAAGGATTTGGGTTCCTTCTTCCCCTCTTGCCCATGTAACTGGTAGAAAAATGGGCAACCTTTGGCACAGGAAGTGGCAGAGCACCAAACAGACACATTGGGGTCTGCGCAGGCTCTCCGCCAGTGGTGAGGAACGGCTTGTGCAAGCCTTATAGTGAATGACACACATATGGGGGTGGGGGACATTATTGGGCAGCTTCTGACAAGGCAGCAAAATAGCGGCATGAGCCTGAACAACAGCAGATCCCTTGGCTGCAAGGAAGCAGACACACACAAGCTCAGCAAGGCAGGGGGAGCAAAGTCATCAGAGTAAGAGGGCCGTTTGCTCCCTGAACTCCTCTCTTATCAGACCTGTGAAAGATCCAGTCTACAATTTAATCTCATAGTTCATGTCCGTATTCTCACATTTCACCAGACCAAGATTCCCACACTTGGGACTCTGGTTCTTTCTGGACTACAACTCCCACCACCCCAGCTAGCAGTAGTAAGGGATGATGGGAATTTTAGTCCAGAAATGGCAAATAGCAAATATATCTTTAAAAAAGCATTTAAAACAGAATTCAATCTTTAGCATTGCCTGCTGGATGAGGTTAGATTTCCTTTTGGGGTCTGGGGTTCAGCAGCTCTCTGCCAGGGAATGCCCAGGAAGGACTTGTGCCTTGTCATGGGAAGTGCAAGCATTTTAGTGAATGACAGACATATGAGGGGACCAGAGACAGTTTCTAACAAGGCAGCAATGAAAGGGGCAAGAGCAACGGGCATCCACTGGAGTAAATGGGTTACGTTTGCTGGACTATTAGGTATTTCATCAGCAGAGTTCAGTTCCGAAATATTGCCTTTCACTAGACTATGCAACAGGGAAACTGTCTCGCTAACACACATGAATTTTTAAATTTTTGACTGTCCTGTGGAAATCTCATGTATCTAAAAATTGTTTAATTTGCCTTTGGGATACGAAACCTTTGGCTTGCGGACCACGGCAACCCAGAAGTAACGAAATGGGTTACTTTCAGGTTGCTCCACTTGCGCATGTGCAGAAGCGCAAAATCATGCCCACGCATGCGCAGACGCGGCGTTTCAGGTTCCGTAGGTTTCCTATTACGGACGGGCCTCCGGAACAGATCCCATCCGTAACACGAGGTACCACTGTAATTTGGTTTTTTAGTGTTGTGTTCTGGATGATGTTGCATCTTCTTCCTTTGCCAGGTTATCAGATAAACAGATACCTGCACATAGCTGCATAGTGGATTTCGCATTTCCAGAACTGGGAGGGGGGGTGTTTACGGGAAATACCGTACAAGTGGAGTGGAGAACACACAGCACAAATACATCCCATCCAGGCCTCATCATGGGACTGAAACTGCCTTGGTCGCACTGGTTGATGATCTCCGGCGGGCAAGGGACAAAGGTGAGAGCTGTTTCCTAGTCCTGCTGGATCTCTCAGCGGCCTTTGACACCATCGACCATAACATCCTTCTGGACCGTCTAGAAGGGTTCGGAGCTGGGGGCACTGTTATACAGTGGTTCCGCTCCTTCCTCCTGGGCTGTGTTCAGAAAGTGGTGGTGGGGGATGAGTGCTCAGACCCCTGGGCTCTCACTTGTGAGGTGCCTCAGGGTTCCGTCCTCTCCCCCATGCTTTTTAATATCTATATGAAGCCACTGGGAGAGATCATCAGGGGGTTTGGGCTGGGTGTTCATCAGTATGCGGATGATACCCAGCTCTACCTCTCTTTCAAATCAGAACCAGTGAAGGCAGTGAAGGTCCTGTGTGAGTGCCTGGAGGCGGTTGGAGGATGGATGGCGGCTAACAGATTGAGGTTGAATCCTGACAAGACAGAAGTACTGTTTTTGGGGGACAGGGGGCGGGTGGGTGTGGGGGACTCCCTGGTCCTGAATGGGGTAACTCTGCCCCTGAAGGACTAGGTGCGCAGCCTGGGAGTCATTTTGGACTCACAGCTGTCCATGGAGGCGCAGGTTAATTCTGTGTCCAGGGCAGCTGTCTACCAGCTCCACCTGGTACGCAGGCTGAGACCCTACCTGCCTGCGGACTGTCTCACCAGTGGTGCATGCTCTAGTTATCTCCTGCTTGGACTACTGCAATGCGCTCTACGTGGGGCTACCTTTGAAGGTGACCCGGAAACTGCAATTAATCCAGAATGCGGCAGCTAGACTGGTTACTGGGAGTGGCCGCCGGGACCACATAACACCGGTCCTGAGAGACCTACATTGGCTCCCAGTATGTTTCCGAGCACAATTCAAAATGTTGGTGCTGACCTTTAAAGCCCTAAACGGCCGAGGTCCTGTATACCTGAAGGAGCGTCTCCACCCCCACCGGTCAGCCCGGACACTGAGATCCAGCGCCGAGGGCCTTCTGGCGGTTCCCTCACTACGAGAAGCAAAGCTACAGGGAACCAGGCAGAGGGCCTTCTCGGTGGTGGCACTCGCCCTGTGGAGCGCCCTCCCATCAGAGGTCAAAGGGATCAACAACTATATGACCTTTAGAAAATACCTGAAGGCAGCCCTCTTTAGGGAAGCTTTTAATCCGTGATGTGTTGATGTATTTTAATGCTTACTGGAAGCCGCCCAGATTGGCTGGGGAGACCCGGCCAGATGGGCGGGGTAGAAATAATAAATTATTATTATTATTATTATTATTATTATTATTATTATTATCCAGCACCAGCCATTGCCTGGATATTTTGGAGACATAAAATTGAAAGCCCTCATATGCAGATGAAGGTGAAGGAACACAAATCCTGAAACCTTTTAACCTATTAACACTCTAGACACAGGCGGAAAATCAATGCATCTTCAATACTGCTCTCATTTCTCTATTGACTGCGTATTGAGGTTTCTTATCCTATATAATAATTCCCTAATGTCCCCACGTCCGTGGTGTGTGTCAGTGGAAATTTTCCACTGCGCATGTCCCAGACTGACGCTGGGATTGGAGCGTAGAGACCACGCCTCTACCTCCCCACCCTCGCAGCTCCAAGTGGATTGGACGATGGGAGAGGGGGGCGTGTCTGAGAGGCGGCGGCGCACGCGCGTTCTCAGTTGCGCCAGCGCCGCTGCCTCGCACGGACGCAGAGGGCCGGCGCTCCCTCGGCGGATCGCTCAGCGGTGACTGAGCGATCCTGCGAGGGAGCGCCGGCTCCTGAGGCTGCCCATCCGTGCGGACAGCGAGAAGCAGCAGCCGCTGGGCGTCGCTGGGCCTCCGAGCCCCGCTCGCTCGCCCTCCTCCTCCCCGCCGCCCTCGCTTCCTGCTAGCAGCGCCCGGCGGCGCCCGCCTCGCCAGCAGCAGCGCCAGCCCGGGCGCAGGGGCGCTTGCCAGTTCTACCCCGCCGCCGTCGAGCCCCTCATTCCCAGTGCTGCCCTCTTCTTCTTCTCCCCACACCCCGCGCCCCTCGCCTTGCCAGCCCTCTCGCCTTCCCGCTCCTGCATCTCTCTCTCTCTCTCTCTCTCTCTCTCTCTCTGTGTGTGTGTGTGTGTGTGTGTGTGTGTGTGTGTGTGTGAGAGAGAGAGAGAGAGAGAGAGAGAGAGAGAGAGAGAGAGCTTTCTAGCGCCTGTTTTTGTTAACAGGCTTAATTTACTAGTACAGTATATATTTTTCAACAGCACTTGTTCATTAGAGGTGTGATCTGAGGGGCTGTACTCTCATTGCAAAGATCTACTTTACATACGTCAACAGAATACCAGCGAATGCATTTGTTTCTATGAAAAATATCAGATCAATTCACACCAGATTAACAAATCTTTGGGAAGGGAGAAATATTCAAGCAACGGTATATGCAAGTGAAGAATACATGGGAAATAATGCATGGAAAGAAAATAGAATTTTGTTGTTGTTTAGTCGTTTAGTCGTGTTCGACTCTTCGTGACCCCATGGACCAGAGCACGCCAGGCACTCCTGTCTTACACTGCCTCCCTCAGTTTGGTCAAACTCATGTTAGTAGCTTCGAGAACAGTCTCCAACCATCTCATCCTCTATCGTCCCCTTCTCCTTGTGCCCTCAATCTTGTAGCTATGTAAATCTAACTCTGATCGGGAGAACAATCTGTAACACAGACACTAAAAGGAATAAAAATTCTAATGGAAGCAAATTCCAATGCTGAACAAGATCATTGGCTTACTCTCTGTAGGAGTTATTTGATATGATTAAGGATCTTCCCACACTCCAACCTTTCTGTTTCCCTTGTATGAGTTCTTTTCAGTTTAGCAACGGAGCCCTTGTCACAGACGTTCTTTCCATAGGCCAAACATTTGTAATATTTCCTCCCTGTATGAGTTCTTTGATGTAACGTAAGGCTACCACTGCAACTGAAGCTTTTACCACACTCCAAACATGTATACGGTTTTTCTCCTGTATGAGTTCTTTGGTGTCTAGAAAGACTACTACTGTAACTGAAGCTTTTTCCACAAACCGAACATTTATACGATTTCTCTCCTGTATGAGTTCTTTGATGTAACGTAAGGCTACCACTGCAACTGAAGCTCTTGCCACACTCTAAGCATTTATAAGGTTTCTCTCCTGTGTGCACTCTTTGATGCACGGTAATTTGCCAACTGTGGCTGAAGCTCTTTCCACACTCCAAACATGTATGTCGTTTCTCCCCTGTATGAATTATGTGATGCCGGGAAAGGGAGTCAATGCGACTAAAACTCTTGCCACATTCCCAGCATTTATAAGGTTTGCTGCCTCGATGAGTCTGTTGATGATTAGTAAGAGTACCACTTTGAGTGAAGCTTTTTCCACACTCCGAACATGTATACAGTTTCTCCCCTGTATGAGATCTTTTATGCGACGTAAGGCTACTATTATTACTGAAGCTCCTTCCACACTCCGAACATGTATACGGTTTCTCCCCTGTATGAGATCTTTTATGCAACGTAAGGTTATCTCTGCGACTGAAGCTCTTTCCACACTCTGAACATGTATAAGGTCTCTCCCCTGTATGAGTTCTTTGGTGCTTAGTAAGGTGACCACTGTGACTGAAGCTCCTTCCACACTCTGAACATGTATAAGGTCTCTCCCCTGTATGAGTTCGCAGATGCAAGATAAGGGCACTACTGTGACTGAAGCTCTTTTGACATTCAAAACATTTATAACGTTTCTCTCCTGTATGAGTTCTTTGATGCGAGGTAAGGCCACTACTGTCAATGAAGCTCTTTCCACACTCTGAACATGTATGCGGTTTCTCCCCAGTATGAGTTCTTCGGTGTCTAGTAAAGGCACTACTGTCACTGAAGCTCTTTCCACACTCTGAACATGTATACGGTTTCTCCCCTGTATGAGATCTTTTATGCGACGTAAGGGTACCATTATCACTGAAGCTCTTTCCACACTCTGAACATGTATAAGGTTTCTCCCCCGTATGAGTTCTTCGGTGCTTAGTAAGGGTACCACTGTGACTGAAGCTCCTTCCACACTCTGAACATGTATAAGGTCTCTCCCCTGTATGAGTTCGCAGATGCAAGATAAGGGCACTACTGTGACTGAAGCTCTTTTGACATTCAAAACATTTATAACGTTTCTCTCCTGTATGAGTTCTTTGATGCGAGGTAAGGCCACTACTGTCAATGAAGCTCTTTCCACACTCTGAACATGTATAAGGTTTCTCCCCTGTATGAGTTCTTCGGTGGTTAGTAAGCTGATTACTGCGATTGAAGCTCTTTCCACACTCTGAACATGTATAAGGTTTCTCCCCAGTATGAGTTCTTCGGTGGCTAGTAAGGGCACTACTGTCACTGAAGCTCTTTCCACACTCTGAACATGTATAAGGTTTCTCCCCAGTATGAGTTCTTCGGTGGTTAGTAAGGGCACTACTGTGAATGAAGCTCTTTCCACACTCTGAACATGTATACGGTTTCTCCCCAGTATGAGTTCTTCGGTGTCTAGTAAGGGCACTACTGTCACTGAAGCTCTTTCCACACTCGGAACATGTATACGGTTTCTCTCCTGTGTGTACTCTTTGATGTGAGGTCAGAGTTGACAGACTACCCAATCTCTTTCCACACACGGTGCATTCATGCTTTTTCTCCTCTCTGTGAATTTGATTTTCACCACCCTGAGACATACCAGAGTCACCCTCCGGCTTCTGCTTTCGTCTCCCCTCTTGCCTGCTGCCTCCATCTTGAACCCTCAGATTCCTTTGCTCCTCCTCCTCTTTGGATCCTTTTGGTGACACTTCTGATTGTTCTCCTTCTGCCAGCATCCCTTCTGCATCTCCTGATGGAATAAAAAGGCAAACTGATGAAATGCTAAAGGAGTTTCTTCACCCCAATCATTCAGTTGGGACACGGAGATCCAGGTCCCAGGGCCTTGTGGCAGTTCCCTCACTGCATAAAGTGAAGTTACAGGGAACGAGGCAGAGAGCCTTATTGGTAGTGGTGCCCACCCTGTGGAACGCCTTCCCGCCAGATGTCAAATAAACAACTATACAACTTTAAGAAGACATCTGAAGGCAGCCATATATAGGGAAGTTTTTAATGTTTTATTTTTTATTATGCTTTTATATTTGTTGGAAGCCAGCTAGAGTGCCTGGGGCAAAACAGTCAGGTGTCTGGGGTACAAATAATGAAAGTATTAATATTAGTATTATTATTTATTGAGTTTATATACCACCCCATACCCAGAGGTCTCAGCATGGTCCTCAGAAAAAAATCACAGAATAAAAACAAAAATCCAGCGATACCCCACCCCACATTTTTAAAAGGGTATAGGATGTCAAACATATCAACCAAAAGCCTGTTTAAAAAGGAACATTTTTGCCTGGCGCCTAAAGGTATATAATGAAGATGCCAGGCAAAATTTCCTGGGGACAGCATTCCACAGATAGGGAGCCACTGCAGAGAAGGCCCTGTTCTTGTGTTGCCACTATCCGGACCACTTAAGGAGGAGGCCTACGAAGGAAGACCTCGGAATATGATCTCAGGGTCCGGGTAGGTTCATACGGAAAGAATCAGTCCTTGAAGTATTGTGGTCCTGAGCCATTTAAGGCTTTATAGGTCAAAATCTGCACTTTGAATTGGGCCCGGTAACTAATTGGTAGCCAGTGCAGTCAGACCGGATGTCAGGGACTTGCCCGCCCCCAGAGCCGAGATGGCGGGGGAAGGCGGCTGGAGGGAGAAAAGAGAGATCAGGTCGGAGAACAGTTCGCAGGAGAGCAGTAGTGGTGGAGAAGAGGAACTGCAGGCAGACAGGGAGAGGCTGGGTCTCGAAGATGCTGCCAGAGACCCAGCCACACCAGCTGAAGGGAGAGGGGATCTGACGGAGCAACCCAGCGCCACTCCACAGCTGTGCAGGGGGAGAAAGCGAAGGAAGGGAGAAGGCATTTTGGATTCCCAAAACTCAAATGCTGGGGGCGGAGCCGCGAACGGCCACTCCCAGAATCTGGAACAGACTCAAGCGGTCATGAACTTTGAGAGCTCTGATTTATTTACTTCTGTAAATAAAGCAATTAGTTTAGCAGACAACGTGGTCTGGCTGATTACTCTCGAGGAGACATCACAGAGCCCTTACAGCAGAATGGGTGTAATATGCTCAAACCGCCTTGCGCCAGTGAGCAACCTGGTGGCTGAATTCTGCACTAGCTGAAGTTTCCAAATTATCTTCAGAGCCAGCCCAACATATAATGCATATCTATATCTAACCTTGAAGTTACCAGAGGATAGACAATGGTAGATAGGCTATCCCTGTCCAGGTAAGGGTGTAGCTAGACTACTAGCCATAGCTCATGAAAGGCACTCCAGACCATCAGAGCCTTGAGCGACAGCAAAGGATCCAAGAGTATCCCCAAGCTACGAACCTGCTCCTTCAGAGGAAGTGTAACCCCATCAAGAGCAGACAACTTCCCACCCATCTCTAGGGAACCACCCACTAACTGAGCCTTATCTGGAGTGCGCTTCAATTTGTTGGCTCTCATCCAGTCCATTACCAAGGCAAGACACTGGTCCAGCACTTCCAGTGCCTTACCTGCAGATAGAAAGGAGAAACAGAGCTGAGTGTCATCAGCATACTGCTGACAACGTACTCCACACCTCTGGATAACCCCTCCCAGCGATTTCATGTAGATGTTAAACAACAAGGGGGATAGGATTGGGCCCTGTGGAACCCCACATTGAAGGTTCCACGGGGCTGAAACACATTCCCCAAGTAACACCCTCTGGGAACGATCATCCAAGTAGGACTGGCACCAAAGCAGTGCCACCCACCCCCAGTTCCAGTAGGATACCATGGTTGATGGTATCAAAAGCCGCTGAGCGGTCGAGAAGAATTAACAGGGACACGTTTCCCTTATCTCTCTTGACAGAGGTCATCATACAGGGCAACCAAAGCAGTTTCTGTGACAAAACCTGGCATAAACCCTGATCAAAATGGATCCAGAAAATCAGTTTATTCCAGAAGCACCTGGATCTGGTCTGCGACCACTCACTCCAGAACCTTGCCCAGGAAAGGGAGATTAGCAAATGGCCGGTAGTTAATTAGGCTTTCTGAATTCAGGGAAGGTTTGTTAAGGAGTGGTTTTACCTCTGTCTCCTTCAAACATGCAGGGATCACCCCCTCTTGTAAAGAGGCACTGGTCATATCCCTGGCCATGCAGCTGTTCTCTCCCTGCTGGTTTTTAACAGTCAGGAGGTGCAAATGGTCGCCCTGACTGATTCAAGCACCTTGTCCATATCCTCAGGCCTTACCAACTGAAAAAAACTCATCCAGCACAACAGGACTAGAATGTGCTCTGGATACCCCATGAGATTCATCTGCTATAACAGCAGAGTCAAGGTCTTCAATAAATACAATCAATATACCTTTCATAAAATAAAGATTCCAACATAAAATAAAGATACATAAAATAAAAATTCCAACACTGTGACTTCCCTCTGTCTCAGCTTGATATCTTTCAATATTCTACACTCTTATTTACATTGTGTTTTTGACAGTATTCAACATTCGCCTATTATTAATTTTGTCATAATCAGATTCAACTTTACATACTTAGTCCATACATATCAACAGCTTTTCTTTAGAACAGTGTTTTTTCATATAGTCCTCAAAGCATTGCCATTCCTTCCTTAATGTCTGGTTTGACTGGTGTCTTATGGCTGCCGTTTGTTTGGCCAATTCTATAAATTCACATAATTTACCTATACGGTCTTCCTTTGTGGGAATAATGTCCCCTTTCCAATTTTCAGCAAGTAATAATCTGGCTGCAGCTATGGCATATAAGAATAACCTTTTGTTATCCTGTGGGTGTCCTTTCCTATAATGCCCATTAGGTATGCCTCTGGCTTTTTTCCTACAGGAGCTATGAGGATCTTTTTTAGCTCTTAATGGATACACCCCCAAAATTTATTAATTTTCTCACAGCGCCACCATACATGTATTGTTGTTCCCTCTGCATTATTGCATTTCCAACATCAGTTGGATTTTACCTTATGTATCTTGGCTAGTTTGGAAGATGTCATATACCACCTGTATAACATTTTCATTAAGTTTTCCTTGATAGTGTAACAGGCAGTAAATCTGGTACCTAACCTCCAGAGTCTCTCCCACTGTTCCATCTGTATTGTGTGGCTGATGTCCTGGGCCCATTTAACCAATACATCCTTTACTTCATTGTCTTTCAGATCCTATTCCAATAACAGGTCACAAGTTTTAGAAACTAGATAATAATTTTTTGTCATTTTGTAATAATACTTTTTGTAGTTTAGATTCCTCTTTCCCAAAGCCATTTTATTTTATCTGAATTAAAAACGTTGTTCAATTGGTGATATTGAAGCCATTCGTTGAGGTAGTGCCTTATCTCTCCAAATGTTTTCAATTTCAGAGGTCCTTGGTCTTCTTTTAATAGTTGGTTATAGGTTGCCCAATTTCCCTCCATATTTGCAAAAGCCTACTGGGACAGCCACCATGGCGTTTGGGGTTCTAATAACGGTTGGTATTTTGTCCACTTTATAAAGAGCATTTCTGACTATATGATTAGTGAACCCTCTGTGGACTTTGACCTTATTGTAGCCAAGGACAGAAGTGCTGTTTTTGGGGTACAGGAGGCGGGCAGGTGTGGAGGACTCCCTGGACCTGAATGGGGTAACTGTGCCCCTGAAGGACCAGGTGCGCAGCCTGGGAGTCATTCTGGACTCACATCTGTCCATGGAGGCGCAGGTTAATTCTGTATCCAAGACAGCTGTCTACCAGCTCCATCTGGTACGCAGGCTGAGACCCTACCTGCCCGCGGACTGTCTTGCCACAGTGGTGCATGCTCTAGTTATCTCCCGCTTGGACTACTGCAATGCGCTCTACGTGGGGCTACCTTTGAAGGTGACCCGGAAACTACAACTAATCCAGAATGCGGCAGCTAGACTGGTGACTGGGAGCAGCCGAGACCACATAACACCGGTCTTGAAAGACCTACACTGGCTCCCAGTACGTTTCCGAGCACAATTCAAAGTGTTGGTGCTGACCTTTAAAGCCCTAAATGGCTTCGGTCCAGTATACCTGAAGGAGCGTCTCCACCCCCATCGGTCAGCCCGGACACTGAGGTCCAGTGCCGAGGGCCTTCTGGCGGTTCCCTCGCTGCGTGAAGCCAAGTTACAGGGAACCAGGCAGAGGGCCTTCTCGGTAGTGGCACCCGCCCTGTGGAACGCCCTCCCTTCAGATGTCAAAGAGAACAACAATTACCAGGCCTTTAAAAGACATCTGAAGGCAGCGCTGTTTAGGGAGGCTTTTAATGTTCTATAGATTATTGTATTTTAATGCTTTGTTGAAAGCCGCCCAGAGTGGCTGGGGGAACCCAGCCAGATGGGCGGGGTATAAATAATAAATTATTATTATTATTATTATTATAAGGTATGCATGCCATCCGTACCTGTTGTTGCAACTCTCCAAATCAAGTATATCAGTTTTCTCTAATAAGATCCAATCCTTAATCCAACATAGGCACGAGGCTTCAAAATATGTTCTTAAATCGGGGAGTGCGAAACCCCCCACTTCATTTTTGTCCGTCAGTAATTTGTATTTTTAGGGACACAGGTGGCGCTGTGGGTTAATCCACAGAGCCTAGGGCTTGCCGATCAGAAGGTCGGCGGTTCGAATCCCCGCGACGGGGCGAGCTCCCGTTGCTCGGTCCCAGCTCCTGCCAACCTAGCAGTTCGAAGGCACGTCAAAGTGCAAGTAGATAAATAGGTACCACTCCAGCCAGGAAGGTAAACGCTGTTTCCGTGCACTGCTCTGGTTCGCCAGAAGCGGCTTTGTCATGGTGGCCACATGACCCGGAAGCCAGTAACGCGAGATGAGCGCCGCAACCCCAGAGTCGGACACGACTGGACCTAATAGTCAGGGGTCCCTTTACCTTTACCTAATTTGTATTTTATGCAGGGTTTCTTACCCTGCCATATGAACCTGGTCAGATCTCTCCTGCAATCGTCAAAGCATCCTGCCAAGCAATTTTTACAACAAAATGCTTTGCAAACAAGTCACAGTGAGCTACCATTGGTTCTACCACCTCCTTTGGGCCAGCCTGTAAAAGGCCCCGTACAACCCGGAAAAGCTCTGCAAGATGACATAACGAGGATGCAATGGAGGCAGAAAACTATGCTTTCTTTGCTGCCTTCACTGCCACTAGGTAGGTTTGATAATGAGCCCTTACCAGTGTTTGGTTCCATTAATTCGGATCTTTCATCCACTTGCATTCAGTCTCCCAGCTTGGAGTGTACCAGGGGGCCAACTGGGCTCCACAAAGTGGGAGAGGATGCTCAGGGATATTCGTATTATTAGTAGTACTAGTAGTATTATCATTATTAGCCTGTCTGCATAAGGCCTCAGCCACAAGTGGACTTATAATGTGGACTTGAATTTGCTTGTTTCTCTTCTTTTTTAAACTTCTTCTGCCCAGAACTGCTCTTGCAGAAACTGCTGTTTAATTGAAACACAAATAATTTAAAATGTGTGTTGGGGGTATGTGTCATTGGGTTGTTTTTGTTTCTGTTTCAATTATGTACTTTGAGTTTTTAATATTGTAATTTTATCCTGTAAACCGTCCTGAGGCCTGTGGGTATAGGGAGGTATATATATTTAATAAATTATAGTAAAATCAGGACGGATAAAAATTATTACAAGTTCCAAGGTGACCCCCTGCAGAAGGTTTTCCAAGGTTACCCACCTGCCCAGGTTGGCCTGCTCGGAGGAGAGGAAAAAGATCTGCCCTTCCATTGGGGAAAGATGTCCTACCCCCACAGAAAGGGGGAAAGACCTATAAATGCATCATTATAGTGGAATTATATACAGAATGCATTAATTATGGGAAATGTAAATATAATAATAATAATAATAATAATAATAATAATAATACTGTAATAATAATAATAATATATTTATACCCCGCCCATCTGGCTGAGTTTCCCCAGCCACTCTGGGCAGTTCCCAATCGAGTGTTAAAAACAATAAAGCATTTAAATATTAAAAACTTCCCTAAACAGGGTTGCCTTCAGATGTCTTTTAAAAATAGTATAGCTGCTTATTTCCTTGACATCTGATGGGAGGGTGTTTCACAGGGAGGCCATCACTACTAAGAAAGCCTTCTGCCTGGTTCCCTGTAACCTGACATCTCGAAATGAGGGAATCGCCAGAAGGCCCTCAATGCTGGATCTCAGTGTCCGGGCTGAACATTGGGGCTGGAGACGCTCCTTCAGGTATTCTGGACCGAGGCTGTTTAGTGCTTTAAATGTTTAGGGCACCAACACTTTGAATTGTGCTCGGAAACGTACTGGGAGCCAGTGTAGGTCTTTCAAGATCGGTGTTATGTGGTCCCGGCGGCCACTCCCAGTCACCAGTCTAGCTGCCGTATTCTGGATTAATTGCAGTTTCCGGGTCACCTTCAAAGATAGCCCCATGTAGAGCGCATTGCAGTAGTCCAAGCGGGAGATAACTAGAGCATGCACCACTGTGGCAAGACAGTCCGCGGGCAGGTAGGGTATCATCCTGCATACCAGATGGAGCTGGTAAGACAGCTGCCCTGGACACAGAATTGACCTGCGCCTCCATGGACAGATGTGAGTCCAGAATGACTCCCAGGCTGCGCACCTGGTCCTTCAGGGGCACAGTTACCCCATTCAGGACCAGGGAGTCTTCCACACCTGCCCGCCCCCTGTCCCCCCAATACAGTACTTCTGTCTTGTCAGGATTCAACCTCAATCTGTTAGCCACCATCCATCCTCAAACCGCCTCCAGACACTCACACAGGACCTTCACGACGCACCTCCAGCGCACCCAGCAACTTAGCCTCAGTCTTATCTGGACTGAGCTTCAATTTGTTGGCTCTCATCCAGTCCATTACCAAAGCAAGACACAAGTCCAGCATTTCCACTGCCTCACCGGACAAAAGGTTCTCTCCTTCTCCATCTCCAACCGCCTGCCTGCCTCCCCCCACCCCCAAGCTGAGCAAGCCCCAAACCCTCTCCAGCTCCATCCATCCATCCATCCATCCATGTCCCCATCTCCACTCCCCTGGAACTCACCAGATCTCTCAGAGGTCCCTGGGGGGGAACGCTCAGAGGTTGTGGGGAGGGATGCAGGAGACAACCTGACCAGGTCAACCGTCCATCTTCCCCCTAGCATCCTCGCTAGGTTTGCAGGATCCGTCTCTTTCATCCTTCCTGGGGTGTCAAGGAGCCAAAACAAGCTGCAGGGTCCTGGGAGAGAGGAAGAAGCAAAGGGAGCCTCAGAGGCCCTGTAGGGATTCTCCTGCCCCTGGAGAAGCACAAATGGGGCAGCCCCTCCCCAACAGAAGCCCCATTGCTAAACCTCTCCAGTGGTTCCAATTTCCTGTTTGCTCCTCCCCCCACTTCATAAGCCTGGCATGGTATTGTCAGTTTGCATTTCTTAGTGGAAAAAGGATTGATCTGGTGTGTCAAGATTCTTTCCTATTCTGGTTAATGCAGAGAAGCTGAGTACAGCTGGTTTAAATTGACTCTCATCTCTTCTGCAAAGATCATGCTTAGTATAAACGTATGGACAGAAGGAGCCTGAGGAGCCTGAGGAACCTACTCAGGGTCCGGGTAGGTTCATACGGAAAGAAGCAGTCCTTGAAGTATTGTGGTCCTGAGCCATTTAAGGCTTTATAGGTCAAGCCCAGCACTTTGAATTGGGACCGGAAACTAATTGGTAGCCAGGGCAGTCAGACCAGGATCACTGTAATATGCTCAAACCACCTTGCTCCGGTGAGCAACCTGGTCACTGAATTCTGCACTAGCTGAAGTTTCCAAATTATCTTCAGAGCCAGCCCAACATATAATGCATATCTATATCTAACCTTGAAGTTACCAGAGGATAGACAATGGTAGATAGGCTATCCCTGTCCAGGTAAGGGTGTAGCTGGGCTACTAGCCAAAGCTGATGAAAGGCACTCCAGGCCATCTGAGCCTCGAGCAACAGCAAAAGATCCAAGAGTAACCCCAAGCTACGAACCTGCTCCTTCAGAGGAAGTGTAACCCCATCAAGAGCAGGCAACCTCTCACCCATCTCTAGGGAACCACCCACTAACTGAGCCTTATCTGGAGTGCGCTTCAATTTGTTGGCTCTCATCCAGTCCATTACCAAGGCAAGACACTGGTCCAGCACTTCCAGTGCCTTACCTGCAGATAGAAAGGAGAAACAGAGCTGAGTGTCATCAGCATACTGCTGACAACGTACTCCACACCTCTGGATAACCCCTCCCAGCGATTTCATGTAGATGTTAAACAACAAGGGGGATAGGATTGGGCCCTGTGGAACCCCACATTGAAGGTTCCACGGGGCTGAAACACATTCCCCAAGTAACACCCTCTGGGAACGATCATCCAAGTAGGACTGGCACCAAAGCAGTGCCACCCACCCCCAGTTCCAGTAGGATACCATGGTTGATGGTATCAAAAGCCGCTGAGCGGTCGAGAAGAATTAACAGGGACACGTTTCCCTTATCTCTCTTGACAGAGGTCATCATACAGGGCAACCAAAGCAGTTTCTGTGACAAAACCTGGCATAAACCCTGATCAAAATGGATCCAGAAAATCAGTTTATTCCAAAAGCACCTGGATCTGGTCTGCGACCACTCACTCCAGAACCTTGCCCAGGAAAGGGAGATTAGCAAATGGCCGGTAGTTAATTAGGCTTTCTGAATTCAGGGAAGGTTTGTTAAGGAGTGGTTTTACCTCTGTCTCCTTCAAACATGCAGGGATCACCCCCTCTTGTAAAGAGGCACTGGTCATATCCCTGGCCATCCAGCTGTTCTCTCCCTGCTGGTTTTTAACAGTCAGGAGGTGCAAATGGTCGCCCTGACTGATTCAAGCACCTTGTCCATATCCTCAGGTCTTACCAACTGAAAAAAACTCATCCAACACAACAGGACTAGAATGTGCTCTGGATACCCCATGAGATTCATCTGCTATAACAGCAGAGTCAAGGTCTTCGTGGATGCAAGCAATATTATCTTCTTCTATTTCCCCCTTCTTAATAAGGTGTGTTATAAAAAGAGTATATTCAATAAATACAATCAATATACCTTTCATAAAATAAAGATTCCAACATAAAATAAAGATACATAAAATAAAAATTCCAACACTGTGACTTCCCTCTGTCTCAGCTTGATATCTTTCAATATTCTATACTCTTATTTACATTGTGTTTTTGACAGTATTCAACATTCGCCTATTATTAATTTTGTCATAATCAGATTCAACTTTACATACTTAGTCCATACATATCAACAGCTTTTCTTTAGAACAGTGTTTTTTCATATAGTCCTCAAAGCATTGCCATTCCTTCCTTAATGTCTGGTTTGACTGGTGTCTTATGGCTGCCGTTTGTTTGGCCAATTCTATAAATTCACATAATTTACCTATACGGTCTTCCTTTGTGGGAATAATGTCCCCTTTCCAATTTTTAGCAAGTAGTAATCTGGCTGCAGCTATGGCATATAAGAATAACCTTTTGTTATCCTGTGGGGTGTCCTTTCCTATAATGCCCATTAGGTATGCCTCTGGCTTTTTTCCTATAGGAGCTTTGAGGATCTTTTTTAGCTCTTAATGGATACACCCCCAAAATTTATTAATTTTCTCACAGCGCCACCATATATGTATTGTTGTTCCCTCTGCATTATTGCATTTCCAACATCAGTTGGATTTTACCTTATGTATCTTGGCTAGTTTGGAAGATGTCATATACCACCTGTATAACATTTTCATTAAGTTTTCATTGATACCCGTCTTTCCCCCTTTTTAAGACACCGTCTTATAACTTTTTTTCCTCAAAAAAACACAGGGTGTCTTATTTTCGGGGGGATGTCTTATTTTTATTACGTCAGTATGGTACGGTACAGTCTCCCCCTGCGCACTGATCAGGCAGGGCAGAACTCCGCACCATGGCTTACTTTGGGGGTACGTCTTACTTCTCACTAAGGTAAAAAAAACCCTGCCATGGCTTACTTTATGACTACGTATTAAAAAAGGGGAAACAGGGTAGTGTAACAGGCAGTAAATCTGGTACCTAACCTCCAGAGTCTCTCCCACTGTTCCATCTGTATTGTGTGGCTGATGTACTGGGCCCATTTAACCATTACACCCTTCATTGTCTTTCAGATCCTATTCCAATAACAGGTCACAAGTTTTAGAATCTAGATAATATTTTTTTGTAATTTCATAATAATATTTTTTGTAGTTTGGATTCCTTTTTCCCAAAGCCATTTTATTTTATCTGAATTAAAAACGTTGTTCAATTGGTGATATTGAAGCCATTCGTTGAGGTAGTGCCTTATCTCTCCGAATGTTTTCAATTTCAGAGGTCCTTGGTCTTCTTTTATTAGTTGACTATAGGTTGCCCAATTTCCCTCCATATTTATTTTTTTGACTGCAAGCCTCCACTGGGACAGCCACCATGGCGTTTGGGGTTCTAATAACGGTTGGTATTTTGTCCACACTTTATAAAGAGCATTTCTGACTATATGATTAGTGAACCCTCTGTGGACTTTGACCTTATTGTAGCCAAGGTATGCATGCCATCTGTACCTGTTGTTGCGACTCTCCAAATCAAGTATATCAGTTTTCTCTAATAAGATCCAATCCTTAATCCAACATAGGCACGAGGCATCGAAATATGTTCTTAAATCGGGGAGTGCGAAACCACCCATTTCATTTTTGTCCGTCAGTAATTTGTATTTTTAGGGACACAGGTGGCGCAGTGAGTTAAACAACAGAGCCTAGGGCATGCTGATCAGAATGTCGGCGGTTCGAATCCCCGCGACGGGGCGAGCTCCCGTTGCTCGGTCCCAGCTCCTGCCCACCTAGCAGTTCGAAGGCACGTCAAAGTGCAAGTAGATAAATAGGTACCACTCCAGCAGGAAGGTAAACGGCGTTTCCGTGCACTGCTCTGGTTCGCCAGAAGCGGCTTTGTCATGGTGGCCACATGACCCGGAAGCCAGTAACGCGAGATGAGCGCCGCAACCCCAGAGTCGGACACGACTGGACCTAATAGTCAGGGGTCCCTTTACCTTTACCTAATTTGTATTTTATGCAGGGTTTCTTACCCTGCCGTATGAACCTGGTCAGATCTCTCCTGCAATCGTCAAAGCATTCTGGCAAGCAATTTTTACAACAAAATGCTTTGCAAACAAGTCACAGTGAGCTACTATTGGTTCTACCACCTTCTTTGGGCCAACCTGTAAAAGGCCCCGTACAACCCGGAAAAGCTCTGCAATACGACATAATGAGGATGCAATGGAGGCAGAAAACTATGCTTTCTTTGCTGCCTTCACTGCCACTAGGTAGGTTGGATAATGAGCCCTTCAGTCTCCCATCTTGGAGTATACCAGGGGGCCAATTGGGCTCCACAAAGTGGGAGAGGATGCTCAGGGATATTCGTATTATTATTAGGAGTACTAGTAGTATTATCATTATTAGCCTGTCTGCATAAGGCCTCATCCATAAGTGGACTTATAATGTGCTTGTTTCTCTTCTTTTTTAAATTTCTTCTGCCCAGAACTGCTCTTGTAGAGACTGCTGTTTAATTGAAACACAAATAATTTAAAATGTGTGTGGGGGGGGGTGTTATTGGGTTGTTTTTGTTTCTGTTTCAATTATGTACTTTGAGTTTTTATATTGTAATTTTATCCTGTAAATCGTCCTGAGGACTGTGGGTATAGGGAGGTATATATATTTAATTAATTATTATTACAAGTTCCAAGGTGACCCCCTGCAGAATGTTTTGCAAGGTCACCCACCTGCCCAGGTTGGCCTGCACGGAGGAGAGGAGAAAGATCTGCCCTTCCAATGGGAAAATATGTCCTACCCCCATAGAAAGGAGGAAAGACCTATAAATGCATCATTTTAGTGGAATTATATACAGAATGCATTAATTATGGGAAATATAATAATAATAATAATAATAATAATAATAATAATAATAATATATTTATACCCCGCCCATCTGGCTGAGTTTCCCCAGCCACTCTGGGCAGTTCCCAATCGAGTGTTAAAAACAATACAGCATTTAAATATTAAAAACTTCCCTAAACAGGGTTGCCTTCAGATGTCTTTTAAAAATAGTATAGCTGCTTATTTCCTTGACATCTGATGGGAGGGTGTTTCACAGGGAGGGCATCACTACTAAGAAAGCCTTCTGCCTGGTTCCCTGTAACCTGACATCTCGAAATGAGGGAATCGCCAGAAGGCCCTCAATGCTGGATCTCAGTGTCCGGGCTGAACATTGGGGCTGGAGACGCTCCTTCAGGTATTCTGGACCGAGGCTGTTTAGTGCTTTAAATGTTTAGGGCACCAACACTTTGAATTGTGCTTGGAAACGTACTGGGAGCCAGTGTAGTTCTCTCAGGACCGGTGTTATGTGGTCCCGGCGGCCACTCCCAGTCACCTGTCTAGCTGCCGCATTCTGGATTAATTGCAGTTTCCGGGTCACCTTCAAAGGTAGCCCCCATGTAGAGCGCATTGCAGTAGTCCAAGCGGGAGATAACTAGAGCATGCACCACTGTGGCAAGACAGTCCGCGGGCAGGTAGGGTATCATCCTGCGTACCAGATGGAGCTGGTAAGACAGCTGCCCTGGACACAGAATTGACCTGCGCCTCCATGGACAGCTGTGAGTCCAGAATGACTCCCAGGCTGCGCACCTGGTCCTTCAGGGGCACAGTTACCCCATTCAGGACCAGGGAGTCTTCCACACCTGCCCGCCCCCTGTCCCCCCAATACAGTACTTCTGTCTTGTCAGGATTCAACCTCAATCTGTTAGCCACCATCCATCCTCCAACCGCCTCCAGACACTCACACAGGACCTTCACGACGCACCTCCAGCGCACCCAGCAACTTAGCCTCAGTCTTATCTGGACTGAGCTTCAATTTGTTGGCTCTCATCCAGTCCATTACCAAAGCAAGACACAAGTCCAGCATTTCCACTGCCTCACCGGACAAAAGGTTCTCTCCTTCTCCATCTCCAACCGCCTGCCTGCCTCCCCCCACCCCCAAGCTGAGCAAGCCCCAATCCCTCTCCAGCTCCATCCATCCATCCATCCATCCATGTCCCCATCTCCACTCCCCTGGAACTCACCAGATCTCTCAGAGGTCCCTGGGGGGGAACGCTCAGAGGTTGTGGGGAGGGATGCAGGAGACAACCTGACCAGGTCAACCGTCCATCTTCCCCCTAGCATCCTCGCTAGGTTTGCAGGATCCGTCTCTTTCATCCTTCCTGGGGTGTCAAGGAGCCAAAACAAGCTGCAGGGTCCTGGGAGAGAGGAAGAAGCAAAGGGAGCCTCAGAGGCCCTGCAGGGATTCTCCTGCCCCTGGAGAAGCACAAATGGGGCAGCCCCTCCCCAACAGAAGCCCCATTGCTAAACCTCTCCAGTGGTTCCAATTTCCTGTTTGCTCCTCCCCCCACTTCATAAGCCTGGCATGGTATTGTCAGTTTGCATTTCTTAGTGGAAAAAGGATTGATCTGGTGTGTCAAGATTCTTTCCTATTCTGGTTAATGCAGAGAAGCTGAGTACAGCTGGTTTAAATTGACTCTCATCTCTTCTGCAAAGATCATGCTTAGTATAAACGTATGGACAGAAGGAGCCTGAGGAACCTACTCAGGGTCCGGGTAGGTTCATACGGAAAGAAGCAGTCCTTGAAATATTGTGGTCCTGAGCCATTTAAGGCTTTATAGGTCAAACCCAGCACTTTGAATTGGGACCGGAAACTAATTGGTAGCCAGGGCAGTCAGACCAGGATCACTGTAATATGCTCAAACCACCTTGCTCCGGTGAGCAACCTGGTCACTGAATTCTGCACTAGCTGAAGTTTCCAAACTGTCTTCAGAGGCAGCCCTGTGTCTAACGCATATCAATATCTAACCTTGAAGTTCCCTGAGCATAGGCAACGGTAGATAGGCTATCCCTGTCCAGATAGGGGTGTAGCTGGGCCACCAGCCCAAGGTGATGGAAGGCACTCCAGGCCACCTGAGCCTCGAGCGACAGCAAAGGATCCAGGAGTACCGTAAGCTAGGAACCTGCTCCTTCAGAGGAAGTGTAACCTCATCAAGAGCAGGCGACCTACCAGCCATCTGCTCTAGGGAACCACCCACTAACTGAGTCTTATCTGGATTGAGCTTCAATTTGTTGGCTCTCATCCAGTCCATTACCAAGGCAAGACACTGGTCCAGCACTTCCACTGCCTCACCTGCAAATAGAAAGGAGAAACAGAGCTGAGTGTCATCAGCATACTGCTGACAACATACTCCAACCCTCTAGAATCTAGATAACGCCTCCCAGCGATTTCATGTATTTGTTAAACAACATGGGGGATAGGATTGGGCCCTGCGGAACCCCACATTGAAGGTTCCACGGGGCTGAAACACATTCCCCAAGTAACACCCTCTGGGAACAACCATCCAAATTGGATTGGAACCACCACAATGCAGTGCCACCCACCCCCAGTTCAGAGAGTCGCTCCAGAAGGATACCATGGTCGATGGTATTGAAAGCCGCTGAGAAGAATTAACAGGGACACATTTCCTTTGTCTCTCTCATGACAGAAATCATCATACAGGGCGACCAAAGCAGTTTCTGTGACAAATCCAGGCCTAAACCCTGATTGAAATGGATCCAGAAAATCATTTTCTTCCAAAAGCACCTGTTTCCGGTCTGCGACCACTCGCTCCAGAACCTTGCCCAGGGAAGGGAGATTAGCAACCGGCTGGTAATTAGTTAGGCTTTCGGATTTCAGGAAAGATTTCTTAAGAAATGGTTTTACCTCTGCCTCCTTCAAACACGCAGAGATCACCCCCTCTCATAAACAGGCACTGATATCTCCCAGTTCCAGCCAGCTGTTCCCTCCCTGCTGGATTTTAAGAGTCAGGAGGGGTAAGGGTATAGAGTGCAAATGGTCGCCCTGACTGATCCAAGCACCACGTCCATATCTTCAGGTGTTACCAACTGAAAAACCTCATCTAACAAACAGGACTAGACTGTGCTCTGGATACCCCATGAGCTTCATCTGCTATAAGAGCAGAGTCAAGGTCTTGGTTGATGCAAGCAATTTTATTTAAAATATTTTAAAAATGTGTATGTTGGTGTGGGGTTATTGGGTTGTTTTTGTTTAGATTATGACTTTTTATATTGTAAATTTATTCTCTGAACCAAGCTGAAACCTGTGGGTATAGTGAGGTTTATAATTTTAATAAGTAATAGTAAAATCGGGGCAGATAAAAATTATTACAAGTTCCAGGTTGAGCCCCTGCAGAAGATTTCCCAATGCTTAAGGGTTTGCCTTGACCCCAAGCCCTATGGAGAGACCAAGGAAGGTCACCCACCTGCCCAAGTTGGCCTGCAGGGAGGAGAAAGATTTGCCCTTCCAATGGGAAAAGATTTCCTACCCCCATACAAAGGGGAAAGACCTAGAAATGCATTATTTTAGAGGAATTATGTACAGAATGCATTAATTGTCGGAAACGTAATTATTATGGAAAATATCTTTATGGGAAAATTATCCAGTATAATATTACCCACCTGCAGCTGCTCTGCGAGGAAGGACAGGCGCCATTACCCAGCTTCCCCCCCCCACCCTTTGGATGCAGGGCAGGAAGCGGAAGCTCCCGTTCTCCCGCCAGAATTCCCTACCACTCTAGGAATCTCAGCTCTGTCACCGCTGCTCTTAACCGTTTCGGAGCCTAGCATCAGCAACCTCTGGGCTGCTCCAGGCAGAGAGGCAGAAGAAGCGCTCGCCTCCGGAAAGCCGCGCCAAAACAACTTTTTTCCTTTTGGTATATGCATATCCAATCCAAATTTGCCTACAGACAGCCACCCAATTACACCCTCCATATATGGGGCTGGGCTACTGACGCCTACTTGGAAGGCTTAAAAAAGCGGATTGTATAAATTCGTGGACTAGGCTGTCTGTGGCTACAAACCCTGATGTCTATGTTTGTTTCATTTATTTATGTTTATTATCTTCCTTAGTGGAATAATTACTCTGAATAACGGCTTTTTATAGGTTAGGGTAAGGCAGGTGATTTTTTGTGTGGGGGTTGTTGTTTTGATTTTTATTATGCATTTTGTGGTTTTATATCTTGATTTTATTCTGAGACCCCTGGGTATAGGACTGTGGTGACCACACAGAGTCCCTGTCTTTCCACGGACTATTGACCCTGTGCCACCACCACTAATCCGCTGCCACCAACCAGGTTCTCCCTGGTAATATATTCAGACTCAGTCAGGTTGTAACGTATTAACAAAGAATCCAGTTTATTGTTAACGCAAACCAGTGTGAAATATTTTGAAACACTGTAAACTGATTCACTCTCTCTGTCTTCCCTCTGTCTTTAACCCACTCTGACTCCTTTGCCTTCCACCCACAAGAACCCAACCAAACCAACCGTCTCCCTATTCCCAACTGTCTTCCAACTGAACTACTCAACTCAACTCAACACCTTTATTGGCATATATAAAAGGAGACATACAGACCATCTATTTATATAATATTTCAGTCTGTCTTAGTTCAGTTTAGTTTAGGCTTAAGTTCCTAGTATGTAGTCTTTAGCCATAAGTTTTAGTATTTAGTATTTAAAGCTTCAAAGACGTCGAAGCTCTGCAGGAGGACACTTTAATCTTTGATTGCACCTGGGAGAGTGCTGGGGCCTCTAGCGATAATTGAAGAAAACCTTTCATGCCATGCCCGCTTTTATTGCTATTTCCTTATGCATGCACGCCCTGCTCCACTATTCTGGCTACTGAACTGAAATGCCAACTGAAATAACTGCCTTAAACACAGTTAGGCTCCGCCCCTGGGCCTTCCTATTGGTCAGCTTATCTCCACCTGTACAAACATATTTCCAGAGTGGGCAAAACGCCACAAGGACGGTATATAAATTCAAATAAAAAGAAGAATATTAGGGCATTTGGATGATTTTATGGAACCAAGAAGGTGGAAGCCAGGAAAATTTGTGAGCCACTGTGTTAAAAGGGCGTGTGTGTGTGTTGCAGATTGCATTTCAACTTTCCTACTACTGTACGTTATTTATATTCCCACTTTGTGAATGGGCTGGGCAAGGGGGGCTGTGTGTGTATGGGCAGTTCCACAGAATCCTTGAGTTGGAAGGGACCTCAAAGGGACCCCAAGGGTCCTCTAGTCCAACCCCCTGCAATACAGGAATTTCAGCTAAACTCAGGGGTCAGCAAACGTTTTCAGCAGGGGGCCGGTCCACTGCCCCTCACACCTTGTGGGGGGCGGACTATATTATTTGGGGGGGGGCACAAATAAAAGGACACATTCTACTCATGTAAAAACACCAGGCAGGTCCCACAAAGAACCCAGAGATGCATTCTAAATAAAAGGCCACATTCTACTCATGTAAAAACACGCCGATTCCCAGACCACCCGCGGGCCGGATTTAGAAGGCGATTGGGCTGGATCCGGCCTCCAGGCCTTAAGTTGCCTACCCATGAGCTAAAGCATCCCAAGGAAGGGGAAACCGTTCCACTGTCACACACAGGTTCTTGTAAGCAATCACATTGTGGTGGAACTGTATCCTAGCCAGGTGGCACTCCTAGTGAGGAAAGGATCTGTACCACCCAAGACCTTTGGGGAAAGCATGCAGAGTCCAGGCAAGCAGATAGGAAGGAAAAGTATACTTTCCTCTTTTCCTGCATTTAACCAAAATCTCTTGTGCCTGGGGAATCCCCAAACTGAATTTATCTCCTTTTCCCTGAGATTAAGCACCTGTTGGGAACAGTGGGACTGACCCCTGGGGAAACCTGCACTGGAGCAGGTTGTAAATGGCTTCTTAGGAATTGCATACTTTTCGGGGCTATTTCATCTTTTGTACGTATTTATTATTTTGTTTTGTAAAATTTACATGCAACATTACATATGTATATTTTAAAAAACCACGGTTCAAGGGAAAAAAACAATAAAATGATCGGGGGGGGAAGTTAAAATGACTATTCAATTCAATTATTAAAAAATAATTAAAATGAATGCTAAAACCTGGATTAAAACACATGTCAACATTTGACACATCTGGACAGCCGTGCATGAAGAAAAAAGTTTTTAGTGGGTGCTGAAGATTACAGTGAAAGCGACTGCTTCTTATCAATAGGCAGGGAGTTCCAGAGTCGAGTGGAAACATTCTTCAATGTTTTGATTGCCCTTTTGGGAAAACCCAGCACGTCGCAAAACATGCATTTACAAAATCAATATCCTAAAAGGGTGCACAGAGAAACAAATCCCCACAATGAACCTAGGATTCCTGGCTCAGATCCTGGCGTTCCTGTGGACTTCAGTAGCAAACCGGGCCTTAAGGATTCGCTTGCTTGCTTCCCCTCTTGCCCATGTGCCTGGTGGAAAAATGGGCAACATTTGGCACAGGAAGTGGCAGAGCACCAAACAGACACTTTGGGGTCTGCGCAGGCTCTCCGCCAGTGGTGAGGAACGGCTTCTGCAAGCCTTATAGTGAATGACACACATATGGGGGTGGGGGACATTATTGGGCAGCTTCTGACAAGGCAGCAAAATAGTGGCATGAGCCTGAACAACAGCAGATCCCTTGGCTGCAAGGAAGCAGACACACACAAGCTCAGCAAGGCAGGGGGAGCAAAGTCATCAGAGTAAGAGGGCCGTTTGCTCCCTGAACTCCTCTCTTATCAGACCTGTGAAAGATCCAGTCTACAATTTAATCTCATAGTTCATGTCCGTATTCTCACATTTCACCAGACCAGGATTCCCACACTTGGGACTCTGGTTCTTTCTGGACTACAACTCCCACCACCCCCAGCTAGCAGTAGTAAGGGATGATGGGAATTTTAGTCCAGAAATGGCAAATAGCAAATATATCTTTAAAAAAGCATTTAAAACAGAATTCAATCTTTAGCATTGCCTGCTGGATGAGGTTGGATTTCCTTTTGGGGTCTGGGGTTCAGCAGCTCTCTGCCAGGGAATGCCCAGGAAGGTCTTGTGCCTTGTCATGGGAAGTGCAAGCATTTTAGTGAATGACAGACATATGAGGGGACCAGAGACAGTTTCTAACAAGGCAGCAATGAAAGGGGCAAGAGCAACGGGCATCCATTGGAGTAAATGGGTTACCATTTGCTGGACTATATTGCCTGCACTTTCAGGTATTTGATTAGAGTTCAGTTCCGAAATATTGCCTTTCACTAGACTATGCAACAGGGAAACTGTCTCGCTAACAAACATGAATTTTTAAATTTTTGACTGTCCTGTGCAAATCTGATGTATCTAAAAAATTTATTTAAAACATACAGTGGTGCCTCAGGTTAATTTGCCTTTGGGTTACGAAACCTTCGGCTTGCGGACCACAGCAACCCGGAAGTACCGAAATGGGTTACTTCCAGGTTGCTCCACTTGCGCATACGCAGAAGCGCAAAATCATGCAGACGCGGCGTTTCAGGTTCCATAAGTTTAGTATTACGGACGGGGCTCCGGAACGGATCCCATCTGTAACACGAGGTACCACTGTAATTTTGTTTTTTAGTGTTGTGTTCTGGGTGAGGTTGCATCTTCTTCCTTTGCTAGGTTATCAGATAAACAGATACCTGCACATAGCTGCATAGTGAATTTCACATTTCCAGAACTGGGGGGGGGGGGTTACGGGAAATACTAGTGGAGGGGAGAACACACAGCACAAATACATCCCATCCGGCACCAGCCATTGCCTGGATACTTTGGAGACATAAAATTGAAAGCCCTCATATGCAGATGAAGGTGAAGAAACACAAATCCTGAAACTTTTTAACCTATTAACACTCTAGACACAGGCTGGAAAATCAATGCATCTTCAATACGGTTCTCATTTCTATCTTGACTGCGTATTGAGGTTTAATATACAGTATGTTTTTCAACAGCACTTGTTCATTAGAGGTGTGATCTGAGGGGCTGTACTCTCATTGCAAAGATCTACTTTACATACGTCAACAGAATACCAGCGAATGCATTTGATTCTATGAAAAATATCAGATCAATTCACACCAGATTTACAAATCTTTGGGAAGGGAGAAATATTCAAGCAACGGTATATGCAAGTGAAGAATACATGGGAAATAATGCATGGGAAGAAAATATATTTTTGTTTTTGCTTAGTCGTTTAGTTGTGTCCGACTCTTCATGACCCAAAGGACCAGAGCATGCCAGGCACTCCTGTCTTCCACTGCCTCCCGCAGTTTGGTCAATCTCATGTTAGTAGCTTCGAGAACACTGTCCAAACATCTCGTCCTCTGTTGCCCCCTTCTCCTTGTGTCCTCAATCTTATAGCTATGTAAATCTAACTCTGATCGGGACAACAATCTGTAACACAGACACAAAAAGGAATAAAAATTCTAATGGAAGCAAATTCCAATGCTGAACACGATCATTGGCTTCCTCTCTGTAGGAGTTATTTGATATGATTAAAGATCTTCCCAAACTCCCACCTTTCTGTTTCCCTTGTAGGAGTTCTTTTCAGTTTAGCAAGGGAGCCCTTGTCACAGAAGTTCTTTCCATAGGCCAAACATTACTAAGATTTCCTCCCTGTATGAGTTCTTTGGTGTCTAGTACAGCTACTACTGAAACTGAAGCTTTTCCCACACTCCAAACATGTATACGGCTTTTCTCCTGTATGAGTTCTTTGATGTAACGTAAGGCTACCACTGCAACTGAAGCTCTTGCCACACTCCAAGCATTTATAAGGTTTCTCTCCTGTGTGCACTCTTTGATGCACGGTAATATCCCAACTGTGGCTGAAGCTCTTTCCACACTCCAAACATGTATGTCGTTTCTCCCCTATATGAATTATTTGATGCCGGGAAAGGGAGTCAATGCGACTGAAACTCTTGCCACATTCCCAGCATTTATAAGGTTTGCTGCCTCGATGAGTCTGTTGATGATTAGTAAGAGTACCACTTTGAGTGAAGCTTTTTCCACACTCAGAACATGTATGCGGTTTCTCCCCAGTATGAGTTCTTCGGTGTCTAGTAAAGGCACTACTGTCACTGAAGCTCTTTCCACACTCTGAACATGTATACGGTTTCTCCCCTGTATGAGATCTTTTATGCGACGTAAGGGTACCATTATCACTGAAGCTCTTTCCACACTCTGAACATGTATAAGGTTTCTCCCCCGTATGAGTTCTTCGGTGCTTAGTAAGGGTACCACTGTGACTGAAGCTCCTTCCACACTCTGAACATGTATAAGGACTCTCCCCTGTATGAGTTCGCAGATGCAAGATAAGGGAACTACTGTTACTGAAGCTCTTTTGACATTCAAAACATTTATAACGTTTCTCTCCTGTATGAGTTCTTTGATGCGAGGTAAGGCCACTACTTTGAGTGAAGCTCCTTCCACACTCTGAACATGTATAAGGTTTCTCCCCTGTATGAGTTCTTCGGTGGTTAGTAAGCTGATTACTGCGATTGAAGCTCTTTCCACACTCTGAACATGTATAAGGTTTCTCCCCAGTATGAGTTCTTCGGTGGCTAGTAAGCTGACCACTGTCACTGAAGCTCTTTCCACACTCTGAACATGTATAAGGTTTCTCCCCAGTATGAGTTCTTCGGTGGTTAGTAAGGGCACTACTGTGAATGAAGCTCTTTCCACACTCTGAACATGTATACGGTTTCTCCCCAGTATGAGTTCTTCGGTGTCTAGTAAGGCCACTACTGTCACTGAAGCTCTTTCCACACTCGGAACATGTATACGGTTTCTCTCCTGTGTGTACTCTTTGATGTGAGGTCAGAGTTGACAGACTACCCAATCTCTTTCCACACACGGTGCATTCATGCTTTTTCTCCTCTCTGTGAATTTGATTTTCACCACCCTGAGACGTACCAGAGTCACCCTCCGGCTTCTGCTTTCGTCTCCCCTCTTGCCTGCTGCCTCCATCTTGAACCCTCAGATTCCTTTGCTCCTCCTCCTCTTTGGATCCTTTTGGTGACACTTCTGATTGTTCCCCTTCTGCCAGCATCCCTTCAGCATCTCCTAATGGAATAAAAAGGCAAACTGATGAAATGCTAAAGGAGTTTCTTCACCCCAATCATTCAGTTGGGACACGGAGATCCAGGTCCCAGGGCCTTGTGGCAGTTCCCTCACTGCATAAAGTGAAGTTACAGGGAACGAGGCAGAGAGCCTTATTGGTAGTGGTGCCCACCCTGTGGAACGCCTTCCCGTCAGATGTCAAATAAACAACTATACAACTTTAAGAAGACATCTGAAGGCAGGCATATATAGGGAAGTTTTTAATGTTTTATGTTTTATTATGCTTTTATATTTGTTGGAAGCCAGCTAGAGTGCCTGGGGCAACACAGTCAGATGTGTGGGGTACAAATAATGAAAGTATTAATATTAGTATTATTATTTATTGAGTTTATATACCACCCCATACCCAGAGGTCTCAGCATGGTCCTCAGAAAAAAATCACAGAATAAAAACAAAAATTCAGCAATACCCCACCCCACGTTTTTAAAAGGGTATAGGATGTCAAACATATCAACCAAAAGCCTGTTTAAAAAGGAACATTTTTGCCTGGCGCATAAAGGTATATAATGAAGATGCCAGGCAAACTTTCCTGGGGAGAGCATTCCACAGATAGGGAGCCACTGCAGAGAAGGCCCTGTTCTTGTGTTGCCACTATCCGGACCACTTAAGGAGGAGGCCTACGAAGGAAGACCTCGGAATATGATCTCAGGGTCCGGGTAGGTTCATACGGAAAGAATCAGTCCTTGAAGTATTGTGGTCCTGAGCCATTTAAGGCTTTATAGGTCAAAATCTGCACTCCAGGCCATCTGAGCCTCGAGCAACAGCAAAAGATCCAAGAGTAACCCCAAGCTACGAACCTGCTCCTTCAGAGGAAGTGTAACCCCATCAAGAGCAGGCAACCTCCCACCCATCTCTAGGGAACCACCCACTAACTGAGCCTTATCTGGAGTGAGCTTCAATTTGTTGGCTCTCATCCAGTCCATTACCAAGGCAAGACACTGTTCCAGCACTTCCACTGCCTCACCTGCAGATAGAAAGGAGAAATAGAGCTGAGTGTCAACAGAATACTGCTGACAACGTACTCCACACCTCTGGATAACCCCTCCCAGCGATTTCATGTAGATGTTAAACAACATGGGGGATAGGATTGGGCCCTGCAGAACCTCACATTGAAGGTTCCATGGGGCTGAAACACATTCCCCAAGTAACACCCTCTGGGAACGATCATCCAAGTAGGACTGGAACCACCACAAAGCAGTGCCACCCACCCCCAGTTCAGAGAGTCGCTCCAGTAGGATGGTTGATGGTATCAAAAGCCACTGAGCGGTCGAGAAGAATTAACAGGGACACGTTTCCCTTATCTCTCTCGACAGAGGTCATCATACAGGGCGACCAAAGCAGTTTCTGTGACAAAACCTGGCATAAGCCCTGATTGAAATGGATCCAGAAAATCATTTTCTTCCAAAAGCACCTGGATCTGGTCTGCGACCACTCACTCCAGAACCTTGACCAGGAAAGGGAGATTAGTAAATGACCGGTAGTTAATTAGGCTTTCTGCATTCAGGGAAGGTTTGTTAAGGAGTGGTTTTACCTCTGTCTCCTTCAAACATGCAGGATCACCCCCTCTTGTAAAGAGGCACTGGTCATCTCCCTGGCCCAGCCAGCTGTTCTCTCCCTGCTGGTTTTTAGCAGTCAGGAGGGGCAAGAGTCTAGAGTGCAAATGGTCACCCTGACTGATCCAAGCACCGTGTCCATATCCTCAGGCCTTACCAACTGAAAAAACTCATCCAACACAACAGGACTAGACTGTGCCCTGGACAACCCATGAGATTCATCTGCCATAACAGCAGAGTCAAGGTCTTTGTGGATGCAAGCAATTTTATCTTCTTCTATTTTCCCCCCCCCCCAATAAGGTGTATTATCGAAAGAGTATATTCAATAAATACAATCAATATACCTTTCATAAAATAAAGATACATAAAATAAAAATTCCAACACTGTGACTTCCCTCCTCCTCAGCTTGATATCTTTCAATATTCTACACTCTTATTTACACTGTGTTTTTGATTATTAATTTTGTCATAATCCGATTCAACTTTACATACTTAGTCCACACATATCAACAGGTTTTCTTTAGAATAGTGTTTTTTCATTTGGTCCTCAAAGCATTGCCATTCCTTCCTTAATGTCTGGTTTGACTGGTGTCTTATGGCTGCCGTTTGTTTGGCCAATTCTATAAATTCACATACATGAAATGTAAATGGATAATTTACCTATCCAGTCTTCTTTTGTGGGAATAATGTCCCCTTTCCAATTTTTAGCAAGTATTAATCTGGCTACAGCTATGGCATATAAGAATAAGGATAACCTTTTGTTATCCTGTGGGGTGTCTTTTCCTATAATGCCCATTAGGTACAGTATGCCTCTGGCTTTTTTTCAATAGGAGCTTTGAGCAACTTTTTTATTGTTGTTCCCTCTGCATTATTGCATTTCCAACATCAGTTGGACTGGAGTTTATGTATCTTGGGTAGTTTGGAAGGTGTCATGTCCCAACCGTATAACATTTTCATTAAGTTATCCTTGATAGTATAACAGTAAATCTGATATCTAACCTCCAGAGTCTCTCCCACTGTTCCATCTGTATTGTGTGGCCGATGTCCTGGGCCCATTTAACCATTACATCCTTTACTTCCTCGTCTTTCAAATCCCTTCCCAATAACAGGTCACAAGTTTTAGAATCTAGATAACAATTTTTTGTCATTTCGTAATTATACTTTTTGTAGTTTGGATTCCTCTTTCCCAAAGCCATTTTTTTTTAATCTGAATTAAAAACGTTGTTCAATTGGTGATATTGAAGCCAATTGATGAGGTAGTGCCTTATCTCTCCAAATGTTTTCAACTTCAGAGGTCCTTGGTCTTCTTTTAATAGTTGACTATAGGTTGCCTTATTTCCCTCCATATTTTATTTTATTTTTACTGCAAAAGCCTCTACTGGGGACAGTCACCATGGCGTTTGGGATTCTAATAACGGTTGGCATTTTGTCCACACTTTATAAAGAGCATTTCTGACTATATGATTAGTGAACCCTCTGTGGACTTTGACCTTATTGTAGCCAAGGTATGCATGCCATCCGTACCTGTTGTTGCAACTCTCCAAATCAAGTATATCTGTTTTCTCTAATAAGATCCAATCCTTAATCCAACATAGGCACGAGGCTTCCAAATATGTTCTTAAATCAGGGAGTGCTAAACTGTCCATTAAACTTTAATTAGTTTAATGTTAAAGTAAATGTCCAGTTCGCTTCCAAGCCTTATATCTTACTTTCAGCAGGGTTTTTCTCGTGCAGCGGATTGAAGAAGATAGGATAATCAGCAACAGCTGTAAATCAGGAACTCTGGAGCAAGCATGTTGAAAACTCAAAAGAATTTATTTACAAAAACAAAAACCAGGCGATAAAGCACTCATGTTTTATCTCTTGCCTGAAAGAAAACTTTACACTACATTCAGCTCAGCTCAGCGACACCCAACACACACGGATACAAACTGAGTATTTATACTAATTATCTAACATTCCCGGATGTTCAAGGACACACAGCTGCTCAGTGATTAGAGCGTCTAAGACTTTGTTAACCCTTTAACACCAACACCCCCTCTCGCTCGTAACACTGAGCTACAATAAACTTAATTCAAATTCAGACCTGAACAGAAATCTTGATGAGATTGCGGACTCAAAGCTTTAGTAAAGCCTTCAGCGAGATTTTCCTTGCTCGGGCAATACTGCAGCTTTATCAAACCTTGTTTTACACTTTCACATACATTCTGATAACGAATATCCAAATGTTTTGTGTGTGCCTTAAATTGACCTGATTCAGCTAATTTAATACAAGGTTGATTATCTTCCCAAATTCTGATGGGTAGAGTACATTCTCCAAACAATTCTTTGACCAGTTGCTTATAAAATTCCAACTCTCTACAAACATCTGATAACGCATTAAATTCAGATTCAGTGGAACTTAAAGCTATGAGTGATTGTTTCCTTGATCTCCAACCAATTAACGCATTACCAAATTTTATTGCCATTCCTGACACTGATTTCCTATCTTGTCCAGCATCAGCCCAACTGCTGTCAGCCCAGCATTCAAGTTGTGTGCTGCCCTCTGCTGACAGTTTTAAACGGAAACTTTTGGTAGTCTGGAGATATCTTAAAACTCTTTTTACTCCTTGCCAAGCATGAATCGATGGTTTTTCAGCTTGTCTACACAACATGTTGACAGTATATGTTATGTCAGGCCGAGTCCACTGTGCAATGTGGAGAAGACTGCCTATTGCTGACTGGTAAACCCCGGGATTACTGAATTCTGCTTGGTGATCAGCTTGAGCATCCTTTACATAACTTAATTCCATTGGGGTTTTGACACCAGCACAGTTATTCATTTTAAACCTTTCTAGCAACTGCTGGATTTTAGCTTCTTGACTGAGCAAATAATCCCCTTTTTCATCCTGCTGTATTTTAACTCCTAGGTAAACAGATACAGTGCCTAGTGATTTTAACTGAAACCTTTCTCCAAGTTTTATGGCAAATTGCTGCGCATGTTTATCATCCTTTCCACTGTATAACAAATCATCAACAAAAATTAGAACAGCTTCTTGTTCATATCCCGAACCTTTTAGATACAGACATGCGTCTGCTATGCTCTTTTTGAACCCCATGCTCTCTAGAGCATCATTTAAGCAGACATTCCAATTATGGGCAGACTGTTTCAGCCCGTAAATGGATTTGCGTAGACGCCAAACCTGGTTTGGTTTGTCTCCCTCAAAACCTGGCGGTGGCATCATGTAGACTTCCTCTTGTAAATCTGCGTTTAAATAAGCCACATTGACATCAAAATGAAATAGCTTATTCCCTTTCTTAGCTGAAGAGGTTAGAAGCATTCTCAATGATTCTGATCTTGAAGTAGGGGCATAGATTTGTGAATAGTGGACACCTTTGCGCTGCGAAAACCCTTTGGCAACTAGTCGGGCTTTATATTGCAGCTCACCTGTAGTAGTGGACTTTAAACGATATACCCAACGACAGCCTACTGCTTGATGACCACTTGGAAGTTCTGTGCTAGTAAACACACCGAGAGACTCCATTGAAGCCATCTCCTTTCTCATCGCTTCCTGCCACTTGGCAGCTTCTGAGCTTGGAAGCTGTTGCACCTCTGTGTAGCTTTCTGGCTCACACTGTGCCATATTCACATATGCACTTGTCACCTTAAACCTCTCTGGTGGTTTGCCCTTTGTGGCACGTTTTGATCTACGCAATTTTACCTCTTGTTCCCCCTCTGACTGCTGACTGTCAGAATCTGTCTCAGACTTTAGGTCTGGGTGTGCCCCTAGGGATAAAGACCTTCGTTTTGATATTTCCCTTGGGCTTGGGGTGGTTGGCGACCTGCTTCGCTTTTTCTGCCTACTAGGTCTACCTGTTGGCGACGTTGGGGCACTCCTAGATTCTGGCTTCTCTGCCTCTGGAGATGTCCCTTGTGGATGGTCAGAATCTACATCTGAACCTTGCGTATCATTACCTTCTGATTCACCACCCTCTGGATTTTCCTCTCCAGTGTGAATTCCTAAATCATCCCTCAAAATATCGGGGTTACCATGCAAGTGAGTCCATCCGGATTGCTCACAAAATTCAGCACTGCGGCTGATGACTACTCTGGTAGTATCCCCATCTGGATTCACGAACCTCCAAGATTTGGCATGTGGTTCGTATCCACAAAACATGAGTTTCTTAGCCCTTGGATCTCCTTTTCTCCTTAACGCTTTCGGAGTGAGAACATAGGCCTGAGATCCAAACACCCGAAAATAATTTACTTTGGGCTTCTTTCCATATAAAGCAAAGTATGGCGTGGTATTAATCACTGAATTGTATACTCTATTCAGAATATGAGTGGCCGTCGTCCAGGCCTCCGCCCAGTAGCTTTGAGATAATTTCGCATCGTATAACATAGAGTTTGCCAACTCTTGCAAAACTCTGTTTTTACGTTCGGCCACGCCCCCTTCTTGTGGAGAATAGGGGGTAGACAGACGATGCTTAATTCCCTTTCTCTTAAAGAAATTCTGCAGCACAGAACCGGTAAATTCCGTACCGCGATCCGTCTGAACGGCAAGTACTTTGGTCCCAAATTCAAGTTCTACTGCTTGAACCCAATTTTTAACTGTTTCTGCAGCATCACCTTTTGTTTTAAGTGGAAAACACCATGTGACTTTTGTCTTGTCATCTGTAATACACAGTGCAAACCTAGAACCTCCCAAGCTAGCAACTGGCATCGGACCACATAGATCCATATGTACAAGTTGGAACACTTTGTCAGATTTCCTATCTGACCTGGGATAGCTGCACCTATGAACCTTCGCTTTTTTACATGCAGTACAATCCAAATACTTTGTACATTTGTTCAACGTGCACCCTTCAGATAATTCAGGCTGTTTTTTAACATATTGGAAATTAACATGGCCTAAACGACGATGCCATAAATGAACGCAAGAATTGTGAATAGGCGAGTTTACACAACCAGCCTGGACCTGATCAACTGATTCAGAATTAATCGCAAAACTGTATAAACCATTTCTGCATTCCACCTGCAAAAGAGATACATCATTTTTAGAAATAGTGCAAAACCCACTTTCAAACACAGTTTTAAACCCATCTCTGTCAAGAGCGGATACAGACAATATACACCCCTTCATTCCTTCTAGTACATAGGCTTCAATTTCTGTATTCAAACAGTTCAGGAACACTGTGCCTACGGTCTCTAAAGAACGTTTGGTTGAATCCGCCATCGTCACAATTTTTGGAGTTTGCATTTGCCTGCAATTCTGCAAACGGACACTAGATGGCGCCACCAAGTGGTGGGACGCACCACTGTCTATAACCCAGCGTAGGCTGCTCTCCTGGTCACGCCCTTCCTTCAACGCCATAGCTGAAGCCATGTGCTGTGTGCCATGGGTGTAGCCACGTCCTCCTCCTCTCTTTCGCCGTCCTCTGGAACTCCTTGTCTGGTAGTTAGGGGCACTGGCTTTGAAGTTGTCTTGGCCAGCCTCACGTGTGCAGTTCCTAATTAGATGCGAAGAAGAACCACACCGAAAACAGCGTCTAACTGCAAAGGCATTTACAGTGTTCTCATGCTCCGCACCTCCACTTCTTGGCACAGCACAACCCCCTCTTGCAGATAAGCCTCTTTCCCTCTGTCTTTTATCCTGTTCATCTGCAAGGCGTGATGAAATGTACTCCAGAGTTAAATCAGCTGGAGGCATAGCTTCCAATGTTAAGGCTAAAGTCTCATAACTTTTATCAAGAGAGGACAACAAAATATACGACTGCTGCTCCATTGTAAAAGGAATGTTCAGCTGCCTTAATTGATTAAAGACAGACACCATATTGGCAATGTGCTCTTTCACACACGCTCCCGGTTGGAGACGTAACTCAAACAGAGACCTTGTGGCATGAATCCTGGCGCCAGCAGTATTTCTGGAATTTAAACTCTGCAAAACAGTCCAGACCTCATGTGAATTATTTAATTCAGAAACATAAGGCATTTGCTCTGGCCCTACTGCCAATGTCAATAGACCTTGAGCCTTACGGTCCCGCTTCTGCGAAGCCTCTGCTGCTGCTTTGTCTGCTGCAGAAGCGTCTGCAGCTGCCTGTAAAGGCGGTGCAACTGTACAATCCCATAGTTCTTTTGCTTGCAGCCAGACCCTTACTCTAGCCTTCCAATCCTGCCAATTTTTACCATTCAGCCGTGCAAACGGTACTGAGAAACTTTCTTGGGGCTCTGCCATCCTCCCTGGGGCTTAGGTACAGTACTTACACTCCTGTAGACTGCTTTCCAGCTGTGGAGGTAGCTCCTTCAGGTGTGAGGGATCTTCCAGCGAGTACAAACTGCACAGTGCCTTTTAAACCTTTTTTCCTTTATCATAGCACAATTGCAGGACTCAAGCTGCTTGGCCGCTGGCTTCTGTCTTCACTCCAGTCCATCCCATAAAACACTTTGAACTTCAACCCTTATCTCCTTCTTTACGCACTAACAGCCATAACCTGTCCATTAAACTTTAATTAGTTTAATGTTAAAGTAAATGTCCAGTTCGCTTCCAAGCCTTATATCTTACTTTCAGCAGGGTTTTTCTCGTGCAGCGGATTGAAGAAGATAGGATAATCAGCAACAGCTGTAAATCAGGAACTCTGGAGCAAGCATGTTGAAAACTCAAAAGAATTTATTTACAAAAACAAAAACCAGGCGATAAAGCACTCATGTTTTATCTCTTGCCTGAAAGAAAACTTTACACTACATTCAGCTCAGCTCAGCGACACCCAACACACACGGATACAAACTGAGTATTTATACTAATTATCTAACATTCCCGGATGTTCAAGGACACACAGCTGCTCAGTGATTAGAGCGTCTAAGACTTTGTTAACCCTTTAACACCAACATAAACCCCTTCTTTCTTTTTTGTCCATCAGTAATTTGTATTTTATGCAGGGTTTCTTACCCTGCCATATGAACCTGGTCAGATCTCTCCTGCAATCGTCATAGCATTCTGGCAAGCAATTTTAATAATAATAATAATAATAATGGTAATAATTTATTATTTATACCCCGCCCATCTGGCTGGGTTTCCCCAACCACTCTGGGTGGCTTTCAACAGAACATTAAAATACAGTAATCTATTAAACATTAAAAGCCTCCCTAAACAAAATGCTTTGCAAACAAGTCACAGTGAACTACTATTGGTTCTACCACCTCCTTTGGGCCAGCCTGTAAAAGGCCCCATACAACCCGGAAAAGCTCTGCTGGGCGACATTATGGGGATGCAATGGAGGCAGAAAACTATGCCTTCTTTGCTGCCTTCACTGCCACTAGGTAGGCTTGATAATGAGCCCTTAGCAGAGTTTGGTTCCATTAATTCGGATCTTTCATCCACTTGCGTTCAGTCTCCCAGCTCGGAGTATACCAGGGGGCCAGTCGGGCTCCACAAAGTGGGAGAGGGCGCTCAGGCGTATTAGCATTATTAGTAGTAGTATTACTAGTAGTATTATCATTTTTAGCCTGTCTGTATAAGGCCTCAGCCACACTTGAACTTTGAATGTGGACTTGAAGTTGCTTGTTCCTCCTTTTTTTTAAACCTCTTCTGCCCAGAACTGCCCTTGCAGAAACTGCTGTTTAATTGAAACACAAATGATTTAAAATGTGTGTGTTGGGGGGATGTTATTGGGTTGTTTTTGTTTCTGTTTCGATTATGTACTTTGAGTTTTTATATTGTAATGTTATCCTGTGAACCGCCCTGAGGCCTGTGGGTATAGGGAGGTATATAAATTTAATAAATTATAGTATAATCAGGCCAGATAAAAATTATTACAAGTTCCAGGATGAGCCCCTGCAGAAGGTTTTCCAATGCTAAAGTGTTTGCCTTGACCCCAAGCCCTATGGGGAGACCAAGGAAGTTGAGACCTGCCCAAGTTGGCCTGCTGGGAGGAGAGGAGGAGAAAGATCTGCCCTTTCATTGGGAAAAGATGTCCTACCCCCATAGAAAGGGGGAAAGAACTATAAATGCATCATTTTAGTGGAATTATATACAGAATTATATGGTATTAATTATGGGAAATGTAATAATAATAATAATAATTTATTTATACCCCGCCCATCTGGCTGAGTTTCCCCAGCAACTATGCGCGGCTCCCAATCGAGTGTTAAAAACAATACAGCATTTAAATATTAAAGACTTCCCTAAACAGGGCTGCCTTCAGATGTCTTTTAAAAATAGGATCGCTGCTTATTTCCTTGACATCTGATGGGAGGGTGTTTCACAGGGAGGGCACCACTACTAAGAAAGCCCTCTGCCTGGTTCCCTGTAACCTCACTTCTTACAATGAGGGAACCACCAGAAGGCCCTCAGAGCTGGCCCTCAGTGTCTGGGCTGAACGATGGGGGTGGAGACGCTCTTTCAAGTATACAGGACCGAAGCCGTTTAGGGCTTTAAAGGTCAGCACCAACACTTTGAATGGTGCTTGGAAACGTACTGGGAGCCAATGCAGATATCTCTTAGGGCCGGTGTTATATGGTCCTGTGACTTTACACTCCCAGTCACCATTCTAGCTGCTGCATTCTGGATTAATTGCAGATTCCGGGTCACCTTCAAAGGTAGCCCCACGTAGAGCGCATTGCAGTAGTCCAAGCGGGAGATAACCAGAGCATGAACCACTCTGGCGAGCCAGTCCGCGGGCAGGGAGGGTCTCAGCCTGCGTACCAGATGGAGCAAGTAAACAGCTGCCCTGGACACAGAATTAATCTGTGCCTCCATGGACAGCTGTGAGTCCAGAATGACTCCCAGGCTGCGCACCTGGTCCTTCAGGGGCACAGTTACCCCATTCAGGACCAGGGAATCCCCCACACCTGCCCGCACCCTGTCCTCCCAATAACAGTACTTCTGTCTTGTCAGGATTCAACCTCAATCTGTTAGCCGCCATCCATCCTCCAACCGCCTCCAGACACTCACACAGGACCTTCACTGCCTTCACTGGTTCTGATTTGAAAGAGAGGTAGAGCTGGGTGTCATCCGCATACTGATGAACACCCAGCCCAAACCCCCTGATGATCTCTCCCAGCGGCTGCATATAGATATTAAAAAGCATGGGCATTATGGGAAATACCCTTTGCAAAAGCGTGTGCATTAGGAGAAATCAGCACCAAAATGCTGACCAATTTTCAATAAATAAAAACAATAAGATGCGAAAATCTGGACAAATGGTAGACTAGAAAAAGGAGACACAGAATTTTTTTTTACATTTAAACGGTTTGTCTAAAAGGGTTTGTTTTTTTTTATCCTTCCCGCAGCACCCCACTCCCCCCCCCGTTATAACACATAATAATATGACGCACCTCCAGCGCCTTCGCGAGGAAGTGTAGCCGCCGCCATGACCAGCATCTCCCCCTCCCCCGGGACAGGACAGCCTTTTCCCCTCCGCTCTAGGAATCTCAACTCTGTCGCCGCTGCTCTTAACCGTTTCGGAGCCGAGCGGCAGGAGCCTCTGGGCTTCTCCGGGCAGAGAGCGAGGAGAGGCGCTCGTCGCGCCTCCGGAAAGCCCCGCTGGATCAGCTGCACGGGCGCCCCAAAACGTTTTCTAAACTATTTTTTAAAACTTTATTTTCAATGTTCATATCCAATCCAATTTTGCAATAAATTACTTTCCCCCGCCCCGATTTCCATTCCCCCCTTTTATTCTTGAATATAATCGGGAATGGGTCCGATGGTCATCTTATATAATAATAATAATAATAATAATAATAATAATAATAATAATAAAATTTTATTTGTACCCCACCCTCCCCAGCCGGAACCGGGCTCAGGGCGGCTAACAACAGCAAAAATCACAACAGAATATAAAACCAATTCGTTAAAATACAAGTTAAAAACCAAATTAAAATGCCGATTAATTTTGCGCCCATTACCAAACCAAAGGGAGGAAACCATCAGACTTTAAGTGTCCGACCCGAAGGCCAGGTGGAACAACTCTGTCTTGCAGGCCCTGCGGAAAGATGTCAAATCCCGCAGGGCCCTAGTCTCTTGTGCCAGAGTGTTCCACCAGGTTGGGGCCAGAACTGAAAAAGCCCTGGCCCTGGTTGACACCAGTCTGGCAGCCTTGTGGCTCGGGATCTCCAGCAGGTTATTATTTGTAGACCTTAAGGTCCTTTGCGGGGCATAATGGGAGAGGCGGTCCTGTAGGTACGAGGGTCCTAAGCCGCATAGGGCTTTAAAGGTCAAAACCAGCACCTTGAACCTGATCCTGTACTCCACCGGGAGCCAGTGAAGCTGGTAAAGCACTGGATGAATGTGGTCCCACGGCAAGGACCCCGTAAGGAGCCTCGCCGCGGCATTCTGCACCCGCTGGAGTTTCTGGATCAACTTCGAGGGCAGCCCCGCGTAGAGCGAGTTACAATAATCAAGCCTGGAGGTGACCGTCGCATGGATCACTGTGGCCAGATCCGGGCGAGAAAGGTAGGGGACACAATATGTGTTGTGTGCGTGTGTGCGTCTGATACTTTTCTATTCCCTGCTGAGATAATTACCGTACTCTGAATAGTGGCTTTTTATAGGTTAGGGTAAGGCAGGTGGTTTTTTGTGGGGGTTGTTGTTTTGATTTTTTTTATGTATTTTGTGGTTTTATATCTTGATTTTATTCTGAGACCACTGGGTATAGGACTGTGGCGACCACACAGAGTCCCTGTCTTTCCACGGAGTATTGACCCTGTGCCCCCACTAATCCGCTGTCACCAACCAGGTTCTCCCCGGTAATATATTCAGACTCAGTCAGGTTGTAACGTATTAACAAAGAATCCAGTTTATTGTTAACGCAAACAAGTGTTAAAAACTTTGAAACACTGTAAACTGATTCACTCTCTCGCTCTGTCTTCCCTCTGTCTTTAACCCACTCTGACTCCTTTGCCTTCCACCCACAAGAACCCAACCAAACCAACCATCTCCCTATTTCCAACTGTCTTCCAACTGAACTACCGTAACTGAACTCCCAACTGAACTAACTGCCAAAACCCCTATGCTGAGCCTTAAACTTAGGCTCAGCCCTAAGTTCCACAGTTCCACAGAATCCTTGAGTTGGAAGGGACCCCGAGGGTCCTCTAGTCCAACCCTCTGCAATACAGGAATTTCAGCTAAACTCAGGGGTCAGGAAACGTTTTCAGCAGGGGGCCAGTCCACTGCCCCTCGGACCTTGTGGGGGGTGGACTATATACCGGTATATATTTTTGGGGGGGGGGAATGAACAAATTCCTATGCCCCACAAATAACCCAATGATGCATTTTAAATAAAAGGACACATTCTACTCATGTAAAATCACACCGATTCCCGGACCGTCCGCGGGCCGCATTTAGAAGGTGATTGGGCCGCATCTGGCCCCTGGGCCTTAGTTTGGGGACCCCTGAGCTAAAGCATCCCAAGGAAGGGGAAACCGTTCCACTGTCAAACACAGGTTCTTGTAAGCAATCACATTGTGGTGGAACTGTATCCTAGCCAGGTGGCACTCCTAGTGAGGAAAGGATCTGTACCACCCAAGACCTTTGGGGAAAGCATGCAGAGTTCAGGCAAGCAGATAGAAGGAAAAGTATACTTTCCTCTTTCACTGCATTTAACCAAAATCTCTTGTGCCTGGGGAATCCCCAAACTGAATTTATCTCCTTTTCCCTGAGATTAAGCACCTGTTGGGAACAGTGGGACGGACCCCTGGGGAAACCTGCACCGGAGCGGGTTGTAAATGGCTTATTAGGAATTGCATGCTTTTGGGGGCTATTTCATCTTTTGTACGTATTTATTATTTTGTTTTGTAAAATTTACAAGCAACATTACATATGTATATTTTAAAAAACCACGGTTCAAAGGGAAAAAAACAATAAAATTATCAGTAAAAAAAAGTTAAAATGACTATTTAATTATTAAAAAATAATTCAAATGAATGCTAAAACCTGGATTAAAACACACGTCAACATTTGACACATCTGGACAGCCGTGCATGAAGAAAAATGTATTTAGTGGGTGCTGAAGATCGCAGTGAAATTGACTGCCTCTTATCAATAGGCAGTGAGTTTCAAAGTTGCGTGGAAACATTCTTCAATTTTTGGATTGCCCTTTTTGGAAAACCCAGCGCGTCGCAAAACATGCATTTACAAAATCAATATCCTAAAAGTGTGCACAGAGAAACAAATCCCCACAATGAACCTAGGATTCCTGGCTCAGATCCTGGCGTTCCTGTGGACTTCAGTAGCAAACTGTGCCTTAAGGAATCGCTTGCTTGCTTCCCCTCTTGCCCATGTGCCTGGTGGAAAAATGGGCAACATTTGGCACAGGAAGTGGCAGAGCACCAAACAGACACTTTGGGGTCTGCGCAGGCTCTCCGCCAGTGGTGAGGAACGGCTTGTGCAAGCCTTACAGTGAATGACACACATATGGGGGTGGGGGACATTATTGGGCAGCTTCTGACAAGGCAGCAAAATAGCGGCATGAGCCTGAACAACAGCAGATCCCTTGGCTGCAAGGAAGCACACACACACCAGTTCAGCAAGGCAGGGGGAGCAAAGTCATCAGAGTAAGAGGGCCGTTTGCTCCCTGAACTCCTCTCTTATCAGACCTGTGAAAGATCCAGTCTACAATTTAATCAGCATAGTTCATGTCCGTATTCTCACATTTCACCAGACCAGCCTTCCCACACTTGGGACTCTGGTTCTTTCTGGACTACAACTCCCATCACCCCCAGCTAGCAGTAGTAAGGGATGATGGGAATTTTAGTCCAGAAATGGCAAATAGCAAATATATCTTTAAAAAAGCATTTAAAACAGAATTCAATCTTTAGCATTGCCTGCTGGATGAGGTTGGATTTCCTTTTGGGGTCTGGGGTTCAGCAGCTCTCTGCCAGGGAATGCCCAGGAAGGACTTGTGCCTTGTCATGGGAAGTGCAAGCATTTTAGTGAATGACAGACATATGGAGAGACCAGAGGACAGTTTCTAACAAGGCAGCAATGAAAGGGGCAAGAGCAACAGGCATCCACTGGAGAAGATGGGTTACTGTTTGCTGGATTATATTGCCTGCGCTATCAGGTATTTCATCAGCAGAGTTCAGTTCCGAAATATTGCCTTTCACTAGACTATGCAACAGGGAAACTGTCTCGCTAACACACGTGAATTTTTAAATTTTTGACTGTCCCATGCAAATCTGATGTATCTAAAAATTGTATTTAAATCGTACAGTGTTGCCTCAGTTTAATTTGCCTTTGGGATACGAAACCTTTGGCTTGCGGACCACGGCAACCCAGAAGTAACGAAATGGGTTACTTTCAGGTTGCTCCACTTGCGCATGCGCAGAAGCGCAAAATCATGCCCACGCATGCGCAGACGCGGCGTTTCAGGTTCCGTAGGTTTCCTATTACAGACGGGCCTCCGGAACAGATCCCATCCGTAACACGAGGTACCACTGTAATTTGGTTTTTTAGTGTTGTGTTCTGTGTTGCATCTTCTTCCTTTGCCAGGTTATCAGATAAACAGATACCTGCACATAGCTGCATAGTGGATTTCGCATTTCCAGAACTGGGAGGGGGGGTGTTTACGGGAAATACGGTACAAGTGGAGTGGAGAACACACAGCACAAATACATCCCATCCAGGCCTCATCATGGGACTGAAACTGCCTTGGTCGCACTGGTTGATGATCTCCGGCGGGCTAGGGACAAAGGTGAGAGCTGTTTCCTAGTCCTGCTGGATCTCTCAGCGGCCTTTGACACCATCGACCATAACATCCTTCTGGACCGTCTAGAAGGGTTCGGAGCTGGGGGCACTGTTATACAGTGGTTCCACTCCTTCCTCCTGGGCCATGTTCAGAAAGTGGTGGTGGGGGATGAGTGCTCAGACCCCTGGGCTCTCACTTGTGAGGTGCCTCAGGGTTCCGTCCTCTCCCCCATGCTTTTTAATATCTATATGAAGCCACTGGGAGAGATCATCAGGGGGTTTGGGCTGGGTGTTCATCAGTATGCGGATGATACCCAGCTCTACCTCTCTTTCAAATCAGAACCAGTGAAGGCAGTGAAGGTCCTGTGTGAGTGCCTGGAGGCGGTTGGAGGATGGATGGCGGCTAACAGATTGAGGTTGAATCCTGACAAGACAGAAGTACTGTTTTTGGGGGACAGGGGGCAGGTGGGTGTGGGGGACTCCCTGGTCCTGAATGGGGTAACTCTGCCCCTGAAGGACTAGGTGCGCAGCCTGGGAGTCATTTTGGACTCACAGCTGTCCATGGAGGCGCAGGTTAATTCTGTGTCCAGGGCAGCTGTCTACCAGCTCCACCTGGTACGCAGGCTCAGACCCTACCTGCCTGCGGACTGTCTCACCAGAGTGGTGCATGCTCTAGTTATCTCCCGCTTGGACTACTGCAATGCGCTCTACGTGGGGCTACCTTTGAAGGTGACCCGAAAACTGCAATTAATCCAGAATGCGGCAGCTAGACTAGTTACTGGGAGTGGCCGCCGGGACCACATAACACCGGTCCTGAGAGACCTACATTGGCTCCCAGTACGTTTCCGAGCACAATTCAAAATGTTGGTGCTGACCTTTAAAGCCCTAAACGGCCTCGGTCCTGTATACCTGAAGGAGCGTCTCCACCCCCACCGGTCAGCCCGGACACTGAGATCCAGCGCCGAGGGCCTTCTGGCGGTTCCCTCACTACGAGAAGCAAAGCTACAGGGAACCAGGCAGAGGGCCTTCTCGGTGGTGGCACTCGCCCTGTGGAGCGCCCTCCCATCAGAGGTCAAAGGGATCAACAACTATATGACCTTTAGAAAATACCTGAAGGCAGCCCTCTTTAGGGAAGCTTTTAATCTGTGATGTGTTGATGTATTTTAATGCTTACTGGAAGCCGCCCAGAGTGGCTGGGGAGACCCGGCCAGATGGGCGGGGTAGAAATAATAAATTATTAATATTATTATTATTATTATTATTATTATTATTATTATTATCCAGCACCAGCCATTGCCTGGATATTTTGGAGACATAAAACTGAAAGCCCTCATATGCAGATGAAGGTGAAGGAACACAAATCCTGAAACCTTTTAACCTATTAACACTCTAGACACAGGCGGAAAATCAATGCATCTTCAATACTGTTCTCATTTCTCTCTTGACTGCGTATTGAGGTTTATTATACAGTATATATTTTTCAACAGCATTTGTTCATTAGAGGTGTGATCTGAGGGGCTGTACTCTCATTGCAAAGATCTACTTTACATACGTCAACAGAATACCAGCGAATGCATTTGTTTCTATGAAAAATATCAGATCAATTCACACCAGATTAACAAATCTTTGGGAAGGGAGAAATATTCAAGCAACGGTATATGCAAGTGAAGAATACATGGGAAATAATGCATGGAAAGAAAATAGAATTTTGTTGTTGTTTAGTCGTTTAGTCGTGTTCGACTCTTCGTGACCCCATGGACCAGAGCACACCAGGCACTCCTGTCTTACACTGCCTCCCTCAGTTTGGTCAAACTCATGTTAGTAGCTTCGAGAACAGTCTCCAACCATCTCATCCTCTATCGTCCCCTTCTCCTTGTGCCCTCAATCTTGTAGCTATGTAAATCTAACTCTGATCGGGAGAACAATCTGTAACACAGACACTAAAAGGAATAAAAATTCTAATGGAAGCAAATTCTAATGCTGAACAAGATCATTGGCTTACTCTCTGTAGGAGTTATTTGATATGATTAAGGATCTTCCCACACTCCAACCTTTCTGTTTCCCTTGTATGAGTTCTTTTCAGTTTAGCAAGGGAGCCCTTGTCACAGACGTTCTTTCCATAGGCCAAACATTTGTAATATTTCCTCGCTGTATGAGTTCTTTGGTGTCTAGTAAGGCCACTACTGCAACTGAAGCTTTTACCACACTCCAAACATGTATACGGCTTTTCTCCTGTATGAGTTCTTTGATGTAACGTAAGGCTACCACTGCAACTGAAGCTTTTACCACACTCCAAACATGTATACGGTTTTTCTCCTGTATGAGTACTTTGGTGTCTAGTACGGCTACTACTGTAACTGAAGCTTTTTCCACAAACCGAACATTTATACGATTTCTCTCCTGTATGAGTTCTTTGATGTAACGTAAGGGAGCTGCTGCAACTGAAGCTCTTGCCACACTCTAAGCATTTATAAGGTTTCTCTCCTGTGTGCACTCTTTGATGCATGGTAATTTCCCAACTGTGGCTGAAGCTCTTTCCACACTCCAAACATGTATGTCGTTTCTCCCCTGTATGAATTATGTGATGCCGGGAAAGGGAGTCAATGCGACTAAAACTCTTGCCACATTCCCAGCATTTATAAGGTTTGCTGCCTCGATGAGTCTGTTGATGATTAGTAAGATTACCACTTTGAGTGAAGCTTTTTCCACACTCCGAACATGTATACGGTTTCTCCCCTGTATGAATTTGTTGATGCGACTTAAGGTTGCTACTCTGACTGAAGCTCCTTCCACACTCCAAACATGTATATGGTTTCTCTCCTGTATGAGATCTTTTATGTGACGTAAGGCCACAATTCCTACTGAAGCTCCTTCCACACTCTGAACATGTATAAGGTCTCTCCCCTGTATGAGTTCGCAGATGCAAGATAAGGGCACTACTGTGACTGAAGCTCTTTTGACATTCAAAACATTTATAACGTTTCTCTCCTGTATGAGTTCTTTGATGCGAGGTAAGGCCACTACTTTGAGTGAAGCTCCTTCCACACTCTGAACATGTATAAGGTTTCTCCCCTGTATGAGTTCTTCGGTGGTTAGTAAGCTGATTACTGCGATTGAAGCTCTTTCCACACTCTGAACATGTATAAGGTTTCTCACCTGTATGAGTTCTTCGGTGGTTAGTAAACTGACCACTGTCACTGAAGCTCTTTCCACACTCTGAACATGTATAAGGTTTCTCCCCAGTATGAGTTCTTCGGTGGTTAGTAAGGGCACTACTGTGAATGAAGCTCTTTCCACACTCTGAACATGTATACGGTTTCTCCCCAGTATGAGTTCTTCGGTGTCTAGTAAGGGCACTACTGTCACTGAAGCTCTTTCCACACTCGGAACATTTATACGGTTTCTCTCCTGTGTGTACTCCTTGATGTGAGGTCAGAGTTGACAGACTACCCAATCTCTTTCCACACACGGTGCATTCATGCTTTTTCTCCTCTCTGTGAATTTGATTTTCACCACCCTGAGACATACCAGAGTCACCCTCCGGCTTCTGCTTTCGTCTCCCCTCTTGCCTGCTGCCTCCATCTTGAACCCTCAGATTCCTTTGCTCCTCCTCCTCTTTGGATCCTTTTGGTGACACTTCTGATTGTTCCCCTTCTGCCAGCATCCCTTCAGCATCTCCTGATGGAATAAAAAGGCAAACTGATGAAATGCTAAAGGAGTTTCTTCACCCCAATCATTCAGTTGGGACACGGAGATCCAGGTCCCAGGGCCTTGTGGCAGTTCCCTCACTGCATAAAGTGAAGTTACAGGGAACGAGGCAGAGAGCCTTATTGGTAGTGGTGCCCACCATGTGGAACGCCTTCCCGTCAGATGTCAAATAAACAACTATACAACTTTAAGAAGACATCTGAAGGCAGCCATATATAGGGAAGTTTTTAATGTTTTATGTTTTATTATGCTTTTATATTTGTTGGAAGCCAGCTAGAGTGCCTGGGGCAACACAGTCAGATGTGTGGGGTACAAATAATGAAAGTATTAATATTAGTATTATTATTTATTGAGTTTATATACCACCCCATACCCAGAGGTCTCAGCATGGTCCTCAGAAAAAAATCACAGAATAAAAACAAAAATTCAGCAATACCCCACCCCACATTTTTAAAAGGGTATAGGATGTCAAACATATCAACCAAAAGCCTGTTTAAAAAGGAACATTTTTGCCTGGCGCCTAAAGGTATATAATTAAGATGCCAGGCAAACTTTCCTGGGGAGAGCATTCCACAGATAGGGAGCCACTGCAGAGAAGGCCCTGTTCTTGTGTTGCCACTATCCGGACCACTTAAGGAGGAGGCCTACGAAGGAAGACCTCGGAATATGATCTCAGGGTCCGGGTAGGTTCATACGGAGAGAATCAGTCCTTGAAGTATTGTGGTCCTGAGCCATTTAAGGCTTTATAGGTCAAAATCTGCACTTTGAATTGGGCCCGGTAACTAATTGGTAGCCAGTGCAGTCAGACCGGATGTCAGGGACTTGCCCGCCCCCAGAGCCGAGATGGCGGGGGAAGGCGGCTGGAGGGAGAAAAGAGAGATCAGGTCGGAGAACAGTTCGCAGGAGAGCAGTAGTGGTGGAGAAGAGGAACTGCAGGCAGACAGGGAGAGGCTGGGTCTCGAAGATGCTGCCAGAGACCCAGCCACACCAGCTGAAGGGAGAGGGGATCTGACGGAGCAACCCAGCGCCACTCCACAGCTGTGCAGGGGGAGAAAGCGAAGGAAGGGAGAAGGCATTTTGGATTCCCAAAACTCAAATGCTGGGGGCGGAGCCGCGAACGGCCACTCCCAGAATCTGGAACAGACTCAAGCGGTCATGAAATTTGAGAGCTCTGATGTATACTTCTGTAAATAAAGCAATTAGTTTAGCAGACAACGTGGTCTGGCTGATTACTCTCGAGGAGACATCACAGAGCCCTTACAGCAGAATGGGTGTAATATGCTCAAACCGCCTTGCTCCAGTGAGCAACCTGGTCACTGAATTCTGCACTAGCTGAAGTTTCCAAATTATCTTCAGAGCCAGCCCAACATATAATGCATATCTATATCTAACCTTGAAGTTACCAGAGGATAGACAACGGTAGATAGGCTATCCCTGTCCAGGTAAGGGTGTAGCTAGACTACTAGCCATAGCTCATGAAAGGCACTCCAGACCATCAGAGCCTTGAGCGACAGCAAAGGATCCAAGAGTAACCCCAAGCTACGAACCTGCTCCTTCAGAGGAAGTGTAACCCCATCAAGAGCAGGCAACCTCCCACCCATCTCTAGGGAACCACCCACTAACTGAGCCTTATCTGGAGTGCGCTTCAATTTGTTGGCTCTCATCCAGTCCATTACCAAGGCAAGACACTGATCCAGCACTTCCAGTGCCTTACCTGCAGATAGAAAGGAGAAACAGAGCTGAGTGTCATCAGCATACTGCTGATAACGTACTCCACACCTCTGGATAACCCCTCCCAGCGATTTCATGTAGATGTTAAACAACAAGGGGGATAGGATTGGGCCCTGTGGAACCCCACATTGAAGGTTCCACGGGGCTGAAACACATTCCCCAAGTAACACCCTCTGGGAACGATCATCCAAGTAGGACTGGCACCAAAGCAGTGCCACCCACCCCCAGTTCCAGTAGGATACCATGGTAGATGGTATCAAAAGCCGCTGAGCGGTCGAGAAGAATTAACAGGGACACGTTTCCCTTATCTCTCTCGACAGAGGTCATCATACAGGGCAACCAAAGCAGTTTCTGTGACAAAACCTGGCATAAACCCTGATCAAAATGGATCCAGAAAATCAGTTTATTCCAAAAGCACCTGGATCTGGTCTGCGACCACTCACTCCAGAACCTTGACCAGGAAAGGGAGATTAGCAAATGGCCGGTAGTTAATTAGGCTTTCTGAATTCAGGGAAGGTTTGTTAAGGAGTGGTTTTACCTCTGTCTCCTTCAAACATGCAGGGATCACCCCCTCTTGTAAAGAGGCACTGGTCATCTCCCTGGCCATCCAGCTGTTCTCTCCCTGCTGGTTTTTAACAGTCAGGAGGTGCAAATGGTCGCCCTGACTGATTCAAGCACCTTGTCCATACCCTCAGGCCTTACCAACTGAAAAAAACTCATCCAACACAACAGGACTAGAATGTGCTCTGGATACCCCATGAGATTCATCTGCTATAACAGCAGAGTCAAGGTCTTCGTGGATGCAAGCAATTTTATCTTCTTCTATTTCCCCCTTCTTAATAAGGTGTGTTATAAAAAGAGTATATTCAATAAATACAATCAATATACCTTTCATAAAATAAAGATTCCAACATAAAATAAAGATACATAAAATAAAAATTCCAACACTGTGACTTCCCTCTGTCTCAGCTTGATATCTTTCAATATTCTACACTCTTATTTACATTGTGTTTTTGACAGTATTCAACATTCGCCTATTATTAATTTTGTCATAATCAGATTCAACTTTACATACTTAGTCCATACATATCAACAGCTTTTCTTTAGAACAGTGTTTTTTCATATAGTCCTCAAAGCATTGCCATTCCTTCCTTAATGTCTGGTTTGACTGGTGTCTTATGGCTGCCGTTTGTTTGGCCAATTCTATAAATTCACATAATTTACCTATACGGTCTTCCTTTGTGGGAATAATGTCCCCTTTCCAATTTTTAGCAAGTAATAATCTGGCTGCAGCTATGGCATATAAGAATAACCTTTTGTTATCCTGTGGGTGTCCTTTCCTATAATGCCCATTAGGTATGCCTCTGGCTTTTTTCCTATAGGAGCTTTGAGGATCTTTTTTAGCTCTTAATGGATACACCCCCAAAATTTATTAATTTTCTCACAGCGCCACCATACATGTATTGTTGTTCCCTCTGCATTATTGCATTTCCAACATCAGTTGGATTTGACCTTATGTATCTTGGCTAGTTTGGAAGATGTCATATACCACCTGTATAACATTTTCATTAAGTTTTCATTGATAGTGTAACAGGCAGTAAATCTGGTACCTAACCTCCAGAGTCTCTCCCACTGTTCCATCTGTATTGTGTGGCTGATGTACTGGGCCCATTTAACCATTACATCCTTTACTTCATTGTCTTTCAGATCCTATTCCAATAACAGGTCACAAGTTTTAGAATCTAGATAATAATTTTTTGTCATTTTGTAATAATACTTTTTGTAGTTTAGATTCCTCTTTCCCAAAGCCATTTTATTTTATCTGAATTAAAAACGTTGTTCAATTGGTGATATTGAAGCCATTCGTTGAGGTAGTGCCTTATCTCTCCAAATGTTTTCAATTTCAGAGGTCCTTGGTCTTCTTTTAATAGTTGGTTATAGGTTGCCCAATTTCCCTCCATATTTGCAAAAGCCTACTGGGACAGCCACCATGGCGTTTGGGGTTCTAATAACGGTTGGTATTTTGTCCACTTTATAAAGAGCATTTCTGACTATATGATTAGTGAACCCTCTGTGGACTTTGACCTTATTGTAGCCAAGGACAGAAGTGCTGTTTTTGGGGTACAGGAGGCGGGCAGGTGTGGAGGACTCCCTGGACCTGAATGGGGTAACTGTGCCCCTGAAGGACCAGGTGCGCAGCCTGGGAGTCATTCTGGACTCACAGCTGTCCATGGAGGCGCAGGTTAATTCTGTATCCAGGACAGCTGTCTACCAGCTCCATCTGGTACACAGGCTGAGACTCTACCTGCCCGCGGACTGTCTTGCCACAGTGGTGCATGCTCTAGTTAACTCCCGCTTGGACTACTGCAATGCGCTCTACGTGGGGCTACCTTTGAAGGTGACCCGGAAACTACAACTAATCCAGAATGCGGCAGCTAGACTGGTGACTGGGAGCGGCCGAGACCACATAACACCGGTCTTGAAAGACCTACACTGGCTCCCAGTACGTTTCCGAGCACAATTCAAAGTGTTGGTGCTGACCTTTAAAGCCCTAAATGGCTTCGGTCCAGTATACCTGAAGGAGCGTCTCCACCCCCATCGGTCAGCCCGGACACTGAGGTCCAGTGCCAAGGGCCTTCTGGCGGTTCCCTCGCTGCGTGAAGCCAAGTTACAGGGAACCAGGCAGAGGGCCTTCTCGGTAGTGGCACCCGCCCTGTGGAACGCCCTCCCTTCAGATGTCAAAGAGAACAACAATTACCAGACCTTTAAAAGACATCTGAAGGCAGCCCTGTTTAGGGAGGCTTTTAATGTTCTATAGATTATTGTATTTTAATGCTTTGTTGAAAGCCGCCCAGAGTGGCTGGGGGAACCCAGCCAGATGGGCGGGGTATAAATAATAAATTATTATTATTATTATTATTATTATTATTATTATTATTATAAGGTATGCATGCCATCCGTACCTGTTGTTGCAACTCTCCAAATCAAGTATATCAGTTTTCTCTAATAAGATCCAATCCTTAATCCAACATAGGCACGAGGCTTCAAAATATGTTCTTAAATTGGGGAGTGCGAAACCCCCCACTTCATTTTTGTCCGTCAGTAATTTGTATTTTTAGGGACACAGGTGGCGCTGTGGGTTAAACCACAGAGCCTAGGGCTTGCTGATCAGAAGGTCGGCGGTTCGAATCCCTGCGACGGGGCAAGCTCCCGTTGCTCGGTCCCAGCTCCTGCCAACCTAGCAGTTCGAAGGCACGTCAAAGTGCAAGTAGATAAATAGGTACCACTCCAGCAGGAAGGTAAACGGCGTTTCCGTGCACTGCTCTGGTTCGCCAGAAGCGGCTTTGTCATGGTGGCCACATGACCTGGAAGCCAGTAACGCGAGATGAGCGCCGCAACCCCAGAGTCGGATACGACTGGACCTAATGCTCAGGGGTCCTTTTACCTTTACCTAATTTGTATTTTATGTGGGGTTTCTTACCCTGCCATATGAACCTGGTCAGATCTCTCCTGCAATCGTCAAAGCATCCTGGCAAGCAATTTTTACAACAAAATGCTTTGCAAACAAGTCACAGTGAGCTACCATTGGTTCTACCACCTCCTTTGGGCCAGCCTGTAAAAGGCCCCGTACAACCCGGAAAAGCTCTGCAAGATGACATAATGAGGATGCAATGGAGGCAGAAAACTATGCTTTCTTTGCTGCCTTCACTGCCACTAGGTAGGTTTGATAATGAGCCCTTACCAGTGTTTGGTTCCATTAATTCGGATCTTTCATCCACTTGCATTCAGTCTCCCATCTTGGAGTGTACCAGGGGGCCAACTGGGCTCCACAAAGTGGGAGAGGATGCTCAGGGATATTCGTATTATTAGTAGTACTAGTAGTATTATCATTATTAGCCTGTCTGCATAAGGCCTCAGCCACAAGTGGACTTATAATGTGGACTTGAATTTGCTTGTTTCTCCTCTTTTTTAAACTTCTTCTGCCCAGAACTGCTCTTGCAGAAACTGCTGTTTAATTGAAACACAAATAATTTAAAATGTGTGTTGGGGGTATGTGTCATTGGGTTGTTTTTGTTTCTGTTTCAATTATGTACTTTGAGTTTTTAATATTGTAATTTTATCCTGTAAACCGTCCTGAGGCCTGTGGGTATAGGGAGGTATATATATTTAATAAATTATAGTAAAATCAGGACGGATGAAAATTATTACAAGTTCCAAGGTGACCCCCTGCAGAAGGTTTTCCAAGGTTACCCACCTGCCCAGGTTGGCCTGAGTTTTTATATTGTAATTTTATCCTGTAAATCGTCCTGAGGACTGTGGGTATAGGGAGGTATATATATTTAATTAATTATTATTACAAGTTCCAAGGTGACCCCCTGCAGAATGTTTTGCAAGGTCACCCACCTGCCCAGGTTGGCCTGCACGGAGGAGAGGAGAAAGATCTGCCCTTCCAATGGGAAAATATGTCCTACCCCCATAGAAAGGAGGAAATACCTATAAATGCATCATTTTAGTGGAATTATATACAGAATGCATTAATTATGGGAAATATAATAATAATAATAATAATAATAATAATAATAATAATAATAATAATAATAATATATTTATACCCCGCCCATCTGGCTGAGTTTCCCCAGCCACTCTGGGCAGTTCCCAATCGAGTGTTAAAAACAATAAAGCATTTAAATATTAAAAACTTCCCTAAACAGGGTTGCCTTCAGATGTCTTTTAAAAATAGTATAGCTGCTTATTTCCTTGACATCTGATGGAAGGGTGTTTCAAAGGGAGGGCATCACTACTAAGAAAGCCTTCTGCCTGGTTCCCTGTAACCTGACATCTCGAAATGAGGGAATCGCCAGAAGGCCCTCAATGCTGGATCTCAGTGTCCGGGCTGAACATTGGGGCTGGAGACGCTCCTTCAGGTATTCTGGACCGAGGCTGTTTAGTGCTTTAAATGTTTAGGGCACCAACACTTTGAATTGTGCTTGGAAACGTACTGGGAGCCAATGTAGTTCTCTCAGGACCGGTGTTATGTGGTCCCGGCGGCCACTCCCAGTCACCAGTCTAGCTGCCGCATTCTGGATTAATTGCAGTTTCCGGGTCACCTTCAAAGGTAGCCCCATGTAGAGCGCATTGCAGTACTCCAAGCGGGAGATAACTAGAGCATGCACCACTGTGGCAAGACAGTCCGCGGGCAGGTAGGGTATCATCCTGCGTACCAGATGGAGCTGGTAGACAGCCACCCTGGACACAGAATTGACCTGCGCCTCCATGGACAGCTGTGAGTCCAGAATGACTCCCAGGTTGCGCACCTGGTCCTTCAGGAGCACAGTTACCCCATTCAGGACCAGGGAGTCTTCCACACCTGCCTGCCCCCTGTCCCCCCAAAACAGTACTTCTGTCTTGTCAGGATTCAACCTCAATCTGTTAGCCACCATCCATCCTCCAACCGCCTCCAGACACTCACACAGGACCTTCACGACGCACCTCCAGCGCACCCAGCAACTTAGCCTCAGTCTTATCTGGACTGAGCTTCAATTTGTTGGCTCTCATCCAGTCCATTACCAAAGCAAGACAAAAGTCCAGCATTTCCACTGCCTCACCGGACAAAAGGTTCTCTCCTTCTCCATCTCCAACCGCCTGCCTGCCTCCCCCCACCCCCAAGCTGAGCAAGCCCCAAACCCTCTCCAGCTCCATCCATCCATCCATGTCCCCATCTCCACTCCCCTGGAACTCACCAGATCTCTCAGAGGTCCCTGGGGGGTAACGCTCAGAGGTTGTGGGGAGGGATGCAGGAGACAACCTGACCAGGTCAACCGTCCATCTTCCCCCTAGCATCCTCGCTAGGTTTGCAGGATCCGTCTCTTTCATCCTTCCTGGGGTGTCAAGGAGCCAAAACAAGCTGCAGGGTCCTGGGAGAGAGGAAGAAGCAAAGGGAGCCTCAGAGGCCCTGCAGGGATTCTCCTGCCCCTGGAGAAGCACAAATGGGGCAGCCCCTCCCCAACAGAAGACCCATTGCTAAACCTCTCCAGTGGTTCCAATTTCCTGTTTACTCCTCCCCCCACTTCATAAGCCTGGCATGGTATTGTCAGTTTGCATTTCTTAGTGGAAAAAGGATTGATCTGGTGTGTCGAGATTCTTTCCTATTCTGGTTAATGCAGAGAAGCTGAGTACAGCTGGTTTAAATTGACTCTCATCTCTTCTGCAAAGATCATGCTTAGTATAAACATATGGACAGAAGGAGCCTGAGGAGCCTGAGGAACCTACTCAGGGTCCGGGTAGGTTCATACGGAAAGAAGCAGTCCTTGAAATATTGTGGTCCTGAGCCATTTAAGGCTTTATAGGTCAAGCCCAGCACTTTGAATTGGGACCGGAAACTAATTGGTAGCCAGGGCAGTCAGACCAGGATCACTGTAATATGCTCAAACCACCTTGCTCCGGTGAGCAACCTGGTCACTGAATTCTGCACTAGCTGAAGTTTCCAAATTATCTTCAGAGCCAGCCCAACATATAATGCATATCTATATCTAACCTTGAAGTTACCAGAGGATAGACAACGGTAGATAGGCTATCCCTGTCCAGGTAAGGGTGTAGCTAGACTACTAGCCATAGCTCATGAAAGGCACTCCAGACCATCAGAGCCTTGAGCGACAGCAAAGGATCCAAGAGTAACCCCAAGCTACGAACCTGCTCCTTCAGAGGAAGTGTAACCCCATCAAGAGCAGGCAACTTCCCACCCATCTCTAGGGAACCACCCACTAACTGAGCCTTATCTGGAGTGCGCTTCAATTTGTTGGCTCTCATCCAGTCCATTACCAAGGCAAGACACTGGTCCAGCACTTCCAGTGCCTTACCTGCAGATAGAAAGGAGAAACAGAGCTGAGTGTCATCAGCATACTGCTGACAACGTACTCCACACCTCTGGATAACCCCTCCCAGCGATTTCATGTAGATGTTAAACAACAAGGGGGATAGGATTGGGCCCTGTGGAACCCCACATTGAAGGTTCCACGGGGCTGAAACACATTCCCCATGTAACACCCTCTGGGAACGATCATCCAAGTAGGACTAGAACCACCGCAAAGCAGTGCCACCCACCCCCAGTTCCAGTAGGATACCATGGTTGATGGTATCAAAAGCCGCTGAGCGGTCGAGAAGAATTAACAGGGACACGTTTCCCTTATCTCTCTCGACAGAGGTCATCATACAGGGCAACCAAAGCAGTTTCTGTGACAAAACCTGGCATAAACCCTGATCAAAATGGATCCAGAAAATCAGTTTATTCCAAAAGCACCTGGATCTGGTCTGCGACCACTCACTCCAGAACCTTGACCAGGAAAGGGAGATTAGCAAATGGCCGGTAGTTAATTAGGCTTTCTGAATTCAGGGAAGGTTTGTTAAGGAGTGGTTTTACCTCTGTCTCCTTCAAACATGCAGGGATCACCCCCTCTTGTAAAGAGGCACTGGTCATCTCCCTGGCCATCCAGCTGTTCTCTCCCTGCTGGTTTTTAACAGTCAGGAGGTGCAAATGGTCGCCCTGACTGATTCAAGCACCTTGTCCATACCCTCAGGCCTTACCAACTGAAAAAAACTCATCCAACACAACAGGACTAGAATGTGCTCTGGATACCCCATGAGATTCATCTGCTATAACAGCAGAGTCAAGGTCTTCGTGGATGCAAGAAATATTATCTTCTTCTATTTCCCCCTTCTTAATAAGGTGTGTTATAAAAAGAGTATATTCAATAAATACAATCAATATACCTTTCATAAAATAAAGATTCCAACATAAAATAAAGATACATAAAATAAAAATTCCAACACTGTGACTTCCCTCTGTCTCAGCTTGATATCTTTCAATATTCTATACTCTTATTTACATTGTGTTTTTGACAGTATTCAACATTCGCCTATTATTAATTTTGTCATAATCAGATTCAACTTTACATACTTTGTCCATACATATCAACAGCTTTTCTTTAGAACAGTGTTTTTTCATATAGTCCTCAAAGCATTGCCATTCCTTCCTTAATGTCTGGTTTGACTGGTGTCTTATGGCTGCCGTTTGTTTGGCCAATTCTATAAATTCACATAATTTACCTATACGGTCTTCCTTTGTGGGAATAATGTCCCCTTTCCAATTTTTAGCAAGTAATAATCTGGCTGCAGCTATGGCATATAAGAATAACCTTTTGTTATCCTGTGGGTGTCCTTTCCTATAATGCCCATTAGGTATGCCTCTGGCTTTTTTCCTATAGGAGCTTTGAGGATCTTTTTTAGCTCTTAATGGATACACCCCCAAAATTTATTAATTTTCTCACAGCGCCACCATACATGTATTGTTGTTCCCTCTGCATTATTGCATTTCCAACATCAGTTGGATTTGACCTTATGTATCTTGGCTAGTTTGGAAGATGTCATATACCACCTGTATAACATTTTCATTAAGTTTTCATTGATAGTGTAACAGGCAGGAAATCTGGTACCTAACCTCCAGAGTCTCTCCCACTGTTCCATCTGTATTGTGTGGCTGATGTACTGGGCCCATTTAACCATTACACCCTTCATTGTCTTTCAGATCCTATTCCAATAACAGGTCACAAGTTTTAGAATCTAGATAATATTTTTTTGTAATTTCATAATAATATTTTTTGTAGTTTGGATTCCTTTTTCCCAAAGCCATTTTATTTTGTCTGAATTAAAAACGTTGTTCAATTGGTGATATTGAAGCCATTCGTTGAGGTAGTGCCTTATCTCTCCAAATGTTTTCAATTTCAGAGGTCCTTGGTCTTCTTTTATTAGTTGACTATAGGTTGCCCAATTTCCCTCCATATTTATTTTTTTGACTGCAAGCCTCCACTGGGACAGCCACCATGGCGTTTGGGGTTCTAATAACGGTTGGTATTTTGTCCACACTTTATAAAGAGCATTTCTGACTATATGATTAGTGAACCCTCTGTGGACTTTGACCTTATTGTAGCCAAGGTATGCATGCCATCTGTACCTGTTGTTGCAACTCTCCAAATCAAGTATATCAGTTTTCTCTAATAAGATCCAATCCTTAATCCAACATAGGCACGAGGCATCGAAATATGTTCTTAAATCGGGGAGTGCGAAACCACCCATTTCCTTTTTGTCCGTCAGTAATTTGTATTTTTAGGGACACAGGTGGCGCTGTGGGTTAAACCACAGAGCCTAGGGCTTGCTGATCAGAAGGTCGGCGGTTTGAATCCCTGCGACGGGGCGAGCTCCCGTTGCTCGGTCCCAGCTCCTGCCCACCTAGCAGTTCGAAGGCACGTCAAAGTGCAAGTAGATAAATAGGTACCACTCCAGCAGGAAGGTAAACGGCGTTTCCGTGCACTGCTCTGGTTCGCCAGAAGCGGCTTTGTCATGGTGGCCACATGACCCGGAAGCCAGTAACGCGAGATGAGCGCCGCAACCCCAGAGTCAGACACGACTGGACCTAATAGTCAGCGGTCCCTTTACCTTTACCTAATTTGTATTTTATGCAGGGTTTCTTACCCTGCCATATGAACCTGGTCAGATCTCTCCTGCAATCGTCAAAGCATTCTGGCAAGCAATTTTTACAACAAAATGCTTTGCAAACAAGTCACAGTGAGCTACTATTGGTTCTACCACCTTCTTTGGGCCAACCTGTAAAAGGCCCCGTACAACCCGGAAAAGCTCTACAATACGACATAATGAGGATGCAATGGAGGCAGAAAACTATGCTTTCTTTGCTGCCTTCACTGCCACTAGCTAGGTTGGATAATGAGCCCTTCAGTCTCCCATCTTGGAGTATACCAGGGGGCCAATTGGGCTCCACAAAGTGGGAGAGGATGCTCAGGGATATTCGTATTATTATTAGGAGTACTAGTAGTATTATCATTATTAGCCTGTCTGCATAAGGCCTCAGCCACAAGTGGACTTATAATGTGGACTTGAATTTGCTTGTTTCTCTTCTTTTTTAAACTTCTTCTTCCCAGAACTGCTCTTGTAGAGACTGCTGTTTAATTGAAACACAAATAATTTAAAATGTGTGTGTGTGGGGGGGTGTTATTGGGTTGTTTTTGTTTCTGTTTCAATTATGTACTTTGAGTTTTTATATTGTCATTTTATCCTGTAAATCGTCCTGAGGACTGTGGGTATAGGGAGGTATATATATTTAATTAATTATTATTACAAGTTCCAAGGTGACCCCCTGCAGAAGGATTTGCAAGGTCACCCACCTGCCCAGGTTGGCCTGCACGGAGGAGAGGAGAAAGATCTGCCCTTCCAATGGGAAAATATGTCCTACCCCCATAGAAAGGAGGAAAGACCTATAAATGCATCATTTTAGTGGAATTATATACAGAATGCATTAATTATGGGAAATATAATAATAATAATAATAATAATAATAATAATAATATATTTATACCCCGCCCATCTGGCTGAGTTTCCCCAGCCACTCTGGGCAGTTCCCAATCGAGTGTTAAAAACAATAAAGCATTTAAATATTAAAAACTTCCCTAAACAGGGTTGCCTTCGGACTTCCGGTCGGCGCGCCGGAGATGGCGGTCGGGGGGACAAGTCGCTCCTGACTTTCCCCCGCCAGACCGGGCAAAGGGGTGCTCGCGCCAGCGCCGCGACCCCCAAAACCCCCGGGAAGGGCGTCCCGGGACCTGGAGGACCCGCAAGAGCTCGGATGCCGGTCCCGGTCCCAGGGAGCTCCCAGCGGAGCTCTCGGGCGATCGGACGGCGGAGCTCCAGGGTCCGCTTACAGCCCCGTCTGGCGAAGCTGCAAGACTGCCACAGCCGAGCGCGCTGATTCCTCCTAATTCTAATTCGGAACTGTAAGTAATCTACAAGAAAGAACTTTTAAATTTTTGCTTCATTTGGAACCTGGCTTGAGGGCGAAATTACGGAGGTCCGTCCCTTGCCATTGTGTAACAACGACAGGGCATTGTTGCACAGATTGAGAAGTTATGCCTGGAATTTGACACTTTGTTTCGGAGATTTAACCCTTGCGATCCCCCCCCGGTCCTAGGGGGCAGACGGAGTAAATTTAATTGCTAAGAGTAAGAGAAGCATTTTGGAGCTTTGGAACTTTTGAAAAATTTCTAAAAGTTTGGAAAAGTCAGAAAAATTAGAAAAGAACTGTTTGCTAAAGATGGCGGTGAAACAGGATGTGGATTTGAAAACATTGCTGGAGAAACTGAAAGAACTCAGACTGGATTACAAAGCTGGAGTGAAAGTACTGAGAGCTGAACTGGCTGCTGCTGGGAACAGCACTGTGACTGAGATAAAGCAAAATATAAACAATGGTCTGACTGGTCAGGACTTACAATTCAACTCTGTGAACAGTGTATTTGATGTGCCCAAACAAAGGAAGCCTACCCAGAAGACAACCAGCTGCAAAGGACGCAAAAGACGCATACATTTCAAGCCAAGAGCTGTCACCATCATCAGGAAAAAGAGAATTACTAGGAGAATGGACAACAAACTACAGCTCAGTGAAAAGCAGCGGAGAGGAAGTCGTGACAATTTGGACCAAAAGTGGAAGGGAAGGCCAAAAATCTTTATGGACACTGTTTTGGATGTCACCCTGCAGCAAAGACATTGGGTTCCAAAGTGGGATCCTGCTGGAATAGGATGAACATTTATACAAAGTAATTGTTTTGTGGATTACTGGTTTTTGAATCTGGATTGGAGGATATGATTATAGTATGATTTTAGAAAAATAATGATATAAGATTGATAATGAACATAGTGATATAAGATTGATAATGATATAAGAGTGAAAATGAAGATTGATAATAAGGATTTAACATTGATAGGTATTTTGCATGATAAGTTGTGATAAGTAATTTTGATGCTGAAATAGTCTGCGCCGGGGACTGGGGGGGGGAGCAGGAATATGTTTAAAGTAAAAGATAAGATTATAAAAGATGTGAGTGGTTGGTAAGCGGTTTGGAATTAATGAACTATGGAAATGTTAAAGATATGGAAGTAGAAACCTGGTAAGAATGTGAATAATGATAAATGAAAACAATGAGGGGGGGCGTGAGGAAGTCATCAGAGAATGTATAAAATGTATGTGATCCGGCCTGAATCGGGGCTGGACAAAAATTGGAAAATCTAATAAAAATTATTTAAAAAAAAAAAAAATAAACAGGGTTGCCTTCAGATGTCTTTTAAAAATAGTATAGCTGCTTATTTCCTTGACATCTGATGGGAGGGTGTTTCACAGGGAGGGCATCACTACTAAGAAAGCCTTCTGCCTGGTTCCCTGTAACCTGACATCTCGAAATGAGGGAATCGCCAGAAGGCCCTCAATGCTGGATCTCAGTGTCCGGGCTGAACATTGGGGCTGGAGACGCTCCTTCAGGTATTCTGAACCGAGGCTGTTTAGTGCTTTAAATGTTTAGGGCACCAACACTTTGAATTGTGCTCGGAAACGTACTGGGAGCCAATGTAGTTCTCTCAGGACCGGTGTTATGTGGTCCCGGCGGCCACTCCCAGTCACCAGTCTAGCTGCCGCATTCTGGATTAATTGCAGTTTCCGGGTCACCTTCAAAGGTAGCCCCATGTAGAGCGCATTGCAGTAGTCCAAGCGGGAGATAACTAGAGCATGCACCACTGTGGCAAGACAGTCCGCGGGCAGGTAGGGTATCATCTTGCGTACCAGATGGAGCTGGTAGACAGCTGCCCTGGACACAGAATTGACCTGCGCCTCCATGCCAGCTGTGAGTCCAGAATGACTCCCAGGCTGCGCACCTGGTCCTTCAGGGGCACGTTTACCCCATTAAGGACCAGGGAGTCTTCCACACCTGCCCGCCCCCTGTCCCCCCAATACAGTACTTCTGTCTTGTCAGGATTCAACCTCAATCTGTTAGCCACCATCCATCCACCAACCGCCTCCAGACACTCACACAGGACCTTCACGACGCACCTCCAGCACACCCACCAACTTAGCCTCAGTCTTATCTGGATTGAGCTTCAATTTGTTGGCTCTCATCCAGTCCATTACCAAAGCAAGACACAAGTCCAGCATTTCCACTGCCTCACCTGACAAAAGGTTCTCTCCTTCTCCATCTCCAACCGCCTGCCTGCCTCCCCCCACCCCCAAGCTGAGCAAGCCCCAATCCCTCTCCAACGCCAACCATCCATCCATGTCCCCATCTCCACTCCCCTGGAACTCACCAGATCTCTCAGAGGTCCCTGGGGGGCAACGCTCAGAGGTTGTGGGGAGGGATGCAGGAGACAACCTGACCAGGTCAACCGTCCATCTTCCCCCTAGCATCTTCGCTAGGTTTGCAGGATCCGTCTCTTTCATCCTTCTTGGGGTGTCGAGGAGCCAAAACAAGCTGCAGGGTCCTGGGAGAGAGGAAGAAGCAAAGGGAGCCTCAGAGGCCCTGCAGAGATTCTCCTACCCCTGGAGAAGCACAAATGGGGCAGCCCCTCCCCAACAGAAGCCCCATTGCTAAACCTCTCCAGTGGTTCCAATTTCCTGTTTGATCCTCCCCCCACTTCATAAGCCTGGCATGGTATTGTCAGTTTGCATTTCTTAGTAGAAAAAAAATTGATCTGATGTGTCGAGATTCTTTCCTATTCTGGTTAATGCAGAGAAGCTGAGTACAGCTGGTTTAAATTGACTCTCATCTCTTCTGCAAAGATCATGCTTAGTATGGACAGAAGGAGCCTGAGAAACCTACTCAGGGTCCGGGTAGGTTCATACGGAAAGAAGCAGTCCTTGAAGTATTGTGGTCCTGAGCCATTTAAGGCTTTATAGGTCAAACCCAGCACTTTGAATTGGGACCGGAAACTAATTGGTAGCCAGGGCAGTCAGACCAGGATCACTGTAATATGCTCAAACCACCTTGCTCCAGTGAGCAACCTGGTCACTGAATTCTGCACTAGCTGAAGTTTCCAAACTGTCTTCAGAGGCAGCCCTATATATAACGCATATCAATATCTAACCTTAAAGTTCCCTGAGCATAGACAACGGTAGATAGGCTATCCCTGTCCAGATAGGGGTGTAGCTGGGCCACCAGCCCAAGGTGATGGAAGGCACTCCAGGCCACCTGAGCCTCGAGCGACAGCAAAGGATCCAGGAGTACCGCAAGCTATGAACCTGCTCCTTCAGAGGAAGTGTAACCTCATCAAGAGCAGGCGACCTACCAGCCATCTGCTCTAGGGAACCACCCACTAACTGAGCCTTATCTGGAGTGAGCTTCAATTTGTTGGCTCTCATCCAGTCCATTACCAAGGCAAGACACTGGTCCAGCACTTCCACTGCCTCACCTGCAAATAGAAAGGAGAAACAGAGCTGAGTGTCATCAGCATACTGCTGACAACATACTCCAACCTAAATAACGCCTCCCAGCGATTTCATGTAGATGTTAAACAACATGGGGGATAGGATTGGGCCCTGCGGAACCCCACATTGAAGGTTCCACGGGGCTGAAACACATTCCCCAAGTAACACCCTCTGGGAACAACCATCCAAATAGGACTGGAACCACCACAATGCAGTGCCACCCACCCCCAGTTCAGAGAGTCGCTCCAGAAGGATACCATGGTTGATGGTATCAAAAGCCACTGAGAAGAATTAACAGGGACACATTTCCTTTGTCTCTCTCATGACAGAAATCATCATACAGGGCGACCAAAGCAGTTTCTGTGACAAATCCAGGCCTAAACCCTGATTGAAATGGATCCAGAAAATCATTTTCTTCCAAAAGCACCTGTTTCCGGTCTGCGACCACTCGCTCCAGAACCTTGCCCAGGAAAGGGAGATTAGCAACCGGCTGGTAATTAGTTAGGCTTTCGGATTTCAGGAAAGGTTTCTTAAGAAATGGTTTTACCTCTTCCTCCTTCAAACACGCAGAGATCAACCCCTCTCATAAACAGGCACTGATATCTCCCAGTTCCAGCCAGCTGTTCCCTCCCTGCTGGATTTTAAGAGTCAGGAGGGGTAAGGGTATAGAGTGCAAATGGTCGCCCTGACTGATCCAAGCACCACGTCCATATCTTCAGGTCTTACCAACTGAAAAACCTCATCTAACAAACAGGACTAGACTGTGCTCTGGATACCCCATGAGCTTCATCTGCTATAACAGCAGAGTCAAGGTCTTGGTCGATGCAAGCAATTTTATTTAAAATATTTTTAAAATGTGTATGTTGGTACGGGGTTATTGGGTTGTTTTTGTTTAGATTATGTACTTTGACTTTTTATATTGTAAATTTATTCTCTGAACCAAGCTGAAACCTGTGGGTATAGTGAGGTATATAAATTTAATAAGTAATACCGTAGTAAAATCAGGGCAGATAAAAATTATTACAAGTTCCAGGTTGAGCCCCTGCAGAAGATTTCCCAATGCTTAAGGGTTTGCCTTGACCCCAAGCCCAATGGAGAGACTAAGGAAGGTCACCACCTGCCCAGGTTGGCCTGCAGGGAGGAGGGGAGGAGAAAGATCTGCCCTTCCATTGGGGAAAGATGTCCTGCCCCCCATACAAAGGGGGAAAGACCTAGAAATGCATTATTTTAGAGGAATTATGTACAGAATGCATTAATTGTCGGAAACGTAATTATTATGGAAAATATCTTTATGGGAAAATTATCCAGTATAATATTACCCACCTGCAGCTGCTCTGGAAGGAAGGACAGGCGCCATTACCCAGCTTCCCCCCCCCAACCCTTGGGAAGCGGGGCAGGAAGCGGAAGCTCCCGTTCTCCCGCCAGAATTCCCTACCACTCTAGGAATCTCAGCTCTGTCACCGCTGCTCTTAACCGTTTCGGAGCCGAGCATCAGAAACCTCTGGGCTGCTCCAGGCAGAGAGGCAGAAGAAGCGCTCGCCTCCGGAAAGCCGCGCCAAAACAACTTTTTTCCTTTTGGTATATACATATCCAATCCAAATTTGCCTACAGACAGCCACCCAATTACACCCTCCATATATGGAGCTGGGCTGCTGACTTGGAAGGCTTAAAAAAGCGGATTGTATAAATTCGTGGACTAGGCTGTCAGTGGATACGAACCCTGATGTCTATGTTTGTTTCGTTTATTTATGTTTATTATCTTCCTTAGTGGAATAATTACTCTGAATAATGGCTTTTTATAGGTTAGGGTAAGGCAGGTGATTTTTTGTGTGGGGGTTGTTGTTTTGATTTTTATTATGCATTTTGTGGTTTTATATCTTGATTTTATTCTGAGACCCCTGGGTATAGGACTGTGGTGACCACACAGAGTCCCTGTCTTTCCACGGACTATTGACCCTGTGCCACCACCACTAATCCGCTGCCACCAACCAGGTTCTCCCTGGTAATATATTCAGACTCAGTCAGGTTGTAACGTATTAACAAAGAATCCAGTTTATTGTTAACGCAAACCAGTGTGAAATATTTTGAAACACTGTAAACTGATTCACTCTCTCTGTCTTCCCTCTGTCTTTAACCCACTCTGACTCCTTTGCCTTCCACCCACAAGAACCCAACCAAACCAACCGTCTCCCTATTCCCAACTGTCTTCCAACTGAACTACTCAACTCAACTCAACACCTTTATTGGCATATATAAAAGGAGACATACAGACCATCTATTTATATAATATTTCAGTCTGTCTTAGTTCAGTTTAGTTTAGGCTTAAGTTCCTAGTATGTAGTCTTTAGCCATAAGTTTTAGTATTTAGTATTTAAAGCTTCAAAGACGTCGAAGCTCTGCAGGAGGACACTTTAATCTTTGATTGCACCTGGGAGAGTGCTGGGGCCTCTAGCGATAATTGAAGAAAACCTTTCATGCCATGCCCGCTTTTATTGCTATTTCCTTATGCATGCACGCCCTGCTCCACTATTCTGGCTACTGAACTGAAATGCCAACTGAAATAACTGCCTTAAACACAGTTAGGCTCCGCCCCTGGGCCTTCCTATTGGTCAGCTTATCTCCACCTGTACAAACATATTTCCAGAGTGGGCAAAACGCCACAAGGACGGTATATAAATTCAAATAAAAAGAAGAATATTAGGGCATTTGGATGATTTTATGGAACCAAGAAGGTGGAAGCCAGGAAAATTTGTGAGCCACTGTGTTAAAAGGGCGTGTGTGTGTGTTGCAGATTGCATTTCAACTTTCCTACTACTGTACGTTATTTATATTCCCACTTTGTGAATGGGCTGGGCAAGGGGGGCTGTGTGTGTATGGGCAGTTCCACAGAATCCTTGAGTTGGAAGGGACCTCAAAGGGACCCCAAGGGTCCTCTAGTCCAACCCCCTGCAATACAGGAATTTCAGCTAAACTCAGGGGTCAGCAAACGTTTTCAGCAGGGGGCCGGTCCACTGCCCCTCACACCTTGTGGGGGGCGGACTATATTATTTTTGGGGGGGGCACAAATAAAAGGACACATTCTACTCATGTAAAAACACCAGGCAGGTCCCACAAAGAACCCAGAGATGCATTCTAAATAAAAGGCCACATTCTACTCATGTAAAAACACGCCGATTCCCAGACCGCCCGCGGGCCGGATTTAGAAGGCGATTGGGCTGGATCCGGCCTCCAGGCCTTAAGTTGCCTACCCATGAGCTAAAGCATCCCAAGGAAGGGGAAACCGTTCCACTGTCACACACAGGTTCTTGTAAGCAATCACATTGTGGTGGAACTGTATCCTAGCCAGGTGGCACTCCTAGTGAGGAAAGGATCTGTACCACCCAAGACCTTTGGGGAAAGCATGCAGAGTCCAGGCAAGCAGATAGGAAGGAAAAGTATACTTTCCTCTTTTCCTGCATTTAACCAAAATCTCTTGTGCCTGGGGAATCCCCAAACTGAATTTATCTCCTTTTCCCTGAGATTAAGCACCTGTTGGGAACAGTGGGACTGACCCCTGGGGAAACCTGCACTGGAGCAGGTTGTAAATGGCTTCTTAGGAATTGCATACTTTTCGGGGCTATTTCATCTTTTGTACGTATTTATTATTTTGTTTTGTAAAATTTACATGCAACATTACATATGTATATTTTAAAAAACCACGGTTCAAGGGAAAAAAACAATAAAATGATCGGGGGGGAAGTTAAAATGACTATTCAATTCAATTATTAAAAAATAATTAAAATGAATGCTAAAACCTGGATTAAAACACATGTCAACATTTGACACATCTGGACAGCCGTGCATGAAGAAAAAAGTTTTTAGTGGGTGCTGAAGATTACAGTGAAAGCGACTGCTTCTTATCAATAGGCAGGGAGTTCCACAGTCGAGTGGAAACATTCTTCAATGTTTTGATTGCCCTTTTGGGAAAACCCAGCACGTCGCAAAACATGCATTTACAAAATCAATATCCTAAAAGGGTGCACAGAGAAACAAATCCCCACAATGAACCTAGGATTCCTGGCTCAGATCCTGGCGTTCCTGTGGACTTCAGTAGCAAACCGGGCCTTAAGGATTCGCTTGCTTGCTTCCCCTCTTGCCCATGTGCCTGGTGGAAAAATGGGCAACATTTGGCACAGGAAGTGGCAGAGCACCAAACAGACACTTTGGGGTCTGCGCAGGCTCTCCGCCAGTGGTGAGGAACGGCTTCTGCAAGCCTTATAGTGAATGACACACATATGGGGGTGGGGGACATTATTGGGCAGCTTCTGACAAGGCAGCAAAATAGTGGCATGAGCCTGAACAACAGCAGATCCCTTGGCTGCAAGGAAGCAGACACACACAAGCTCAGCAAGGCAGGGGGAGCAAAGTCATCAGAGTAAGAGGGCCGTTTGCTCCCTGAACTCCTCTCTTATCAGACCTGTGAAAGATCCAGTCTACAATTTAATCTCATAGTTCATGTCCGTATTCTCACATTTCACCAGACCAGGATTCCCACACTTGGGACTCTGGTTCTTTCTGGACTACAACTCCCACCACCCCCAGCTAGCAGTAGTAAGGGATGATGGGAATTTTAGTCCAGAAATGGCAAATAGCAAATATATCTTTAAAAAAGCATTTAAAACAGAATTCAATCTTTAGCATTGCCTGCTGGATGAGGTTGGATTTCCTTTTGGGGTCTGGGGTTCAGCAGCTCTCTGCCAGGGAATGCCCAGGAAGGTCTTGTGCCTTGTCATGGGAAGTGCAAGCATTTTAGTGAATGACAGACATATGAGGGGACCAGAGACAGTTTCTAACAAGGCAGCAATGAAAGGGGCAAGAGCAACGGGCATCCATTGGAGTAAATGGGTTACCATTTGCTGGACTATATTGCCTGCACTTTCAGGTATTTGATTAGAGTTCAGTTCCGAAATATTGCCTTTCACTAGACTATGCAACAGGGATACTGTCTCGCTAACAAACATGAATTTTTAAATTTTTGACTGTCCTGTGCAAATCTGATGTATCTAAAAAATTTATTTAAAACATACAGTGGTGCCTCAGGTTAATTTGCCTTTGGGTTACGAAACCTTCGGCTTGCGGACCACAGCAACCCGGAAGTACCGAAATGGGTTACTTCCAGGTTGCTCCACTTGCGCATACGCAGAAGCGCAAAATCATGCAGACGCGGCATTTCAGGTTCCGTAAGTTTAGTATTACGGACGGGGCTCCGGAACGGATCCCATCTGTAACACGAGGTACCACTGTAATTTTGTTTTTTAGTGTTGTGTTCTGGGTGAGGTTGCATCTTCTTCCTTTGCTAGGTTATCAGATAAACAGATACCTGCACATAGCTGCATAGTGAATTTCACATTTCCAGAACTGGGGGGGGGGGGGGTTACGGGAAATACTAGTGGAGGGGAGAACACACAGCACAAATACATCCCATCCGGCACCAGCCATTGCCTGGATACTTTGGAGACATAAAATTGAAAGCCCTCATATGCAGATGAAGGTGAAGAAACACAAATCCTGAAACTTTTTAACCTATTAACACTCTAGACACAGGCTGGAAAATCAATGCATCTTCAATACGGTTCTCATTTCTATCTTGACTGCGTATTGAGGTTTAATATACAGTATGTTTTTCAACAGCACTTGTTCATTAGAGGTGTGATCTGAGGGGCTGTACTCTCATTGCAAAGATCTACTTTACATACGTCAACAGAATACCAGCGAATGCATTTGATTCTATGAAAAATATCAGATCAATTCACACCAGATTTACAAATCTTTGGGAAGGGAGAAATATTCAAGCAACGGTATATGCAAGTGAAGAATACATGGGAAATAATGCATGGGAAGAAAATATATTTTTGTTTTTGCTTAGTCGTTTAGTTGTGTCCGACTCTTCATGACCCAAAGGACCAGAGCATGCCAGGCACTCCTGTCTTCCACTGCCTCCCGCAGTTTGGTCAATCTCATGTTAGTAGCTTCGAGAACACTGTCCAAACATCTCGTCCTCTGTTGCCCCCTTCTCCTTGTGTCCTCAATCTTATAGCTATGTAAATCTAACTCTGATCGGGACAACAATCTGTAACACAGACACAAAAAGGAATAAAAATTCTAATGGAAGCAAATTCCAATGCTGAACACGATCATTGGCTTCCTCTCTGTAGGAGTTATTTGATATGATTAAAGATCTTCCCAAACTCCCACCTTTCTGTTTCCCTTGTAGGAGTTCTTTTCAGTTTAGCAAGGGAGCCCTTGTCACAGAAGTTCTTTCCATAGGCCAAACATTACTAAGATTTCCTCCCTGTATGAGTTCTTTGGTGTCTAGTACAGCTACTACTGAAACTGAAGCTTTTCCCACACTCCAAACATGTATACGGCTTTTCTCCTGTATGAGTTCTTTGATGTAACGTAAGGCTACCACTGCAACTGAAGCTCTTGCCACACTCCAAGCATTTATAAGGTTTCTCTCCTGTGTGCACTCTTTGATGCACGGTAATTTGCCAACTGTGGCTGAAGCTCTTTCCACACTCCAAACATGTATGTCGTTTCTCCCCTGTATGAATTATTTGATGCCGGGAAAGGGAGCCGAGTTGACTGAAACTCTTGCCACATTCCCAGCATTTATAAGGTTTGCTGCCTCGATGAGTCTGTTGATGATTAGTAAGAGTACCACTTTGAGTGAAGCTTTTTCCACACTCAGAACATGTATGCGGTTTCTCCCCAGTATGAGTTCTTCGGTGTCTAGTAAAGGCACTACTGTCACTGAAGCTCTTTCCACACTCTGAACATGTATACGGTTTCTCCCCTGTATGAGATCTTTTATGCGACGTAAGGGTACCATTATCACTGAAGCTCTTTCCACACTCTGAACATGTATAAGGTTTCTCCCCCGTATGAGTTCTTCGGTGCTTAGTAAGGTCACCACTGTGACTGAAGCTCCTTCCACACTCTGAACATGTATAAGGACTCTCCCCTGTATGAGTTCGCAGATGCAAGATAAGGGAACTACTGGCACTGAAGCTCTTTTGACATTCAAAACATTTATAACGTTTCTCTCCTGTATGAGTTCTTTGATGCGAGGTAAGGCCACTACTTTGAGTGAAGCTCCTTCCACACTCTGAACATGTATAAGGTTTCTCTCCTGTATGAGTTCTTCGGTGGTTAGTAAGCTGATTACTGCGATTGAAGCTCTTTCCACACTCTGAACATGTATAAGGTTTCTCCCCAGTATGAGTTCTTCGGTGGCTAGTAAGGGCACTACTGTCACTGAAGCTCTTTCCACACTCTGAACATGTATAAGGTTTCTCCCCTGTATGAGTTCTTTGGTGGTTAGTAAGGGCACTACTGTGAATGAAGCTCTTTCCACACTCTGAACATGTATACGGTTTCTCCCCAGTATGAGTTCTTCGGTGTCTAGTAAGGGCACTACTGTCACTGAAGCTCTTTCCACACTCGGAACATGTATACGGTTTCTCTCCTGTGTGTACTCTTTGATGTGAGGTCAGAGTTGACAGACTACCCAATCTCTTTCCACACACGGTGCATTCATGCTTTTTCTCCTCTCTGTGAATTTGATTTTCACCACCCTGAGACATACCAGAGTCACCCTCCGGCTTCTGCTTTTGTCTCCCCTCTTGCCTGCTGCCTCCATCTTGAACCCTCAGCTTCCTTTGCTCCTCCTCCTCTTTGGATCCTTTTGGTGACACTTCTGATTGTTCCCCTTCTGCCAGCATCCCTTCAGCAACTCCTGATGGAATAAAAAGGCAAACTGATGAAATGCTCAAGGAGTTTCTTCACCCCAATCATTCAGTTGGGACACGGAGATCCAGGTCCCAGGGCCTTGTGGCAGTTCCCTCACTGCATAAAGTGAAGTTACAGGGAACGAGGCAGAGAGCCTTATTGGTAGTGGTGCCCACCCTGTGGAACGCCTTCCCGTCAGATGTCAAATAAACAACTATACAACTTTAAGAAGACATCTGAAGGCAGGCATATATAGGGAAGTTTTTAATGTTTTATGTTTTATTATGCTTTTATATTTGTTGGAAGCCAGCTAGAGTGCCTGGGGCAACACAGTCAGATGTGTGGGGTACAAATAATGAAAGTATTAATATTAGTATTATTATTTATTGAGTTTATATAGCACCCCATACCCAGAGGTCTCAGCATGGTCCTCAGAAAAAAATCACAGAATAAAAACAAAAATTCAGCAATACCCCACCCCACATTTTTAAAAGGGTATAGGATGTCAAACATATCAACCAAAAGCCTGTTTAAAAAGGAACATTTTTGCCTGGCGCCTAAAGGTATATAATGAAGATGCCAGGCAAACTTTCCTGGGGAGAGCATTCCATGGATGGGGAGCCACTGCAGAGAAGGCCCTGTTCTTGTGTTGCCACTATCCAGACCACTTAAGGAGGAGGCCTACGAAGGAAGACCTCGGAATATGATCTCAGGGTCCGGGTAGGTTCATACGGAAAGAATCAGTCCTTGAAGTATTGTGGTCCTGAGCCATTTAAGGCTTTATAGGTCAAAATCTGCACTCCAGGCCATCTGAGCCTCGAGCAACAGCAAAAGATCCAAGAGTAACCCCAAGCTACGAACCTGCTCCTTCAGAGGAAGTGTAACCCCATCAAGAGCAGGCAACCTCCCACCCATCTCTAGGGAACCACCCACTAACTGAGCCTTATCTGGAGTGAGCTTCAATTTGTTGGCTCTCATCCAGTCCATTACCAAGGCAAGACACTGGTCCAGCACTTCCACTGCCTCACCTGCAGATAGAAAGGAGAAATAGAGCTGAGTGTCAACAGAATACTGCTGACAACGTACTCCACACCTCTGGATAACCCCTCCCAGCGATTTCATGTAGATGTTAAACAACATGGGGGATAGGATTGGGCCCTGCGGAAGCTCACATAGAAGGTTCCATGGGGCTGAAACACATTCCCCAAGTAACACCCTCTGGGAACGATCATCCAAGTAGGACTGGAACCACCACAAAGCAGTGCCACCCACCCCCAGTTCAGAGAGTCGCTCCAGTAGGATGGTTGATGGTATCAAAAGCCACTGAGCGGTCGAGAAGAATTAACAGGGACACGTTTCCCTTATCTCTCTCGACAGAGGTCATCATACAGGGCGACCAAAGCAGTTTCTGTGACAAAACCTGGCATAAGCCCTGATCGAAATGGATCCAGAAAATCATTTTCTTCCAAAAGCACCTGGATCTGGTCTGCGACCACTCACTCCAGAACCTTGACCAGGAAAGGGAGATTAGTAAATGACCGGTAGTTAATTAGGCTTTCTGCATTCAGGGAAGGTTTGTTAAGGAGTGGTTTTACCTCTGTCTCCTTCAAACATGCAGGATCACCCCCTCTTGTAAAGAGGCACTGGTCATCTCCCTGGCCCAGCCAGCTGTTCTCTCCCTGCTGGTTTTTAGCAGTCAGGAGGGGCAAGAGTCTAGAGTGCAAATGGTCACCCTGACTGATCCAAGCACCGTGTCCATATCCTCAGGCCTTACCAACTGAAAAAACTCATCCAACACAACAGGACTAGACTGTGCCCTGGACAACCCATGAGATTCATCTGCCATAACAGCAGAGTCAAGGTCTTTGTGGATGCAAGCAATTTTATCTTCTTCTATTCCCCCCCCCCCAATAAGGTGTATTATCGAAAGAGTATATTCAATAAATACAATCAATATACCTTTCATAAAATAAAGATACATAAAATAAAAATTCCAACACTGTGACTTCCCTCCTCCTCAGCTTGATATCTTTCAATATTCTACACTCTTATTTACACTGTGTTTTTGATTATTAATTTTGTCATAATCCGATTCAACTTTACATACTTAGTCCACACATATCAACAGGTTTTCTTTAGAATAGTGTTTTTTCATTTGGTCCTCAAAGCATTGCCATTCCTTCCTTAATGTCTGGTTTGACTGGTGTCTTATGGCTGCCGTTTGTTTGGCCAATTCTATAAATTCACATACATGAAATGTAAATGGATAATTTACCTATCCAGTCTTCTTTTGTGGGAATAATGTCCCCTTTCCAATTTTTAGCAAGTATTAATCTGGCTACAGCTATGGCATATAAGAATAACCTTTTGTTATCCTGTGGGGTGTCTTTTCCTATAATGCCCATTAGGTATAGTATGCCTCTGGCTTTTTTTCAATAGGAGCTTTGAGCAACTTTTTTATTGTTGTTCCCTCTGCATTATTGCATTTCCAACATCAGTTGGACTGGAGTTTATATATCTTGGGTAGTTTGGAAGGTGTCATGTCCCAACCGTATAACATTTTCATTAAGTTATCCTTGATAGTATAACAGTAAATCTGATATCTAACCTCCAGAGTCTCTCCCACTGTTCCATCTGTATTGTGTGGCCGATGTCCTGGGCCCATTTAACCATTACATCCTTTACTTCCTCGTCTTTCAAATCCCTTTCCAATAACAGGTCACAAGTTTTAGAATCTAGATAATAATTTTTTGTCATTTCGTAATTATACTTTTTGTAGTTTGGATTCCTCTTTCCCAAAGCCAATTTTTTTTAATCTGAATTAAAAACGTTGTTCAATTCGTGATATTGAAGCCAATTGGTGAGGTAGTGCCTTATCTCTCTGAATGTTTTCAACTTCAGAGGTCCTTGGTCTTCTTTTAATAGTTGACTATAGGTTGCCTTATTTCCCTCCATATAACGGTTGGCATTTTGTCCACACTTTATAAAGAGCATTTCTGACTATATGATTAGTGAACCCTCTGTGGACTTTGACCTTATTGTAGCCAAGGTATGCATGCCATCCGTACCTGTTGTTGCAACTCTCCAAATCAAGTATATCAGTTTTCTCTAATAAGATCCAATCCTTAATCCAACATAGGCACGAGGCTTCCAAATATGTTCTTAAATCAGGGAGTGCTAAACCCCTTCTTTCTTTTTTGTCCATCAGTAATTTGTATTTTATGCAGGGTTTCTTACCCTGCCATATGAACCTGGTCAGATCTCTCCTGCAATCGTCATAGCATTCTGGCAAGCAATTTTAATAATAATAATAATAATAATAATAATAATAATAATAATAATAGTAATAATTTATTATTTATACCCCGCCCATCTGGCTGGGTTTCCCCAACCACTCTGGGTGACTTTCAACAGAACATTAAAATACAGTAATCTATTAAACATTAAAAGCCTCCCTAAACAAAATGCTTTGCAAACAAGTCACAGTGAACTACTATTGGTTCTACCACCTCCTTTGGGCCAGCCTGTACAACCCGGAAAAGCTCTGCAAGACGACATAATGAGGATGCAATGGAGGCAGAAAACTATGCTTTCTTTGCTGCCTTCACTGCCACTAGGTAGGCTTGATAATGAGCCCTTAGCAGAGTTTGGTTCCATTAATTCGGATCTTTCATCCACTTGCGTTCAGTCTCCCAGCTCAGAGTATACCAGGGGGCCAGTCGGGCTCCACAAAGTGGGAGAGGGCGCTCAGGCGTATTAGTATTATTATTAGTAGTATTACTAGTAGTATTATCATTTTTAGCCTGTCTGTATAAGGCCTCAGCCACACTTGAACTTTGAATGTGGACTTGAAGTTGCTTGTTCCTCCTTTTTTTTAAACCTCTTCTGCCCAGAACTGCCCTTGCAGAAACTGCTGTTTAATTGAAACACAAATGATTTAAAATGTGTGTGTTGGGGGGATGTTATTGGGTTGTTTTTGTTTCTGTTTCGATTATGTACTTTGAGTTTTTATATTGTAATGTTATCCTGTGAACCGCCCTGAGGCCTGTGGGTATAGGGAGGTATATAAATTTAATAAATTATAGTATAATCAGGCCAGATAAAAATTATTACAAGTTCCAAGATGAACCCCTGCAGAAGGTTTTCCAATGCTTAAGTGTTTGCCTTGACCCCAAGCCCTATGGGGAGACCAAGGAAGTTGAGACCTGCCCAAGTTGGCCTGCTGGGAGGAGAGGAGAAAGATCTGCCCTTTCATTGGGAAAAGATGTCCTACCCCCATAGAAAGGGGGAAAGAACTATAAATGCATCATTTTAGTGGAATTATATACAGAATTATATGGAATGAATTATGGGAAATGTAATAATAATAATAATAATTTATTTATACCCCGCCCATCTGGCTGAGTTTCCCCAGCAACTATGGGCGGCTCCCAATCGAGTGTTAAAAACAATACAGCATTTAAATATTAAAGACTTCCCTAAACAGGGCTGCCTTCAGATGTCTTTTAAAAATAGGATCGCTGCTTATTTCCTTGACATCTGATGGGAGGGTGTTTCACAGGGAGGGCACCACTACTAAGAAAGCCCTCTGCCTGGTTCCCTGTAACCTCACTTCTTACAATGAGGGAACCACCAGAAGGCCCTCAGAGCTGGCCCTCAGTGTCTGGGCTGAACGATGGGGGTGGAGACGCTCTTTCAAGTATACAGGACCGAAGCCGTTTAGGGCTTTAAAGGTCAGCACCAACACTTTGAATGGTGCTTGGAAACGTACTGGGAGCCAATGCAGATATCTCTTAGGGCCGGTGTTATATGGTCCTGTGACTTTACACACCCAGTCACCATTCTAGCTGCTGCATTCTGGATTAATTGCAGATTCCGGGTCACCTTCAAAGGTAGCCCCACGTAGAGCGCATTGCAGTAGTCCAAGCGGGAGATACCTAGAGCAGGCACCACTCTGGTGAGACAGTCTGCGGGCAGGGAGGGTCTCAGCCTGCGTACCAGATGGAGCTGGTAGACAGCCGCCCTGGACACAGAATTAACCTGCGCCTCCATGGACAGTTGTGAGTCAAAATGACTCCCAGGCTGCGCACCTGGTCCTTCAGGGGCACAGTTACCCCATTCAGGACCAGGGAATCCCCCACACCTGCCCGCACCCTGTCCTCCCAATAACAGTACTTCTGTCTTGTCAGGATTCAACCTCAATCTGTTAGCCGCCATCCATCCTCCAACCGCCTCCAGGCACTCACACAGGACCTTCACCGCCTTCACTGGTTCTGATTTGAAAGAGAGGTAGAGCTGGGCATCATCCGCATACTGATGAACACCCAGCCCAAACCCCCTGATGATCTCTCCCAGTGGCTTCATATAGATATTAAAAAGCATGGGTATTATGGGAAATACCCTTTGCAAAAGCGTGTGCATTAGGAGAAATCAGCACCAAAATGCTGACCAATTTTCAATAAATAAAAACAATAAGATGTGGAAATCTGGACAAATTGTTGACTAGAAAAAGGAGACACAGAATTTTTTTTTTACATTTTAACGGTTTGTCTAAAAGGGTTTTTTTTTTTATCCTTCCCGCAGCACCCCACTCCCCCCCCCGTTATAACACATAATAATATGACGCACCTCCAGCGCCTTCGCGAGGAAGTGTAGCCGCCGCCATGACCAGCATCTCCCCCTCCCCCGGGACAGGACAGCCTTTTCCCCTCCGCTCTAGGAATCTCAACTCTGTCGCCGCTGCTCTTAACCGTTTCGGAGCCGAGCGGCAGGAGCCTCTGGGCTTCTCCGGGCAGAGAGCGAGGAGAGGCGCTCGTCGCGCCTCCGGAAAGCCCCGCTGGATCAGCTGCACGGGCGCCCCAAAACGTTTTCTAAACTATTTTTTAAAACTTTATTTTCAATGTTCATATCCAATCCAATTTTGCAATAAATTACTTTCCCCCGCCCCGATTTCCATTCCCCCCTTTTATTCTTGAATATAATCGGGAATGGGTCCGATGGTCATCTTATATAATAATAATAATAATAATAATAATAATAATAATAATAATAAAATTTTATTTGTACCCCGCCCTCCCCAGCCGGAACCGGGCTCAGGGCGGCTAACAACAGCAAAAATCACAACAGAATATAAAACCAATTCGTTAAAATACAAGTTAAAAACCAAATTAAAATGCCGATTAATTTTGCGCCCATTACCAAACCAAAGGGAGGAAACCATCAGACTTTAAGTGTCCGACCCGAAGGCCAGGTGGAACAACTCTGTCTTGCAGGCCCTGCGGAAAGATGTCAAATCCCGCAGGGCCCTAGTCTCTTGTGCCAGAGTGTTCCACCAGGTTGGGGCCAGAACTGAAAAAGCCCTGGCCCTGGTTGACACCAGTCTGGCAGCCTTGTGGCTCGGGATCTCCAGCAGGTTATTATTTGTAGACCTTAAGGTCCTTTGCGGGGCATAATGGGAGAGGCGGTCCTGGAGGTACGAGGGTCCTAAGCCGCATAAGGCTTTAAAGGTCAAAACCAGCACCTTGAACCTGATCCTGTACTCCACCGGGAGCCAGTGAAGCTGGTAAAGCACTGGATGAATGTGGTCCCACGGCAAGGACCCCGTAAGGAGCCTCGCCGCGGCATTCTGCACCCGCTGGAGTTTCTGGATCAACTTCGAGGGCAGCCCCGCGTAGAGCGAGTTACAATAATCAAGCCTGGAGGTGACCGTCGTATGGATCACTGTGGCCAGATCCGGGCGAGAAAGGTAGGGGACACAATATGTGTTGTGTGCGTGTGTGCGTCTGATACTTTTCTATTCCCTGCTGAGATAATTACCGTACTCTGAATAGTGGCTTTTTATAGGTTAGGGTAAGGCAGGTGGTTTTTTGTGGGGGTTGTTGTTTTGATTTTTTTTATGTATTTTGTGGTTTTATATCTTGATTTTATTCTGAGACCACTGGGTATAGGACTGTGGCGACCACACAGAGTCCCTGTCTTTCCACGGAGTATTGACCCTGTGCCCCCACTAATCCGCTGTCACCAACCAGGTTCTCCCCGGTAATATATTCAGACTCAGTCAGGTTGTAACGTATTAACAAAGAATCCAGTTTATTGTTAACGCAAACAAGTGTTAAAAACTTTGAAACACTGTAAACTGATTCACTCTCTCGCTCTGTCTTCCCTCTGTCTTTAACCCACTCTGACTCCTTTGCCTTCCACCCACAAGAACCCAACCAAACCAACCATCTCCCTATTTCCAACTGTCTTCCAACTGAACTACCGTAACTGAACTCCCAACTGAACTAACTGCCAAAACCCCTATGCTGAGCCTTAAACTTAGGCTCAGCCCTAAGTTCCACAGTTCCACAGAATCCTTGAGTTGGAAGGGACCCCGAGGGTCCTCTAGTCCAACCCTCTGCAATACAGGAATTTCAGCTAAACTCAGGGGTCAGGAAACATTTTCAGCAGGGGGCCAGTCCACTGCCCCTCGGACCTTGTGGGGGGTGGACTATATACCGGTATATATTTTTTGGGGGGGGGGAATGAACAAATTCCTATGCCCCACAAATAACCCAATGATGCATTTTAAATAAAAGGACACATTCTACTCATGTAAAATCACACCGATTCCCGGACCGTCCGCGGGCCGCATTTAGAAGGTGATTGGGCCGCATCTGGCCCCTGGGCCTTAGTTTGGGGACCCCTGAGCTAAAGCATCCCAAGGAAGGGGAAACCGTTCCACTGTCAAACACAGGTTCTTGTAAGCAATCACATTGTGGTGGAACTGTATCCTAGCCAGGTGGCACTCCTAGTGAGGAAAGGATCTGTACCACCCAAGACCTTTGGGGAAAGCATGCAGAGTTCAGGCAAGCAGATAGAAGGAAAAGTATACTTTCCTCTTTCACTGCATTTAACCAAAATCTCTTGTGCCTGGGGAATCCCCAAACTGAATTTATCTCCTTTTCCCTGAGATTAAGCACCTGTTGGGAACAGTGGGACGGACCCCTGGGGAAACCTGCACCGGAGCGGGTTGTAAATGGCTTATTAGGAATTGCATGCTTTTGGGGGCTATTTCATCTTTTGTACGTATTTATTATTTTGTTTTGTAAAATTTACAAGCAACATTACATATGTATATTTTAAAAAACCACGGTTCAAAGGGAAAAAAACAATAAAATTATCAGTAAAAAAAAGTTAAAATGACTATTTAATTATTAAAAAATAATTCAAATGAATGCTAAAACCTGGATTAAAACACACGTCAACATTTGACACATCTGGACAGCCGTGCATGAAGAAAAATGTATTTAGTGGGTGCTGAAGATCGCAGTGAAATTGACTGCCTCTTATCAATAGGCAGTGAGTTTCAAAGTTGCGTGGAAACATTCTTCAATTTTTGGATTGCCCTTTTTGGAAAACCCAGCGCGTCGCAAAACATGCATTTACAAAATCAATATCCTAAAAGTGTGCACAGAGACACTAATCCCCACAATGAACCTAGGATTCCTGGCTCAGATCCTGGTGTTCCTGTGGACTTCAGTAGCAAACCGGGCCTTAAGGATTCGCTTGCCTTCTTCCCCTCTTGCCCATGTGCCTGGTGAGAAAATGGGCAATCTTTGGCACTAGGAGTGGCAGAGCACCAAACAGACACTTTGGGGTCTGCGCAGGCTCTCCGCCAGTGGCGAGGAATGGCTTGTGCAAGCCTTATAGTGAATGACACACATACGGTGGAGGCTGGGGGACACCAGTGGGCAGCTTCTGACAAGGCAGCAAAGATAGCGTCATGAGCCTGAACAACAGCAGATCCCTTGGCTGGAAGGAAGCAGACACACACCAGTTCAGCAAGGCAGGGGGAGCAAAGTCATCAGAGTAAGAGGGCCGTTTGCTCCCTGAACTCCTCTCTTATCAGACCTATGAAAGATCCAGTCTACAATTTAGTCAGCATAGTTCATGTCCGTATTCTCACATTTCACCAGACCAGCCTCCCCACACTTGGGACTCCAGCTCTTTCTGGACTACAACTTCCATCACCCCCAGCTAGCAGTAGTAAGGGATGATGGGAATTTTAGTCCAGAAATGGCAAATAGTAAATATATCTTTAAAAAATGCATTTAAAACAGAATTCAATCTTTAGCATTTCCTGCTGGATGAGGTTGGATTTCCTTTTGGGGTCTGGGGTTCAGCAGCTCTCTGCCAGGGAATGCCCAGGAAGGTCTTGTGCCTTGTCATGGGAAGTGCAAGCATTTTAGTGAATGACAGACATATGGGGGAACCAGAGGACAGTTTCTAACAAGGCAGCAGTGAAAGGGGCAAGAGCAACAGGCATCCATTGGAGAAGATGGGTTAGGTTTGCTGGACAATTACCTGCACTATCAGGTATTTGATCAGCAGAGTTCAGTTCCGAAATAATGCCTTTCACTAGACTATGCAACAGGGAAACTGTCTCGCTAACACACATGAAGTTTTAAATTTTTGACTGTCCCGTGATAATCTTTCTTATTTATTTATTTATTTATTTAAAGTCTTTATTAAATTCGTCTTTAAAATATCCAAGTGAGTTACAAAGAACCGGAAACACATGTCCGGCAATAAACCAACTGCTATACAATGTTTCTCACAAGTACAGAAGAAAACAAAGAGGGAGAAGAAAGAAGCAAAAAGAAGAAAATAGATAAGAAAAACAAAGTATTCCAGGAAAGAAAGAAAAGGAAAATAAAAGATCGGACGATTTTCTCCAAAATCTCCTTTTTGACAAGCCTAACTCTTTGCTTTAAACAAATGATTAAGGATGACTTCCGCTACAGTGTACAGCGTGTCTAGTTCCTATCTTCTGGATATTTCCTCTGTCTTCTTTACCTTATACATCATTTGAACCATTCCTAAATACAAGTTCATTTCTCAAATTTGTTTATATTATTTACAGCATTATTCTAAACATAACCAAGATTTCCCATATAATCCTTGTTTATCCATATAATCATTTAAACATTTCCACTGTTTTTGTAATGTATTTTTTGTTTTACCTCTTAAGATTTCTGTCAACTTTGCGAGTTCCAGATATTCTGATAATTTACTTTGCCAGTCTTTTTTGGTGATCTTTTTTGGTCATCTTTCCAGTGTTGGGCAGATTCCTTGCGGCTGTGCTTGCATATAAAAAGATGTTTACTTTCTCTTTTGGAATGTCTTTATCTAATATACCTAATAAATATGCCTCTGCTTTTTTGTTGTGTGTGGATTGTATTAATTTCTTAATTTCTTCATGGATCATATTCCAGAAGTTCTGTATTACAGGGCAGGACCACCACGTATGAAAGAAAGATCCCACTCTTTCCTTGCATCTCCAACATATATTATTACTAGATTTGCTTATTTTAGCCAATTTTACAGGACCCATTTACCACCTATGATGGATTTTCATGAAGCTTTCCTTTATTTGATAAGAAGCCGTAAACTTCATAGTTTCTGACCAGAATTTTTCCCAATTCTCCTGTTCTATTTCATGTCCTATGTCCCTTTCCCATTTTAACATATTAGCACTCTTACTTTCCAAATTTGTTTGCACGTTAATTAATATTTTATACATTTTATTAAGGGTTTTCTGTTTGCTCACTAACATTTCATCGAGTAACGTTATTTTATTTTGGAAACCTTTATTTTTTAAATCTTTCTCAAAGGTGGCTTTTAATTGGAAATATTCTAACCAGCTCACTCCCATTGATCTCAATGCTTCATACTCTTTTAATTTTGGTTTGTCTGTCTGTTCTTCTACTAAGTTCCCATATGTTGGCCATGTTCTGCCCTTGTTGGTTTTTAAGGTCGAGTTGGCTTCGATCGGAGAAACCCACCATGGGGTTGCCGGAATCACTTTTTTATTTGTCCTTTCCCACACTTCCATCAACGCTTTCCTCACCAAGTGGTTTTTAAATCTCTTATGCAGCTTAACTTTATCATACATTAGGTAACCATGCCAGCCGAAGAGTTTATCCCAGCCCTCCAACTCCAAGATGTTGTTGTTTCCCATCTCTATCCAGTCTCTTAACCAACCCCAGCAGGCTGCTTCGTAATACGTTTTTAAATCTGGGACTCCAAAGCCGCCTTTATCCTTCAAGCTAATCATTATGTCGTGCTTAATCCTTGCTTTCTTCCCCTGCCAGATAAAGCTGGCAAGGTCTTTCTGGCAATCCTTTAAGTATTTTTGCCCTATTATTATCGGTGCAGTTTGAAATAGAAATATAAATTTCGGGAGTATGATCATTTTAATAATTGAAATCCTTCCTAGTAGTGATAGTTTCAATTTTTCCCATTTTTTTAACGTTTCTCTAATTTCCTCTCTTTTTTTAATATAATTATTTTTAAATAGATCTGTATTATTATTTGTTAAATTCAGTCCCAAATACTTTACTTTAGATTCTATTTTTAATTCAGATTCCTCCTCTACTTGTTTCTCATTTGCCGTCAAATTTTTAACCAATAGTTTAGACTTTTATTTGTTTATCTTAAATCCAGATTGCTTCCCAAATTCTTTCAACCTTTCTAAGACTTTGCTTATGCTCCCTGTGGATGAGTCTGTCATTATTATCACGTCATCCGCATATGCCTTAACTTTATATTCTTGACTCCCCACCTTAACTCCATTGATTCCTTCATCTTCCCTTATTAACTTAAGGAGTGTTTCCAAAGCCGTTATGAATAATAAAGGTGACAGGGGACACCCTTGCCTTACCCCTCTTTCTATATTAAAGCCTTCAGTAATTTCGTTATTTATGATTAATTTTACCACTTGTTCCTTATATATAGCTTTTATTCCCTTTATGGCTCTCCCCCCTATCTCCATAGTTTCAAGTGTCTTTAGCATGAAATTCCAAGATAAGCTATCGAAAGCTTTTTCTGCATCGACTAACAGCATTACCAATTTCTTGCTTGGGTTCATTTCTATGTACTCTAATAAATCTATGATGACTCTAGTATTATCTTTTAATTGTCTTTCTGGGAGGAACCCTGCCTGATCCATTCCGATAATTCTTTTTAGTGCGATCTTCATTCTATTTGCCATCACTCCTGTGTAGATTTTATAGTCTACATTTAGAAGCAAAATTGGTCTATAATTTTTAATTAAACTTAGATTCCTCCCCATTTTTGGAAGAAGTGTTATCAATGTTTCTTGCCATGATCTCGGGGTCTCACCTTTCTCCATGATTCCGTTCATGATTGCTTTTAATTTGGGTACCACGATTTCTTTTAGACTCTTATAATATATCACTGGTATGCCGTCTGGGCCCGGTGATTTACCAACTTACATTTTATTTATAACTTCATTAATTTCATCTGTAGTGATCTCTGAGGTCATCAAATCGTATTCCACCTCATTAATCTTTGGTAAGCTATTCTTTTCTAAATATTTCATAATTTCACCTTCTATCTCTTCATCTGATTTATATAGTTTTTTTATAATAATCTCTAAAATTCTCCTTAATTTGCTCCGGGTCTGTTCTTTCCTTGTCTCCATCTACTATTTTATTTATTACCTTTTCTATTTGTCTTTCTTTGGCTAACCATGCTAACATCCTACCCGGTTTGTTCGCCTGCTCAAAATATCTCTGTTTTGTCCACAGAATTTTCTTTTCTACTTCTTTGTTAATTAACAAATTCAGGTGTAATTGCAAATTTTTTATGGTCTGTAATACTTCTGATCATTTCGGGTTCTTAACTAGCTCTTTTTCTTTATCTCTTATTTGTTTATTTATTTCAGCAATGTTCTTATCTTTATTTTTCTTTATCTCTCTCATCTGTTGGATTCCCACACCCCTCATAAAGGCCTTACTTGTATCCCATATTATTGTCCTGTTCGTGTCTTGATTTTCATTTATTTCAAAAAATTCTTTTAAAGCTTCCTTTACTTTGTTAATTCTTGTCCCGTGATAATCTGATGTATCTAAAAATTGTATTTAAAATGTACAGTGGTGCCTGAGTTTAATTTGCCTTTGGGATACGAAACCTTCGGCTTAGGACCACAGCAACCCGGTAGTACCGAAATGGGTTACTTCCAGGTTTCTCCACTTGCGCATGCGCAGAAGCGCAAAATCATGCCAACGCATGCGCAGACGCAGCGTTTCAGGTTCCGTAAGTTTCCTATTACGGGCGGGCCTCCAGAACAGATCCCATCCGTAACACGAGGTACCACTGTAATTTTGTTTTTTAGCGTTGTGTTATGGATGACGTTGCATCTTCTTCCTTTGCCAGGTTATCAGATAAACAGATACCTGCATATAGCTGCATAGTGGATTTCGCACTTCCAGAACTGGGGGGGGGGGGTTTACGGGAAATACTAGTGCAGGGGGAGAACACACAGCACAAATACATCCCATCCGGTACCAGCCATTGCCTGAATATTTCGGAGATATAAAATTGAAAGCCCTCATATGTAGCTGAAGGTGATGAAACACAAATCCTGAAACCTTTTAACCTATTAACACTTTAGAACACAGGCTGGAAAATCAATTCGTCTTCAATACTGTTCTCATTTCTCTCTTGACTGCATATTGAGGTTTATTATACAGTATATATTTTTCAACAGCATTTGTTCATTAGAGGTGTGATCTGAGGGGCTGAACTCTCATTGCAAAGATCTACTTTACATACGTCAACAGAATACCAGCGAATGCATTTGTTTCTATAAAAAATATCAGATCAATTCACACCAGATTAACAAATCTTTGGGAAGGGAGAAATATTCAAGCAACGGTATATGCAAGTGAAGAATACATGGGAAATAATGCATGGAAAGAAAATAGAATTTTGTTGTTGTTTAGTTGTTTAGTCGTGTCCGACTCTTTGTGACCCCATGGACCAGAGCATGCGGCCTCCTTCAGTTTGGTCAATCACATGTTAGTAGCTTCGAGAACAGTGTCCAACCATCTCATCCTCAATGGTCCCCTTCCCCTCTGCCCTCAATCTTATAGCTATGAATATCTAACTCTGATCGGGACAACAATCTGTAATACACACACTAAAAGGAATAAAAATTCTAATGGAAGCAAATTCTAATGCTGAACACAATCATTGGCTTACTCTCTGTAGGAGTTATTTCATATGATTAAAGAGCTTCATAAACTCCAACCTTTCTGTTTCCCTTGTAGGAGTTCTTTTCAGATTAGCAAGGGAGCCCTTGTCACAGAAGTTCTTTCCATAGGCCAAACATTTCTAAGATTTCCTCCCTGTGTGAGTTCTTTGGTGTCTAGTAAGGCTACTACTGAAACTGAAGCTTTTTCCACACTCTGAACATGTATAGGGTTTCTCTCCTGTATGAGTTCTTTGATGCAACGTGAGCTGGCTACCGCGACAGAAGCTCTTGCCACACTCCAAGCATTTATAAGGTTTCTCCCCTGTGTGCAATCTTTGATGCACGGTAATTTCCCAACTGTGGCTGAAGCTCTTTCCACACTCCAAACATGTATGTCGTTTCTCCCCTGTATGAATTATGTGATGCCGGGAAAGGGAGTCAATGCGACTGAAACTCTTGCCACATTCCCAGCATTTATAAGGTTTGCTGCCTCGATGAGTCTGTTGATGTCTAGTAAGCGCATTGCTGTAAGCGAAGCTCTTTCCACACTCAGAACATGTATCCGGTTTCTCCCCTGTATGAATTCGTTGATGCAACTTAAGGGCACGACTCCGTCTGAAGCTCCTTCCACACTCCAAACATGTATACGGTTTCTCCCCTGTATGAGTTCTTTGATGCAAAGTAAGGGTAATATTCTGAGTGAAGCTCCTTCCACACTCTGAACATGTATATGGTTTTTCCCCAGTATGAGTTCTTCGGTGTCTACTCAAGGCACTACTGTGACTGAAGCTCCTTCCACACTCTGAACATGTATAAGGTCTCTCCCCTGTATGAGTTCGTAGATGCGAGATAAGGGAACTACTGACACTGAAGCTCTTTTGACATTCAAAACATTTATAACGTTTCTCTCCTGTATGCGTTCTTTGATGCGAGGTAAGGCCACTACTGTCAATGAAGCTCTTTCCACACTCTGAACATGTATACGGTTTCTCCCCTGTATGAGATCTTTGATGTGACGTAAGGGAATTACTGTGACTGAAGCTCTTTCCACACTCTGAACATGTATACGGTTTCTCTCCTGTATGAATTCTTTGATGCGAGGTTAGGCCACTACAGTCACTGTAGCTCTTTCCACACTCGGAACATGTATACGGTTTCTCCCCAGTATGAGTTCTTCGGTGTCTAGTAAAGGCACTATTGTGACTGAAGGTCTTTCCACACTCGGAACATGTATATGGTTTCTCTCCTGTGTGTACTCTTTGATGTGTGGTCAGAGATGAGCGACTATGAAATCCCTTTCCACACACGGTGCATTCATGCTTTTTCTCCTCTCTGTGAATATGGTTTTCACCTCCTTGAGACGTATCAGAGTCACCCTCTGGCTTCTCCTTTCGTCTCCCCTCTCGCCTGCTACCTCCATCTTGAACCCTCAGATTCCTTTGCTCCTCCTCCTCTTTGGATCCTTTTGGTGACACTTCTGATTGTTCTCCTTCTGCCAGCATCCCTTCAGCATCTCCTGATGGAATAAAAAGGGAAACTGATGAAATGCGAAAAGGAGCTTCTTCACCCCAATCATTCAGATCGTTCTCAGAGGGTTAGAGTAGGGTCACATATGTCCACAGCCCTTAGCCTTAACACCGGCTCACCACAGGGTTGTGTGTTGAGTCCCCTGCTCTATACCCTCTATACGTATGACTGTACAGCCATCTATTCCAGCAACAAAATCATCAAGTTTGCTGATGACACTACTGTGGTGGGGCTCATTTCAGGAGGGGATGAGTCCGCCTATCGGGATGAGGTGGAGCAGTTCTGTGCTTGGTGCAGAGATAGCAATCTGGCTCTTAATACTGCCAAGACCAAGGAACTGGTGGTGGATTATAGGGGGGAAAAGGTGGATATTCAGCCCCTGTATATCGGCGGGGACTAGGTGGAGAGGGTGGCTGTATTCAAGTTTTTGGGAGTAATTATAGAGCAGGGTATGACTTGGAGCGCAAATACTACTGCTCTGGTAAAGAAGGCCCAGCAGAGAATTGATTTCCTCAGACTTTTAAAGAAGAACAATCTGAGTGAGAGACTGCTGGTGTCCTTCTACCGAGGCTCCATAGAGAGCATTCTTATATATTCTATTTGTGCTTGGTTCTCCAGCTGCACAGCCAGGGAGAAGAAGATACCCGTATATACTCGAGTATAAGCCGACCCGAATATAAGCCGAGGCACCCAATTTTACCACAAAAAACCTGGGAAAGCTTCATAGGAGCCACTGCCTGCCTCACTCGAGTATAAGCTGAGGGCAGCTTTTTCAGCACAAAAAATGTGCTGAAAAACTAGGCTTATACTTGAGTATATAGGGTACTTCAGAAGGTCATAACCACAGCCCAAAATATTATTGGTCATCCTCTCCCATCTCTGGAAGAACTATACAGTTCCCGTTGCCTTAAAAAGGCTAACAATATTTTAAAGGATCCATCTCATCCAGGATATAGTCTCTTTGCACCACTGCCTTCGGGTAGAAGATATAGAACAATTAGATCAAGAACAAATAGATTGAAGAACAGTTTCTACCCAAGAGCTATAACCATCTTAAATGCTGTAACCAGAAAATATGACCTTGGAGAGCTGTGATGGGTGTATGTGTGGCTTTTTTGGTGTGTGTGTGTTTTGTGCTTTTTGTTTCTTTCTGTTTTTTTAACAGGACGGCATGCAATTTCGTTGCACTTGTATAGCGTTGTGCTTGTACTTGTGCAATGACAATAAATTATCTTATCTTATCTTATCAGTCAGGACACAGAGATCCAGGTCCCAGGGCCTTGTGGCAGTTCCCTCACTGTGAGAAGTGAAGTTACAAGGCAGAAGGCAGAGGGCCTTCTCGGTAATGGGGCCCACCCTGTGGAACGCCCTCCCATCAGATGTCAAGGAAATAAATAACTATAAAGTGGGACCTCGACTTACAAAGATAATCCGTTCTGAAGGGATCTTCGTAAGTCGAAAAAACTCGTAAGTAGAGTCCCCATAGGAATGCATTGGGAGCAATGCATTCGTAAGTCAAAAAAATCTTCGTAAGTCGAGGAAACCGCATCAAAGCGGCCGCGGCTTCCTTTTGGAAGTCGAAGAAATTCATAAGCGCGAGGCCGCTTTGATCCTTCATAAGTCAAAAAATACGGAAGTTGGGGCATTCGTAAGTCGAGGTCCCACTGTACAAGTTTTAGAAGACATCTGAAGACACCCATTTATAGGGAAGATTTTAATGTTCAATGTTTTATTATGCTTTTATATTTGTTGGAATCCAGCTAGTTTGGCTGGGGCAACCCAGTCAGATCCTTGGGGTACAAATAATGAAAATATTAATGTTAGAATTATTATTTATTTAGTTTATATACCGTCCTATACCCAGAGGTCTCAGTGTGGTTCTCAGAAAAGATCACAGAATAAAAACAACAACCCAATAACACCCCCCCTCAAAAACGTCACATTTGTAGAAGGGTATAGCATGGCACCTAAATTTGTATAATGAAGGCATCAGGCGACCTTTCCTGGGGAGAACATTCCACAGACGGGGAGCCACTGCAGAGAAGGCCCTGTTCTTGTGTTGCAACCCTCCGGACCATTTCAGGAGGAGGCCTACAAAGGAGGGCCTCAGAAGGGGATCTCAGGGTCTGGGTAGGTGCATATGGAAATAAAAAGTCCTTGAAGTGTTGTGGTCCTGAGCGATTTAAGGCTTTATAGGTCAAAACCAGCACTTTGAATTGGGCCCGGAAACTAATTGGTAGCCAATGCAGTTAGACCAGGATCAGTTACATATGTTTAAATCGTCTTGCTCCGGTGAGCAACCTATCTGATGAATTCTGCACTAGCTGAAGTTTCCAAACTGTCTTCAGAGGAAACTCTACGTATAGCACATATCTATATCAAACTTTTTTTTTTTATTAAAACAAACTTTATTAGTTACACTCAAATATTACATTTGAATTAAAATAATTGCATTGTTAAATTATACTTGCACAATTACAAAGTTACTCATATAACACATATAACCCTTTTGCTAAATCCCCCCTCCCTCCCCTCTCCCTCTGCTCCCAGTCTATGCTATGTTACTTCTTTTGTTTTCTATTGAAAGTACCTACTCTTAATCTAATCACAATTCTATATCTATACTGCTGAACTTTTCCTTTTCTGCTGTAGAGAGTGGTACTATTTACTGCTTATATATTCTTCAAATGCTGACCATTCCTTTCCTCTTAAATCCTTTCTTTCTCCTTTAATTTCAAAATCTTTTACGGCCAAATTATAATAATTTAACATTTTCAATTTCCACTCCTCTCTACTTGGTATACTCTTCTCTTTCCAATTACTCGCCACCAACAATCTCGCTGCTGTTATCGCATAAAATACAAAATTTTTGTGTATCGGTTGTATGTCTTCGTTTATTATTCCTAATAAAAATAACTCTGGAGACTTGCCAAATGTGTATTTTAAAAATTTTTTCAATTCATTGTAAATCATAGCCCAGTAATTTCTAATTGTTTCGCATTTCCACCACATGTGGTATAAGGTCCCAGTTTCTTTTCCACATCTCCAGCATGTTATATTTCCTCTTTTTTGTATTTTTGAGATTATCACAGGGGTCATATACCACCTATGGTGGATTTTTAATAAGTTCTCCTGCAGTTCATAATTTGGTGTAAATTCCATGTTTCTTCTCCATGCTTTCTCCCACTCATCTGTTGTTATTACTTTTCCCATATCTTGGCACCATTTTATCATAGTTTCCTTCACCGTTTCTTCTTCTGTTTCCCATATTAACATTTCCTCCTGCAGATTTTTTATATGTTTATTCCCCCCTTTTAGTAGTATTTCTGTCAATTTAGATTCCTCCTTTTCAAATCCTATTTTATTATCTTCTTTGAATTTCTGGTTTATTTGAAAATATTGTAGCCAACTATTTAAGTGCTGTTTGATGTCATTGTAATCTTTAAGTTTCAGATTTCCCTCTTTCTCTTCTAAAAGCTCTCTATAGGTGGGCCAACTGCTTTTTGAATTTGTCATCCTTACTGTTATAGATTCTAGTGGAGATAACCACCATGGGGTTTTCATCTCAAAATAATATTTATATTTCTGCCAGACTTTTATCAACGATTTCCTAATTACATTCCTCATAAACATATGTTTTTCACTTATCATCTCTTTTTGTAAATACCAGTGCCATCCGAAGCCAATTTCGTACCCCTCCAAATCTAGAAGATCCACATTTTTTAATTCAATCCAATCTTTGATCCAAATGAAGGCTGCCGCATTGTGATATAATTGCATGTCCGGTAGGCCGAATCTCCCTCTTTCCCTTTTATCAATCATTATTTTATATTTTATTCTTGGTTTCCTCCCACCCCACTCAAATTTAATAATATCTTTTTTCCAATCATTGAAATATTTTGTTCCCCCTAGCAGTGGAAGATTTTGAAATAAATACCTCATTTTTGCCAGAATATTCATTTTTACTAGTGATATTCTTCCCATCAATGAGAATTTTAATTGGGACCAAATTTCCATTTTCCTTTTAATTTGCTTCCAAATATTTATATAATTTTCTTGTATCAAATCTAATCCTTTATTTGTCATAACTATTCCTAAATATTTTAATTTCTTACTTATTTCTATACTAGTAAGAATTTGCAATTTCCTTTTTTCCTCTTCCCTCTAAATTTTTTACTAACATTTTTGTTTTGTTATAATTAATCTTTAATCCTGCTACTTCCCCATATTTTTTTATTTCTTCCATTGCCACAGGGATACTATTTAACGGGTCTTCTGATGTTATCATTATATCATCTGCAAAAGCCTTACATTTGTATGATTTATTCCCTACCCGAATTCCTTTTATTTTATCTTCTTGCCTAATATTGTACAGCAGTGTCTCCAAAGTTATTATGTATAGAAGTGGCGATAGGGGACAACCCTGTCTTGTTCCTTTGTCAATTATTATTTCCTCTGTTGCTTTATTGTTTATTATTAAGCTTGCTTTCTGTTTTTTATATATTGCCCCTATAGCCACTTCTATTTCTTTCCCTAAATTAAGGCTCTTTATTGATCTCTTCATAAATTCCCATGCCACATTATCAAATGCTTTTTCAGCGTCTAAGGAGACTACTGCCACCTTCTTGTCTCTTCTAGAGTCAGCCAATACGAATATGTTTATTATATTCCTGATATTATCTTTTATTTGTCTCCCCTTTACAAATCCGGCCTGGTCTCTATGAATTATTTTCCCTAAAATGCTTCCCAATCTTTTTGCTATTATTTTTGCAAATATTTTGTAGTCGCTATTTAGAAGCGATATTGGTCTATAATTCCTAATTAACTCCAAATCCGTATCTTGCTTTGGTAGCAGAATAATTTGGGCTTGTTCCCATGTTTTTGGTATCTCTCCCTTCTCTAAAATCTCATTCATCACTTCTACTAAAGGCAACAAGATTATACTTTCATCAATGTTTTTATAGAATTCCAATGGGAGCCCATCCGGGCCTGGTGCTTTTCCCTTTTTCATTTCCCTCAAAATTTCTCTTATATCCGCAATCGTTATTTTCCCAGACAATTTCTTGCGTTCTTCCTCTGTTATCTGAGGCCACCTCATCCTTTTCAAATATTCATTCATCTTTTCTACATTTAAATCTTCCTTTTGATATAGATGCCTATAAAAATCTAAAAATGATCTTTCTATTTCCTCCTTTTTCTCTATATTTTTGCCTCCAATTTTTAATCTATTTATTAATTTCTCGCTTTGCCTTTTCTTAATTTGCCAGGCCAAAATTTTTCCTGGTTTATTAGCCCAATTATAATTTTTATATTTCCAAAATTGCATGATTTTATCTAATTCTTTATCTATAATATTTTCATATTGGCTTCTCAATATTTTTATTTGATTTCCAATTTCTTTATTGCCTGATTTATAGAAAATTTTTTCTTTCTTTTTAATTTCTTCTATTAAATTTGCCTTTTCCTTTTCTCTTTCTTTCTTCAATATTGCACTTTGTTGGATGAAGTAGCCCCTTACAACAGCTTTCCCTGCGTCCCACGTTGTTTGTATATCTGTTTCACCTCCCATATTTAAATCAAAATATTCTTTCATCACTTTATTCGCACCTTGTATGACTTTTTGATTGTGCAATAAAAAAACATCCAGCCTCCACCTTTTACTTTCACCTTGTCCCTTCCCTTCCACATACAGTTCTATCGGATTATGATCTGAAAAGAGTTTTGCTTTGAGCTCCACCTTCTTAATATCCTATATTATAATCTTGAAGTGTCCCTGCGTCCACCGGCAATTTTCTGTGTGTCACGGAAGTGACGCATGGCACAGACGGACGCAGGGATTGGAGGGGGTGGAGAGGGGGGCGGGACGATGCAGAGGCACTTCCGGCCGGGCGAAACTGCGCCGCCGCCATTGCCGGGGGGGGGGAGCGGCGCAAAGCGCCGCTCCCGCTACCGCCGCTGCCCGCCGAGGGAGGCTCCCGGCCTCCTGCGTCCTTCGCCTCCTCCTCCTCCGCCTCCCACCGGCTCGGCAGGCCAGGCCAGGCGCGGCGCTCCGGCGCTGAAGGCGGGGCGGGATGGATGCTGCCGGGACGGGCGCGCAACTCTCGCCCACCCCCGCTTTGCCGAGGATGCTGCCGCCGCCGCCCTCCGGACCTACAGCCCGCAGGGGCAGAGCGAGCGAAGGGCCCCGGGTTGAGGCTGTCCTGCCGCCGCTGCCAGGAAGCGGAGCCCCCTCCGCCCTGCTCGCCACCTCCCGTGTGCGACACGAGCCAGCGAGCACGCGGCGGCCACAAAAGGAGGAGGCGGAGAAGCGGCAGCCGCCGCCGCCCCAGACCTGGAAAGCGGAGCCCCCCGGCTTGCAGACGGGAAGTCCCCGCCTGCCCCCAACTCCGGGACGCCTGAGGTGACACGACGGGAGGAGGCGAGGGAGGCAGCAGCCCCAGAGCTTGCCAGCGCACGTGGGGAGGAAAAGTTGCTCTGAGCCCTGACTCGCCCACGCCTCCGACGGGAGGAGGGCGGAGCTGGCCTTGGGTGGTGCTTTTTTGGGGGGGAGTGGCGCGCACTGGGAGTTGGGTGGGTGGGGGTCCCCCCCCCAGCAGGTGCACTGCGATCCAAGGGGGCCGGCGCAAGCAGGGCGCTGAATATCGCCACCGCTACAGCCCCCTCCCCCCTGAAAGCTTCCCAAAATATTCCCCTTTGCTCCCTGAAACGTACCCACAATATGCCCCCTTCCCCCTGATGCCCTCCCTGAACATGCTCCCTTCCCCCCTGAAAGCTTCCCAAAATATTCCCCTTTGCTCCCTGAAACGTACCCACAATATGCCCCCTTCCCCCTGATGCCCTCCCTGAACATGCTCCCTTCCCCCCTGAAAGCTTCCCAAAATATTCCCCTTTGCTCCCTGAAACGTACCCACAATATGCCCCCTTCCCCCTGATGCCCTCCCTGAACATGCTCCCTTCCCCCCTGAAAGCTTCCCAAAATATTCCCCTTTGCTCCCTGAAACGTACCCACAATATGCCCCCTTCCCCCTGATGCCCTCCCTGAACATGCTCCCTTCCCCCCTGAAAGCTTCCCAAAATATTCCCCTTTGCTCCCTGAAACGTACCCACAATATGCCCCCTTCCCCCTCATGCCCTCCCTGAACATGCCCCCTCCCCCCTGAAAGCTTCCCAAAATATTCCCCTTTGCTCCCTGAAACGTACCCACAATATGCCCCCTTCCCCCTGATGCCCTCCCTGAACATGCCCCCTCCCCCCTGAAAGCTTCCCAAAATATTCCCCTTTGCTCCCTGAAACGTACCCACAATATGCCCCCTTCCCCCTGATGCCCTCCCTGAACCTGCCCCCTCCCCCCTTAAATCTTCCCAAAATATTCCCCTTTGCTCCCTGAAAAATACCCACAATATGCCCCCTTCCCCCTGATGCCCTCCCTGAACATGCCCCCTCCCCCCTGAAAGCTTCCCAAAATATTCCCCTTTGCTCCCTGAAACGTACCCACAATATGCCCCCTTCCCCCTGATGCCCTCCCTGAACATGCCCCCTCCCCCCTGAAAGCTTCCCAAAATATTCCCCTTTGCTCCCTGAAACGTACCCACAATATACCCCCTTTCCCCTGATGCCCTCCCTGAACCTGCCCCCTCCCCCCTTAAATCTTCCCAAAATATTCCCCTTTGCTCCCTGAAAAATACCCACAATATGCCCCCTTCCCCCTGATGCCCTCCCTGAACATGCCCCCTCCCCCCTCAAAGCTTCCCTAAATATTCCCCTTTGCTCCCTGAACGTACCCACAATATGCCCCCTTCCCCCTGATGCCCTCCCTGAACATGCCCCCTCCCCCCTGAAAGCTCCCCAAAATATTCCCCTTTGCTCCCTGAAACGTACCCACAATATACCCCCTTCCCCCTGATGCCCTCCCTGAACATGCCCCCTCCCCCCTGAAAGCTCCCCAAAATATTCCCCTTTGCTCCCTGAAACGTACCCACAATATACCCCCTTCCCCCTGATGCCCTCCCTGAACATGCCCCCTCCCCCCTGAAAGCTTCCAAAAATATTCCCCTTTGCTCCCTGAAACATACCCACAATATGCCCCCTCCCCCCTGATGCCCTCCCTGATACACACACACACACACACACACACACACACACACACACACACAAACATACAGAGTGCTTTTTTTCTTTAAAAAATGTTTAAGGGTACTCTTATTTAAATAAAGTTATTTTGAACTTATTCTGCGTCTTCTCAGATGTGTTTCATTACCTACATTTGTTGGTAAAACACAATTCTGTAAATTATAAAGATGATTCCACCCCTCTATATTATGAAAAGGAAGATCCAGGTTTTCAAAAAAAAAAATTCAAGCAAATCATTGTAATAACTACCGTAATAAAGCACTGCTATAATCCTATATTATAATCTTCAAGTGTCCCTGCGTCCACCTGCAATTTTCTGTGTGTCACGGAAGTGAGGTACTGCGCATGACACACGCGGAAGCAGGGATTGGAGCAGGCGGAGAGGGGGGCGTGGTTACGCTGCTTGCTTGCTGCTGCGAGGTGGGGGGTGGGGTAGAGAAGAAGTCTGCCATATCACATATAATCTAGCGCCCGTTATCTTAACGGGCTTAATTTACTAGTTAGCTAATATTTCCTTTGAAACCCAAATCGCATCTATCCGAGATGCCGTCTGATGTCTGTCTGAGAAAAAGGTAAAATCTTTTCTTACTGGGTTTTTGTACCTCCATGCATCTTTCATTTCCAATATTTCCATCATCTCAACAAATTTTTTTGGTAGCTTTTTATATTTTTTCCCTTTAGAATCTTTAGATTTGTCTAATTCTGGGTCTATTACCCCATTCATATCTCCCATTATTATTATTTTTTTATCTAAATATTCTACAAGCTGCTGCTGCAGTCTTCTAAAGTATTCTACCTTGCTCCCATTCGGGGTATAGATCCCCACCAAAATCCATTGTTCTCCTTCTTTTTCTATTTTTACTATCAAAGTTCTCCCCTCCTTGTCCTTCCATATTTCCTGTGGTTCCCATTTTGGTTTTATATACAGTACTACCCCTTTTTTCTTTTTATCCTCTGCTGCCACAAATTCTTTTCCCAATTTTGTGTTTTCTAATATTTTTTGATTATATCAAACTTTGAAGTTACCAGAGCATAGACAAGGGTAGATCATAGAATCATAGAGTTGGAAGAGACCACAAGGGCCATCCAGTCCAACCCCCTGCCAAGCAGGAACACCATCAAAGCATTCTTGACAGATGGCTGTCAAGCCTCTGCTTAAAGACCCCCAAAGAAGGAGACTCCACCACACTCCTTGGCAGCAAATTCCACTGTCAAACAGCTCTTACTGTCAGGAAGTTCTTCCTAATGTTTAGGAATGTTTAGGAATGTTTAGTGATAGATAGGCTATCACTGTCCAGATAAAGGTGTAGCTGGGCCACTAGCCAAAGCTGATGGAAGGTACTCCAGGCCATCTGAGCCTCGAGCAACAGCAAGGGATCCAGGAGTAACCCTAAGCTACGAACCTGCTCCTTCAGAGGAAGTGTAACCCCCATCCAGAGCAGGCAACCTACCAGCCTTCTGCTCTAGGAAACCACCCACTAACTAAGCCTCACTCTTATCTGGAATGAGCTTCAATTTGTTGGCTCTCATCCAGTCCATTACCAAGGCAAGACTGGTCCAGCAGTTCCACTGCCTCACCTGCAGATAGAAAGGAAAAATAGAGCTGAGTGCCATCAGCATACTGCTGAGAACGTACTCCAGCCCTCTGGATAACGCCTTCCAGCGATTTCATGTAGATGTTAGACAACATGGGGGACAGGATTGGGCCCTGCGGAACCCCACATTGAAGGTTCCATGGGGCTGCAGATGGTGACATCAGTCACGAAATTAGAAGACGCCTGCTTGTTGGGAGAAAAGCACTGACAAACCTAGACAGCATCTTAAAAAGCAGAGACATCACCTTGCCGACAAAGGTCCGTATAGTTAAAGCTATGGTTTTCCCAGTAGTTATGTATGGAAGTGAGAGCTGGACCATAAAGAAGGCTGATCGCCGAAGAACTGATGCTTTTGAATTATGGTGCTGGAGGAAACTCTTGAGAGTCCCATGGACTGCAAGAAGATAAAACCTATCCATTAAAGAAATCAGCCCTGAGTGCTCACTGGAAGGACAGATCCTGAAGTTGAGGCTCCAGTACTTTGGCCGCCTCATGAGAAGAGAAGACTCCCTAGAAAAGACCCTAGAAAAGATTGAGGGCACAAGGAGAAGGGGACGACAGAGGATGAGATGGTTGGACAGTGTTCTTGAAGCCACTAACATGAATTTGGCCAAACCGCGGGAGGCAGTGAAGGATGGGTGTGCCTTGCGTGCTCTGCTCCATGGGTCACGAAGAGTCAGACATGACTGAACGACTGTACAACAACAAATAAGGCTTCAGCCACCCTTGGACTTTTAATGTGGATTTGAAGTTGCTTGTTTCTCTCTCTTTTTTTAACCTCTTCTGCCCAGAACTGCTCTTGCAGAAACTGCTGTTTAATTGAAACACAAATAATTTTAAATGTGTGTGTGTTGGGGGGGATGTTATCGGGTTGTTTTTGTTTCTGTTTTGATTATGTACTTTGAGTTTTTATATTGTAATTTTATCCTGCAAACCGTCCTGAGGCCTGTGGGTATAGGGAGGTATATAAATTAATAAATTATAGTAAAATCAGGCCGGATATAAATTATTACAAGTTCCAGGGTGAGCCTCTGCAGAAGGTTTTCTAATGCTTAAGAGTTTGCCTTGACCCCAAGCCCTATGGAGAGACCAAGGAAGGTCACCCACCTGCCCAGGTTCGCCTGGTGGGAGGAAAGGAGGAGAAAGATCTGTCCTTCCATTGGGAAAAGATGTCCTACTCCCATACAAAGGGGGAAAGACCTATAAATGCATCATTTTAGCGGAATTACAGTTATATAAAGAATGAATTAATTATGGGAAATGTAAACATTTATTTATTTATACCCCGCCCATCTGGCTGAGTTTCCCCAGCCACTATGGACGGCTCCCAATTGAGTGTTAAAAACAATACAGCATTTATCCTTGACATCTGATGGGAGGGTGTAGGGTCTCAGCCTGCGTACCAGATGGAGCTGGTAGACAGCCGCCCTGGACACAGAACTGACTTGTGCCTCCACGGTCAGCTGTGAGTCCTGAATGACTCCCAGGCTGCGCACCTGGTCCTTCAGGGGCACAGTTACCCCATTCAGGACCAGGGAGTCCCCCACACCTGCCCGCCTCCTGTCCCCCCAAAACAATACTTCTGTCTTGCAGGACATTCATCGCCTTCACTGGTTCTGATTTGAAAGAGAGGTAGAGCTGGGTATCATCCGCATACTGATGAACACCCAGCCCAAACCCCCTGATGATCTCTCCCAGTGGCTGCATATAGATATTAAAAAGCATGGGTATTATGGGAAATACCCTTTGCAAAAGCGTGTGCATTAGGAGAAATCAGCACCAAAATGCTGACCAGTTTTCAATAAATAAAAACAATAAGATGTGGAAATCTGGACAAATTGTTGACTAGAAAAAGGAGACACAGATTTTTTTTTTTTACATTTAAACGGTTTGTCTAAAAGAGTTTTTTTTTATCCTTCCCGCAGCACCCCACTCCCCCCCCCGTTATCCTATATAATAATCTTGCTGTGTCCCTGCGTCCACTTTCTGTGTGTCACGGAAGTGCGCTACTGCGCATGTCGGACAGGGACGCAGGGATTGGACAGCTCTACTGCCCCCCCCCCAACAGGGACGCAGGCCGGAAGTCAGTGGCGGCGCACGCGCGGTGTCACTTGGAAAAAAGAGAATAAAGTAATTAAGTAAAGTAACTCATAGCCAATAAGCCCAGGACAACTATATCAGAGGCAAGTCCTGATTGTGGACTTCCTATGGGCATTTGGCTGGCCACTGTGAGAACTGAACAGGGTGGATAAAAATCAATGATTTTTTTAAAAAAATCAAAAAAATCGGATTTTTTTGATTTAAATCGGATTTTTTTGATTTAAATCGGATTTTTAAAATAAAATGCTTTTGAAGGAAAAATCTTTCTAAATATAGTCTTCTATTTAAGTTACAAGGCTATTCATCAGGAAATAAGGATTTGTTTTAAGTTTATCAAGTGTGCTAAAACTCAGTCTAAGTTTTTTTTAAATGTTTAACCACATCAGTTAACAAACATGGATACATATGCTATCATGTTATTGTTTTAGTTAAATAAATTGTTTAAATGGTTATTAAGGAAATGATTATTTTTCTCCTTCCAATAAAGTACAGCAGAAAAGTTGTCCAAATATAAAAAGTTAACTTATTAAACCTCACCATAATTTCATAATTATCTGTCTATGTATTTCTAGTAGTATAACCAAATAAGTAATTTTTGATATAACTGTAAAAACTACTCTGAAAATTTATTATTCCAAAAATGAAACCTTCATATGGTTGTAAATATTAAGATTATACCAGCAAGAATGAGTCTTTTCTGTAAAAAAAATATTTAAATCAAGTCTTACTGACTAGTGATTTAAATCAAGCCTTACTGACTAGTGATTTAAATCGTGATTTAAATCGTGATTTAAATCAATTTGATTTAAATCAAATCCACCCTGGAACTGAATCCTGGATTAAGTAAGACCTTGCTCTGAACCAAATGTTTTTTTCTTCAGGAGAAATTAACAACACGTTCTAGTGAGCTAGTTGATAGTACCACCAACAGGAATCCATACCTTCTGTAGTTACTGATTAAGGAAAAAAGGATCCTTACCCAGAGAGGCCACCATCTCATGGATCTCTAGCATGACCTCATCATACAGAGCTCTCTGTCCTGGATCCAGCAGGGCCCATTCCTCGTCAGTGAAATTCACAGCAACCTCCTTGAAGCTCACCGACCCCTGGAAGAAGAAAACAATTCCCTTCCTTGTAGACACTCCAAGGGAAGGTGTGGAAAGCATCTCCCCTCCACTCACACTCCAACGGGGCATGGGGCAAGTGGGGATTTTAGCTTCAGTGCTCAGAAATCACCACTGCAGATAGCTCAGCAAAGATATTGACCCAGCTGACAACAGTTTGTGGAAGCTTTGAAATGTGTCCATTCCGTGTTTAGGGACAAGATTCAAAGCAAAGCTTCCAATATCTTTGTGCAGGTATACAGATTATGGTGGATCTGCCCTTGCAATACTGTATGGTTCTGGTTGCCTGAGCTCAAAAAAAGAATTGTTGACCCAGAAAATACTGGGAAAAGAGCAACCAACATAATCAAGGAGTTGAAGAAATAAAAAGATATTCTAATTTAGATGTACAGAGTTATGCCTAGTACAAAGAAAAGGGAGAGATATTATCAATCCCCTATGATAATACAGTCATACCTCGGGTTACGATAGCTTCAGGTTGCGTTCAACACGGGTTACGAATGCGCCAAACTCAGAAGTAACGGATTGGGTTACTTCTGGGATCGGCGGTTCGCACATGCACAGACACTCAAAATGACGTCACTCGCATGCGCAGAAGCGCCGAATCGCACTGTGGTTTGATTACAAACCAGCGTATTGTAATCCAGGGCCATCCAATGAGACTAAATGTGGAAAAATAAAGGACAAACAAAATGATGTTGCTGTTGTTGTTATTATTTTTAACCACCCATCTGACTGGGTTGTCCCAGCCACTGTGGGCAGCTCCCCAAAAACATTAAAATACAATAAAATTTATTTATTTATTTTTTAATATACATACCCCACCCATCTGGCTGGGTTTACCCAGCCACTCTGGGCGGCTCCCAACAGTATATTAAAAACATGATAAAACACCAGACATAAAATACTTCCCTAAACAGGGCTGCCTTCAGATGTCTTCTAAAAGTCAGACAGTTGTTTATTTCCTCGACATCTGATAAGAGGGTGTTCCACAGAGTGGGCACCACCACTGAGAAGACCATTAAAAAACATTGAACATACTATAGGTTTCCCTGCTGGCAATAAGAAATACAGAAAAATGAAGCGGCCAACCCACTTCCTCAGAGGCACCAGCCTCAGAAGCACAGGTTTAAGAGGCCCCTGCAAAGAGTCCCTCTGTAATAAGGAAAGAGGCACTCCAGCTATCCCCAACATCTGCCCCCAATGATCTTTCCCCTACCTGAGCAAGGTACATGGTGGTTGCTTCCTCTCCAGGGTAAGGTAGGGAGGATCCACAGTGTAGCTCAGATGCAATTGTATAGCCTGTGAAAGGGAAGTGGGGGGCAAAGAACTCATGAAAATATCCTATATAATAATCTTGCTGTGTCCCTGCGTCCACTTTCTGTGTGTCACGGAAGTGCGCTACTGCGCATGTCGGACAGGGACGCAGGGATTGGACAGCTCTACTGTGTGTCCCCCCCCAACAGGGACGCAGGCCGGAAGTCAGCGGCGGCGCACGCGCAGTGTCACTTGGGGCAGCGCCACCGTCTTGCACGGAGCCTCCTCCACCTCCCAAATCCTCCAGCCTCTCCGGCAAGCCGCAGGCGACCCTCCCTCTCACCCCCCCCCCGGTTTCCCTCTCCTCCTCCTCCTCCCGGCATGATTGCCCCGGAGACCCCGCTTCCTCCGCCCGCGCCGCCGCTGCCGCCGCCCTCTGACGCCACCGCCGCCAGCACCGCGGCCGCCATTTCCCCCACCCCCCGCGCGCTCCTCCCTCAGGAGCCCCGCCAAGCTGCGCATCGGCGCGCCTGGCAAGGCGAGCAGCGCCAAATCCGCCCTCTCCAGCAAGAAGGCAGCCCGGGCCCAGGATCAGGCGGCCGCCAAGGCCGGCGGGAGGCAGCCCGGGGGCGAGCCGAGCAAAGGCAGCAAGGGCAAGCGATGCGCCTCTTTGGCCCACCAGGCGAGCAAGCGCCGCCGCCGCCGCCAGCCCCCCGGAGCCGAATCTCGCCCGGCCGGAGGGATGGCGGAGGAGCGCCCGGGTGGAACCCGGGCCAAGCAGGCCGCCGCTCCCCCGCCCTGGCGCCGCCGCCGCTGCGATCCAGCCTCCCTTCCTGCTCGGCTCGGGTCACTTCCTCGGCCCCCAAGATGGAGGAGCAGGGAGGAGGAGCGGGATCCGCGGCTGTGGCTGAGGAGGCATCGACGCCGCCCCGCAACCTCCTCGCCCTCCCCTCGGGTCCCGGTCGCCGCCGCTAGAGCCCGTTATTAACGGGCTTAATTCAACTAGTAACACATAATAATATGACGCACCTCCAGCGCCTTCGCGAGGAAGGGCAGCAGCCGCCATGACAAGCATCTCCCCCGGAACAGGAAGCGGAAGCTCCTATTCTCCCGACAGCCTTTTCCCCCCTCCGCTCTAGGAATCTGTCGCCGCTGCTCTTAACCGTTTCGGAGCCGAGCGGCAGGAGACTCTGGGCTGCTGCGGGCAGAGAGCGAGGAGAGGCGCTCGTTTCGCCTCCGGAAAGCCCCGCTGGATCAGCTGCACGGGCGCCCCAAAACGTCTTCTAAACTATTTTTTAAAACTTTATTTTCAATGTTCATATCCAATCCAAATTTCCAATAAATTACTTTCCCCCGCCCCGATTTCCATTCCCCCCTTTTATTCTTGAATATAATCGGGAATGGGTCCGATGGTCATCTTATATGTGTTGTGTGCGTGTGTGCGTCTGATACTTTTCTCTTCCCTGCTGAGATGGACAGAGGAAATACTGAGCCACCCACTTGGAAGGCTTCAAAAAGAGGATTGTATAAATTTGTGGCTACAAACCCTATTGTCTATTTTTGTTTTATTTATTTATGTTTATTATCTTCCTTACTAGAATAAGTACACTGAATAATGGCTTTTTATAGGGTAGGGTAAGGCATGTGTTTTTTGGGAGCGCTAAAGGGTTGTTATTTTCATTTTTATTATGTATTTTGTGGTTTTATATCTTGATCTTATTTTGTGAACCACCCTGAGACCCCCAGGTATAGGGGCAGTATAATAATAATAATGATGATGATGATAATAGGCATTGGGACAATTTTATGGAACCGATTAGGTTGGAGCCAGAAAAAGATTGGGAGCCACTGTGTTAAAGGGAGGGGGGATCGCAGATTGCATTTCAATTTATGTTCCCACCTTGTGAATGGGCTGGGCGAGGGGGGATTTGTGTGTGTGGGCAACTTCCATAAAATCCTCGAGTTGGAAGGGACCCCGAGGGTCCTCTAGTCCAACCCCCTGATATACAGGAATCTCGGCTAAAGCATCCTTGACAGATGACCATCTACTCTGCTTATAAACTCCAGGGAAGGGGAGACAGTTCCACTGTCAAACACAGATTCTTATAAGCAATCACATTGTGATGGGACTGTATCTGAGCCAGGTGGCACTAATAGTGAGGAAAGGATCTGTATTGTTAAGGAAAGCAGATAGGAAGGAAAAGCATACTTTCCTCTTTCACTGCATTTAACCCTCAGAGGACCAAAATCTCTTCTGCTTGGGGAATCCCCAAACTGAATTTATCTGCTTTTCCCCAAGATTAAGCACCTGTTGGGAACAGTAGGACTGACTCCTGAGAAAACCTGCACCAGAGCGGGTTGTAAATGGCTTCTTATGAATTGCATACTTGTTTTGCTATTACATCTTTTGCACATGTTTATTATTTTGATCCCTAAAATATACATGCAACTTTACTATAGGCAAAGGGACCCCTGGTCCAGTCAGGTTGCGGCGCTCATCTCACTTTACTGGCCGAGGGAGCCGGCGTACAGCTTCCGGGTCATGTGACCAGCATGACTAAGCCACTTCTGGCAAACCAGAGCAGAGCACGGAAATGCAATTTACGTTCCCGCCGGAGCAGTACCTATTCATCTACTTGCACTTTGACATGCTTTCGCACTGCTAGGTTGGCAGGAGCAGGGACCGAACAACGGGATCTCACCCTGTCGCAGGGATTCGAACCGCCGACCTTCGAACTGCTAGAATTATATATAGAATGCATTAATTGTGGGAAATGTAAATATTATGGAAAATATCTTTGTGGGAAATATTCTCCTCCCCGCTGAGATGTACAGAGGCAACAGTCAGACACCTACTTGGAAAGCTTGAAAAATGGATTGTATGAATTCATGGACTAGGGTGTCAGTGGCTACAAACCCTGATGTCTATGTTTGTTTCATTTATTTATGTTTATTATCTTCCTTAATGGAATAATTACCGTACTCTGAATAGTGGCTTTTTATAGGTTAGGGTAAGGCAGGTGTTTTTTTGTGGGGGTTGTTGTTTTGATTTTTATTATGTATTTTGTGGTTTTATATCTTGATTTTATTCTGAGACCCCTGGGTATAGGACTGTGGCGACCACACAGAGTCCCTGTCTTTCCACGGAGTATTGACCCTGTGCCACCACCACTAATCCGCTGCCACCAACCAGGTTCTCCCCGGTAATATATTCAGACTCAGTCAGGTTGTAACGTATTAACAAAGAATCCAGTTTATTATTAACGCAAACAAGTGTTAAAAACTTTGAAACACTGTAAACTGATTTACTCTCTCTCTCTCTCTGTCTTCCCTCTGTCTTTAACCCACTCTGACTCCTTTGCCTTCCACCCACAAGAACCCAACCAAACCAACTGTCTCCCTATTCCCAACTGTCTTCCAACTGAACTAACTGAACTACCGGTAACTGCCAAACTAACTGCCAAAACCCCTACAGCTATGCTGAGCCTTAAACTTAGTTAGGCTCCGCCTTTGGACCTTCCTATTGGCCAGCTTATTAACCCTTTTATCTCTGCCTGTACAAACATATTCCCAGAGTGGGCAAAATGCCACAAGGACGGTATATAAATTCAAATAAAAATAAGAATAATAGGGCATTGGGACGATTTTATGAAATCAAGGTGGGAATCAGAAAAATTTGTGAGCCACTGTGTTAAAAGGGCATGTGTGTGTGTCGCAGATTGCATTTCAACTTTCCTATGTTATTTATATTCCCACCTTGTGAATGGGCTGGGTCAGGGTGTGGGGGGGGGGCAGTTCCACAGAATCCTTGAGTTGGAAGGGACCTCAAAGGGACACCAAGGATCCTCTAGTCCAACCCCCTGCAATACAGGAATTTCAGCTAAACTCAGCGGTCAGCAAACGTTTTCAGCAGGGGGCCGGTCCACTGCCCCTCACACCTTGCAGGGGGCGGACTATTTTTTTGGGGGGGGGAATGAACAAATTCCTATGCCCCACAAATAACCCAATGGTGCATTTTAAATAAAAGCACACACTCTACTCATGTAAAACCACCAGGCAGGCCCCATTAATAAGCGAGAGATGCATTTTAAATAAAAGGACACATTCTACTCATGTAAAATCACGCTGATTCCCAGACCGTCCGCGGGCCGCATTTAGAAGGTGATTGGGCCGCATCTGGCCCCTGGGCCTTAGTTTGGGGACCCCTGAGCTAAAGCATCCCAAGGAAGGGGAAACCATTCCACCATCAAACACAGGTTCTTGTAAGCAATCACATTGTGGTGGAACTGTATCTGAGCAAGGTGGCACTTCTAGTGAGTAAAGGATCTGTAACACCCAAGACCTTTTGGGAAAGCCTGCAGAGTTCAGGCAAGCAGATAGGAAGGGAAAGCATACTTTCCTCTTTCCCTGCATTTAACCAAAATCTCTTGTGCCTGGGGAATCCCCAAACTGAATTTATCTCATTTTCCCTGAGATTAAGCACCTGTTGGGAACAGTGGGACTGACCCCTGGGGAAACCTGTACTGGAGCAGGTTGTAAATGGCTTCTTAGGAATTGGGCTATTTCATCTTTTGTAGGTATTTATTATTTTGTTCTGTAAAATTTACATGCAACATTACATTTTTATATTTTAAAAAACCAAGGTTCAAGAAAAATAAAACAATAAAATTATCAGTAAAAAAAAGTTAAAATGACTATTCAATTATTAAAAAATAATTTAAATGAATGCTAAAACCTGGATTAAAACACACGTCAACATTTGACACATCTGGACAGCCGTGCATGAAGAAAAATGTTTTTAGTGGGTGCTGACAATTACAGTGAAAGCGACTGCCTCTTATCAATAGGCAGGGAGTTCCAGAGTCGAGTGGAAACATTCTTCAATGTTTTGATTGCCCTTTTGGGAAACCCCAGCGCGTCGCAAAACATGCATTTACAAAATCAATATCCTAAAAGGGTGCACAGAGAAACAGATCCCCACAATGAACCTAGGATTCCTGGCTCAGATCCTGGTGTTCCTGTGGACTTCAGTAGCAAACCTGGCCTTAAGGATTCGCTTGCCTTCTTCCCCTCTTGCCCATGTGCCTGGTGAGAAAATGGGCAATCTTTGGCACTAGGAGTGGCACAGCACCAAACAGACACTTTGGGGTCTGCACAGGCTCCCCGCCAGTGGTGAGGAACGGCTTGTGCAAGCCTTATAATGAATGACACACATATGGTGGTGGAGGACATTATTGGACAGCTTCTGACAAGGCAGCAAAGATAGCGGCATGAGCCTGAACAACAGCAGATCCCTTGGTCTGCAAGGAAGCACACACACACCAGTTCAGCAAGGCAGGGGGAGCGAAGTCATCAAAGTAAGAGGGCCGTTTGCTCCCTGAACTCCTCTCTTATCAGACCTGTGAAAGATCCAGTCTACAATTTAATCAGCATAGTTCATGTCCGTATTCTCACATTTCACCAGACCAGCCTTCCCACACTTGGGACTCTGGCTCTTTCTGGACTACAACTCCCACGATCCCCAGCTAGCAGTAGTAAGGGATGGTGGGAATTTTAGTCCAGAAATAGCAAAAGACCCAAGTTTTGAAAGCCTGCACTCAAGTATCTGTGCAAATATATCTTTTTTTTAAAAAAAGCATTTAAAACAGAATTCAATCTTTAGCATTGCCTGCTGGATGTAGTTGGATTTCCTTTTGGGGTCTGGGGTTCATCATGGGAAATGTTAGCATTTTGGTGAAGAGCAACAGGCATCCACTGGAGAACATGTGTTATGTTTGCTGGACTATTACCTGCACTATCAGGTATTTCATCAGCAGAGTTGCGTTCTCAAATAGTGCCTTTCACTAGACTAAGCAACAGGGAAACTATCTCGCTAAAACACATATATTTTTAAATGTTTAACTGCTCATCTGTGCAAAATTGATGTATCTCAAAATTGTATTTAAAACATAATTTGATTTTTTTAATGTGTTCTGGATGAGGCTGCATCTTCTTCATCTGCCAAATTATCAGATAAATAAAAACTTTTACATAGCTGCATAGTGGATTTCACATTTCCAGAATGCAAGGGTGGGTATGTGAAATACTAGTGTAGGGGGAGAACACACAGCAAAAATACATTCCATCAGGAACCGGTCACTGCCTGGATATTTCAGAGACATAAAATTGAATGCCCACATTTGCAGATGAAGGTGAAGAAACACAAATCCAGAAACCTTTTAACCTGTTAACACTCTAGACACATACTGGAAAATCAATGCATCTTCTATACTGTTCTCATTTCTCTCTTGACTGCGTATTGAGGCGTATTACACAGTACATGTTTTTCAACAGCATTTGTTCATTAGAGGTGTGATCTGAGGGGCTGAACTCTCATTGCAAAGATCTACTTTACATACGTCAACAGAATACAAGCGAATGCATCTGTTTCTACGAAAAATATCAGATCAATTCACACCAGATTAACAAATCTTTGGGAAGGGAGATATATTCAAGCAACAGTATATGCAAGCGAAGAATGCATGGGAAAGAAAATAGAATTTTGTTGTTGTTTAGTCGTTTCCGACTCTTCGTGACCCCATGGACCACAGCACGCCAGGCACTCCTGTCTTCCACTGCCTCCTGCAGTTGTACAGCTTCATGTGTACAGCTTCCAGGTCATGTGGCCAGCATGACTAAGCCGCTTCTGGTGAACCAGAGCAGTGCACAGAACCGCCGTTACCGTCCCGCCGGAGCGGTACCTATTTAGCTACTTGTACTTTGATGTGTTTTCAAACTGCTAGGCTGGCAGGAGCAGGGATTCGAACCACCGACCTTCTGAACGGCAAGCCCAAGGCTCTGTGGTTTAACCCACAGTGCCACCCGTGTCCCTTAGCCCTCAATCAATGTAAATCTAAGTTTGATCAGGAGAACAATCTGTAACACAGCCACTAAAAGGAATAAAAATTCTAATGGAAGCAAATTCTAATGCTGAACACAATCATTGGCTTACTCTCTGTAGGAGTTATTTGATATGATTAAAGATCTTCCCAAACTCCCACCTTTCTGTTTCCCTTGTAGGAGTTCTTTTCAGTTTAGCAAGGGAGCCCTTGTCACAGACGTTCTTTCCATAGGCCAAACATTTCTAAGATTTCCTCCCTGTATGAGTTCTTTGGTGTCTACTACGGCTACTACTGCAACTGAAGCTTTTTCCACACTCCGAACATGTATACGGTTTTTCTCCTGTATGAGTTCTTTGATGAAACATAAGGCCACTACTTTGAGTGAAGCTCTTGCCACACTCCAAGCATTTATAAGGTCTCTCTCCTGTGTGCACTCTTTGATGTGAGGAAAGGATCCAACTGTGGCTGAAGCTCTTTCCACACTCCAAACATGTATATTGTTTCTCCCCTATATGAATTCTTTGATGCCGGGAAAGGGAGTCAATGCGACTGAAGCTCTTGCCACATTCCCAGCATTTATAAGGTTTGCTGCCTCGATGAGTTTGTTGATGTCTAGTAAGCCCATTGTTGCAAGTGAAGCTCTTTCCACACTCCAAACACGTATGTGGTTTCTCCCCTGTATGAATTCGTTGATGCGACATAAGGTGGCTACTCTGACTGAAGCTCCTTCCACACTCTGAACATGTATACGGTTTCTCCCCTGTATGAGATCTTTTATGTGACGTAAGGCTACAATTCTTACTGAAGCTCCTTCCACACTCTGAACATTTATACGGTTTCTCCCCTGTATGAATTCTTCGGTGGTTAGTAAGGGTACCACTGTGACTGAAGCTCTTTCCACACTCGGAACATGTATATGGTTTCTCCCCTGTATGAGTTCGTAGATGCAAGATAAGGGCACTACTGTGACTGAAGCCCTTTTGACATTCAAAACATTTATAACGTTTCTCTCCTGTATGAGTTATTTGATGTGAGGTAAGTCTACCACTGTCACTGAAGCTCTTTCCACACTCTGAACATGTATACGGTTTCTCCCCTGTATGAGATCTTTGATGCAAGGTAAGGCCAGTAATTTGAGTGAAGCTCTTTCCACACTCTGAACATGTATACGGTCTCTCCCCTGTATGCGTTCTTTGGTGGTTAGTAAGGCCACCACTGTGACTGAAGCTCCTTCCACAATCTGAACATGTATACGGTCTCTCCCCTGTATGAGATCTTTGATGCAAGGTAAGGGAACTACTGTGACTGAAGCTCTTTCCACACTCTGAACATGTATAAGGTTTCTCCCCAGTATGAGTTCTTTGGTGTCTAGTAAGGGAACTACTGTCACTGAAGTTCTTTCCACACTCGGAACATGTATACGGTTTCTCTCCTGTGTGTACTCTTTGATGTGAGGTCAAAGTTGAGCGACTACTCAATCCCTTTCCACACACAGTACATTCATGCTTTTTCTCCTCTCTGCGAATTTGATTTTCACCACCCTGAGACGTATCAGAGCCACCCTCCAGCTTCTGCTTTCGTCTCCCCTCTCGCTTGCTTCCTCCATCTTGAACCCTCAGGTTCCTTTGCTCCTCCTCCTCTTTGGATCCTTTTGGTGACACTTCAGATTGCTTCCCTTCTGCCAGCATCCCTTCATTATCTCCTGATGGAATAAAAAGGCAAACTGATGAAATGCTAAAGGAGCGTCTTCACCCCAATCATTCAGTCAGGACACAGAGATCCAGGTCCCAGGCGCATCTGGCGGTTCCCTCACTGTGAGAAGTGAAGTTACAGGGAAAGAGGCAGAGGGCCTTCTTGGTAGTGGTGCCCACCCTGTGGAACGCCCTCCCGTCAGATGTCAAATAAACAACTATACAACTTTAAGAAGACATCTGAAGGCAGCCATATATAGGGAAGTTTTTAATGTTTCATGTTTTATTGTGCTTTTATATTTGTTGGAAGCCAGCTAGAGTAGCTGGGGCAACCCAGTCAGATGTGTGGGGTACAAATAATGAAAGTATTAATATTAGTATTATTATTTATTGAGTTTATATACTGCAATCTGCAACACACACACACCTTTAACACTGTGGCTCCCAAATTTTTCTGATTTCCATCTTTGTTCCATAAAATCACCCCAATGCCCATAATAATAATAATAATTATTATTATTATTATTATTGAATTTATATACCGCCCTATACCGAGAGGTCTCAGCGTGGTTCTCAGAAAAATCACAGAATAAAAACAACCATTCAATAACACCCCACCCCACATTTTTAAAAGGGTATAGGATGTCAAACATGTCAACCAAAAGCCTGTTTAAAAAGGAACATTTTTGCCTGGCGCCTAAAGGTGTATAATGAAGATGCCAGACAAACTTTCCTGGGGGGGACGGACGACTCCCTCAAATATTTAATGTGGGTAGGCCTCTAGGAAGTTGCTGCCTGGCCTAGGACAATTCAGGAAAGCAAAATGATGCATACAGAAAACTATAGCAAGCAGAGAAAATGTACATTTAAAAAACCCTTTTATTTTTATTTTTTTAATTTAAAATAATCTTTATTTATCTCAACACATTATTACAAAACATATCAAACATCATACATTAATATACATCACACATTGCATACGTACCTACTTGCCTACATACATACATACCTACCTCACACACTACTTAAACTCTAACATACCTCACTCTAACATACCTCTCTCTTCATACCATCCTTTTCCTATCACCCAATTTCACACATCTAAGCTTAACCTATATCCATATCATCCCCCCTCTCCCCTCCTTTTTCCACCTACCTTTAAAATTGACCTCCTACAGTTCGTCCTCATGTATTCCTTCTAACTTACCGTATTTTACGCTCCATAGGACGCTCCGGACCATAGGGCGCACCTTGTTTTTAGAGGAGGAAAACAAGGAAAAAAATATTTTTCTGGTTTTCCTCCTCTAAAAGGCTGGGGGGGGGGGTGGCGGAGGGATGCTGTTGGTTCTTCCCCGCCAACCCCGATCACAAAAACAAGCCTGCTTTGGCGAACGGGGTTGGCGGGTGAGAGAGAGTGAAAGAAAGAGGGAGAAGGAAGGCAGGAAGGGATGAGAGAGAGAGAGAGAGAAAGAAAGAAAGAAAGGAAGGAAGGAAGGAAGAGAGAGAGACAAGGAAGGAAGGAGTGAGAGAGAGAGAGGAAGAGGGAGGGAAGGAGGGAGGGAGGGAAGAGAGAGAAAAATAAAGAAAGACAGAAGGGGTGAGAAAGAGAGAGAGAGAGAAGGAAGGAAAGGGTGGGTGTGTGTGAGAGAGAGAGAGAGAGAGGAAGAGAGAAGAAAGGAAAGGGTGAGAGAGAGAGAGAGAGAGAGAGAGAGAGAAGGAAGGGGTGAGAAAGAGTGAAAGAAAGAGGGAGAAGGAAGGAAGGAAGGCTTTTGCAAGGACGACAGGGGACAACAGAGATGCTTCACGGAGCAGGGAAGGGGCTGCCACCCGCCCCACCTTCCCTGCTCCGTGCAACATCTCCCCCCCCACCGAGGCTTGTAAAAGCAGGCTTTTGCAAGCGGCGGCGGCGGCGAACAGCGGAGATGCTTCACAGAGCAGGGAAGGGGGGCGGGGGGCGGGGGACAAACAAAGTCAACACTCGTCTCTCTCTCTCTCTCTCTGTGTGTGTGTTTGTGTGTTTGTGTGTGTGTATGGCAAAGGAGGGCAGAAAGAAAAAGGATGCAATGAGGATGGGGGGAGAGAAGAAAAGGAGAACCAGTGAGGAGAAAACTGAAAATCCTAAAAGGAATTTGGGAAAGGCGGGTGGTGGTGGAGAGAATTGCAGTGCACGGAGAGGGGAAGAAAAGAACGACACGGAAAGAAAGAGAGGAAAGCATGGGGAAAGTTGAGAGGGAGAGGGAGGGAGAGAGAGAGAGAAAGAGAAAAGCCACAATCAGGTTTGGATTGCAGCAGGAGAGCAATGAAGGAGACTAATGAAACGGAGAGGTAGGTGTGTGTGTGTGTGTGTGTGTGTGTGTGTGTGTGTGTGGAGGAGACAGCCCTTACACACCCGACTGAGGGAGGGGGAAGCCCCTCTCCCTGCGAGGGCGGGAAGCGCACTGAGGTGAAAGTGTCCATCTGCCGGCTCTCCCTCCTGCGTGCCTAACCTGCAGCGGCCAGGAGGAGGAGGGGCGAGGGGAGAGGCTGGAGGGCGAGGGCTGCGTGAGGGCCCCTTAGGGCGGAGAGGGCGAAGGCGAGCTGAGGGGTGGCGAGGAGGAGGGCTCGGAGGGGCTGATAGTGCTGCTGCTGTTGTTGCCGCTGCCTCTCCCGCTTGTCCCCCACCCCCGCTGCCTCCGATCCCTGCTCTTGCGAGCATGAGAGGCGGGCAGCAGCAGAAGCCTGCTTTTGGGGTCAGCGGGCTGCGCGGGGTTTGGTGGAGGAACTAGCGAGGATGCTGCTACTTCCTCTTCCACCCCCGCGCTGCACGCTGATCCCAAAAGCCTGCTCCCAAGCGCGCAGATCCCAAGCCACCGCCGAAGCCGCCGACAGCGTGCTCTGCTTTAACAAGCGGAGCGCGCTGGCGGGGGGGGGAGCTGCTCTTCCTCTCCCCCCCAAGCCGCAGCCGAAGCCACCGACAGCATGCTCCGCTTTAAAAAGCGGAGCGCGCTGGCGGGGGGGGGGGAGGAAAAGCCGCCGCCGAAGCCGCCGACAGCGTGCTCCGCTTTTGTGAGCGGAGCGGGCTGGCGGGAGGCGGAGCCTTCGCTCCATAGGACGCACTGACATTTCCCCTTCCTTTTTAGGAGGGAAAAAGTGCGTCTTATAGAGCGTAAAATACGGTATTTATTTAGTACCTTGCGTTCAATCCTGTCACTATCGTTGTTATCCATCTTTCCTAACCTATTTGTTAACAAAATTCATTTTCCTCACATTTTCTTTATTTAAATTATATGTTTCAGTCTAGACAAATCATTAAATCCGTTCTAATTCCCTCATTCTTTAGGTATTCCTCAACATACAACCACTCTTCTTTGACTTTTTGTTTATTTACATTTCTAATTGCTGCAGTCATTCTTGCTAGGTTCATGAACTCCACCATCTTTAATTGCCATTCATTTAACGTTGGGATCTCCTCCCCCTTCCAATGCTGGGCTAGCATTTAAAAAACCCTTTTTAATGCCTGGGAGAATTCAATACATTAATGTCTTTGCCAACACAGTAATGTCTTTGCACCTTAGGGAAATTGGTGTGCGAGTAGGTGTTCCTTCTGGTACCGGTACTTTGGCCTAAGCCCTTCCTAGCCCTTATATTATTAATCATCTGGGTTAATGATATAATATCAATAAACTTTTAGGGTGATGCTGTAATTTTTTTTTTACAGACTGCATGTCGGCTATGTTTACTATGATGCCATCAGTTAAAGGTATGGTCAGCGCTCAGTGGTAAACATTGGAGATACATTACTTACAGTTCCTTCATCACTGTATTTTCTTGCAAAAAATGGTAATATATGCCATCCACGTAGGACTGGAACCACTGCAAAGCAGTGCCACCCACCCCCAGTTCAGAGAGTCGCTCTAGAAGGATACCATGGTCGATGGTATTGAAAGACGCTGAGAGGTCAAGAAGAATTAACAGGGACACATTTCCCTTGTCTCTCTCATGGAAGCCAACTAGAGTAGCTGGGGCAACCCAGTCAGATCCGTGGGGTACAAATAATGAAAGTATTAATATTGGTATTATTATTTATTGAGTTTATATACCGGCCTATACCCAGAGGTCTCAGTGTGATTCTCAGGGGAAAAATCACAGAATAAAAACAACAATCCAATAACACCCCACCCAAAAAAGGTATAGGGTGTCAAACATATCAACCAAAAGCCTGTTTAAAAATGAACATTTTTGCCTGACACCTCTTCTCCTTCGTTTATTCATCACCTTTTCCTCTCAGTTGCCTTCTTGTTGAGTTTGAACTGATGGTGTTATTATTGGATTATGACTTCATTTATCATCGTATCCTACTATTGACATTTTTGTATTCATCTGCTGCGGTCCATCTACCACCAACCTTGTAGGAACTTTTTGTTGGCACTGAGTTTTGTTCATTACATCTGTTGCTGAATGGTTCTACTATGTTGATTTTTGTTATACATGCGATATTTACATGGTTGTATTTGGTTAACCACTTAAGGAGGCCTACGAAGGAGGGCCTTGGAATATGATCTCAGGGTCCAGGTGGGTTCATACGGAAAGAAGTAGTCCTTGAAGTATTGTGGTCCTGAGCCATTTAAGGCTTTATAGGTCAAAATCTGCACTTTGAATTGGGCCCAGTAACTAATTGGTAGCCATTGCAGTCAGACTAGGATGGGTGCATTATGCTCAAACCGTCTTGCTCCAGTGAACAACCTGGCCGCTGAATTCTGCACTAGCTGAAGTTTCCAAACTGTCTTCAGAGCCAGCCCTACGTATAACGCATATCTATATCTAACCTTGAAGTTCCCAGAGCATAGACAACTGTAGATGGGCTATCCCTGTACAGATAGGGGCGTAGCTGGGCCACCAGCCAAAGCTGATGGAAGGCACCCCAGGCCACCTGAGCCTCGAACGACAGCAAAGGATCCAGGAGTAACCCCAAGCTACGTACCTGCTCCTTCAGAGGAAGTGCAACCCCATGCAGAGCAGGCGACCTTGCAGCCATCTGCTCTAGGGAACCACCCACTAACTGAGCCTTATCTGGATTGAGCTTCAATTTGTTGGCTCTCATCCAGTCCATTACCAAAGCAAGACACTGATCCAGCACTTCCACTGCCTCACCTGCAGACAGAAAGGAGAAATAGAGCTGAGCGTCATCAGCATACTGCTGACTGCTGACAAGGTACTCCAAGCCTCTGGATAACCCCAGCGATTTCATGTAGATGTTAAACAACATGGGGGATATGTTAAAACAAAATAAAAAATAGAAAAATTCCTCCCAGCAGCACCTTAGAGACCAACTAAGTTTGTTCTTGGTATGAGATTTTGTGTGCATGCACACTTCTTCAGATACACTGAAACACAAGTCACCAGACCCTTATATATAGTGAGAGGGTATATAAGGGTCTGGTGACTTCTGTTTCAGTGTATCTGAAGAAGTGTGCATGCACACAGAATCTCATACCAAGAACAAACTTAGTTGGTCTCTAAGGTGCTACTGGGTCTACATCCCAATCCCAAAGAAGGGCAGTGCCAAAGAATGCTCCAACTACCACACAATTGCGCTCATTTCACACGCTAGCAAGGTTTTGCTAAAAATTCTACAAGGCAGGCTTAAGCAGTATGTGGACCGAGAACTCCCAGAAGTGCAAGCTGGATTTCGAAGGGGCAGAGGAACCAGAGACCAAATTGCAAACATGCGCTGGATTATGGAGAAAGCTAGAGAGTTCCAGAAAAACATTTACTTCTGCTTCATTGACTACGCAAAGGCTTTTGACTGTGTCGACCACAGCAAACTATGGCAAGTTCTTAAAGAAATGGGAGTGCCTGATCACCTCATCCGTCTCCTGAGAAATCTCTATGTGGGACAAGAAGCTACAGTTAGAACTGGATATGGAATAACTGATTGGTTCAAAATTGGGAAAGGAGTACGACAAGGCTGTATATTGTCTCCCTGCTTATTTAACTTATATGCAGAATTCATCATGCGAAAGGCTGGACTGGATGAATCCCAAACCGGAATTAAGATTGCTGGAAGAAATATCAACAACCTCAGATATGCTGATGATACAACCTTGATGGCAGAAAGTGAGGAGGAATTAAAGAACCTTTTAATGAGGGTGAAAGAGGAGAGCGCAAAATATGGTCTGAAGCTCAACATCAAAAAAACTAAGATCATGGCCACTGGTCCCATCACCTCCTGGCAAATAGAAGGGGAAGAAATGGAGGCAGTGAGAGATTTCACTTTCTTGGGTTCCATGATCACTGCAGATGGTGACAGCAGTCACGAAATTAGAAGACGCCTGCTTCTTGGGAGAAAAGCAATGACAAACCTAGACAGCATCTTAAAAAGCAAAGACATCACCTTGCCAACAAAGGTCCATATAGTTAAAGCTATGGTTTTCCCAGTAGTGATGTACGGAAGTGAGAGCTGGACCATAAAGAAGGCTGATCGCCGAAGAATTGATGCTTTTGAATTATGGTGCTGGAGGAGACTCTTGAGAGTCCCATGGACTGCAAGAAGATCAAACCTATCCATTCTTAAAGAAATCAGCCCTGAGTGCTCACTGGAAGGACAGATCCTGAGGTTAAGGCTCCAGTACTTTGGCCACCTCATGAGAAGAGAAGACTCCCTAGAAAAGACCCAGATGTTGGGAAAGATGGAGGGCACAAGGAGAAGGGGACGACAGAAGATGAGATGGTTGGACAGTGTTCTCGAAGCTACTAACATGAGTTTGGCCAAACTGCGAGAGGCAGTGAAGGATAGACGTGCCTGGCGTGCTCTGGTCCATGGGTCACGAAGAGTCGGACACGACTGAACGACTGAACAGCAACAAGGTGCTACTGGAAGGAATTTTTCTATTTTTTATTTTGTTTTGACTATGGCACACCAACACGGCTACCTACCTGTAGGGGATATGTTGTTTGCTGAATAAATTGACTAGAAAAAGGAGGCACAGAAAAAAACTTACGTTGAAATGGTTTGCGTAATAGGGTTTCTTAAAATCCCTCCCCATAGTCCCTCCAGCAGCACCCCCACTCCCCCCCCCTGTTATAATACATAATAATATGACGCACCTCCAGCGCCTCCGCGAGGAAGGACAGCCGCCGCCATTACCAACATCTCCCTCAGGGAAGCGGGACAGGAAGCGGAAGCTCCTATTCTCCCGTCAGCCTTTCCCCCCCCCTCCGCTCTAGGAATCTCAACTCTGCCGTCGCTGCTCTTAACTTTTTCGGAGCCGAGCGGCAGGAGCCTCTGGGCTTCTCCGGGCAGAGAGCGAGGAGAGGCGCTGGCTTCGCCTCCGAAAAGCCCCGCTGGATCAGCTGTCCGGGCGCCCCAAAACGTTTCCTAAGCTATTCTTAATATATATACGGGGGAGGGGGAGTCAGTTATTGCAAATTTGGATTGGGTATGTACCCAAAGGAAAAATGATGTGAAATATATATTGGTATTGGATACCCTATGGTACATACCCAATCCAAATTTGCAATAACTGACTCCCCACCCCCGTTTCCATTACCCCCCCTTTTATTCTCCTTGCATATAATTACTGTATATTTCCGCTGGAACAGCTGCACGGGCGCCCCAAAACGTTTCCTAAACTATTTTTAAAATATATACCGGTATATATATATTATTTTCACATTTCAAATTAACATCATTTTTCCTTCTGGTACATACCCAATCCAAATTTTCAATAACTGACTACCCCCCCCCCCCGTTTCCAGTACCCCCCCTTTATTCTCCTTGCAGATAATTATATTTCTCCAATTATTTTCAACTTCTTTTTCCCCTCCTAATTCTATTCTTAGTTCATAAATGTTACACCAAAGCTGCTAATGTTTTGACGTTTTTACAGTGTTCTTTAAAATAGTCTACAAAGTTTTCCCATTCTTGATTGCATTTTTCCTCATCTTGGTGCCTGATCTTCACTGTAATTTAGCCATTTCGGCATAGTCAGTCAACTAAGTTAACCATTCTTCTTTCCTTGGGACCTTGTCTTCTTTCCACATGTGGGCTAGTAGCATCTGGCTGCTGTAGTCGCACAAATACAGTAGTCTCTTTTGCTTCCTTGGCAATTCTTCTCCTATTACACCTAGTAAAAAAAAGCCTCTGGTTGTTGTTTTTTACAAATGTAATTTTAAACATTTTTTTAAGTTCATTGTATATCATTTCCCAGAAACCCTTTACTTTCTTACATGTCCACCACATATGAAAAAAATTACCTTCCTTATCCTTACATTTCCAGCATAATTATACATAATTATATATGTATAATTAAATCTTTATACATTTTAGCAAGCTTTACTGGAGTCGAATACCATCGGCACATCATCTTCATAGAATTTTCTTTTAATCAACTACATGCCCGGAATTTTAAAATCTTTTTCCACAGCTTTTCACATGATTCAAGTGGCATATGTATTTTGCCCAGTGAGACTGAATATTCCAGGTTGTGAGGTCTTTCCCTACTTTTCTAAATGACGCACCAGATAACTTAGATCACTTAGAGATATGCTAGTACATACTGACATAATAATAATAATAATAATAATAATAATAATAATAATAATAATAATAATTTATTTATACCCCGCCCTTCCCAGTCCAAAAACCGGGCTCAGGGTGGCTAACAGCAAATACCAACAATGATTAAAAACAGCACAAAAACAACCAGTATGATCACCAGGGCGAAATGGCCAGGTAGTTTTGCTGGGCCAGTAGGGAGACCAGGGAAGAAATTTTAATGTGGGGCAACGAAGGGTATCTACAGAAAAAGGGGAAGGGGAAAAAGGGATCAGGCAATATTGAAAGCCAGGCAGAATAACTCTGTCTTGCAGGCCCTGCGGAAGATCAGGTCCCGCAGGGCCCTAGTCTCATGGGACAGAGCATTCCACCAGGTTGGAGCCAACACTGAAAAAGCCCTGGCCCTCGTGGACACACACCTACACAGCAGACCTGGACCACAGCTCCACGAGGTTTTCTCAAATGCAGACATTGCACTGCTTGTAGGCATGCATTGCAAGTAGAAGAATTTCCTAACAGTAGAGGCTTCAAGTTTACCATACAATCTTTTGCCACATGTGCAAATGCAATTCCATGCCCCCCCAATAAAAAAAATTGCATAAATGGTTTCTAGAAAAGAATAACATTTCTAAGTAAAGGTGTCCAGAGGAGGGCAACTAAAATGGTCAAAGGCCTGGAAACGATGCCTTATGAGGAACGGCTTAGGGAGCTGGGTATGTTTAGCCCGGATAAGAGAAGGTTAAGGGGTGATATGATAGCCATGTTCAAATATATAAAAGGATGTCATATAGAGGAGGGAGAAAGGTTGTTTTCTGCTGCTCCAGAGAAGCGGACACGGAGCAATGGATTCAAACTACAAGAAAGAAGATTCCACCTAAACATTAGGAAGAACTTCCTGACAGTAAGAGCTGTTCGACAGTGGAATTTGCTGCCAAGGAGGGTGGTGGAGTCTCCTTCTTTGGAGGTCTTGAAGCAGAGGCTTGACAGCCACCTGTCAGGAATGCTTTGATGGTGTTTCCTGCTTGGCAGGGGGTTGGACTGGATGGCCCTTGTGGTCTCTTCCAACTCTAGGATTCTATGATTCTATGATACCGTCAGGGGACCAAAATCTCTTCTGCCTGGGGAATCCCAAAACTGAACTGATACGCTTTCCCCTGAGATAAAGCATCTGTTGGGTACAGTAGGACTGACTCCTGAGAAAAACTGCACCGAAGCGGGTTGTAAATGGCTTATTAGGAATTGCATACTTTTGGGGGGCTATTTCATCTTTTGTGGGCATTTATTATTTTGTTCCCTAAAATTTAAATGCAGCTTTACTATACATATATGTTTGGGGTTTTTTAAATCCATGGTTCAGGAAAAATATAACGATTACATTATCAGTAAAAAAAAAAAGTTACAATTTCTATTTAAATGTTAAAAAATTATTAAAATGATAAAACCCGGATTTAAAAGCACGTCAACATTTGACACACCTGCACTGGCTTGCATGAACAAAAATGTCTTTAGCGGGTGCTGAAGAGTACAGTGAAAGCGACTGCCTTGTTTCATTAGGCAGGGAGTTCCAAAGTTGGGTGCAAATATTCTTCAATTCTTTGACTGTCCGTTTGGACAAATTGGGAACATCGCAAAACATGCATTTCCAAAATTAATTTCCTAAGGAGTTGCATGTGCACAGAGAAACAGACCCCCACAACGAGCCCCACATAAAATTTTAAATATTTGATTGCTCTTCTATGCAAATCTGATGTATCAAAAAATTGCAATTAAAACATGATTTGGTTTGTTAGTGTTGTGTTCTGGATGAGGTTGCATCATCTTCCTTGCCAGATTACCAGATAAGCAGATACCTGCACATAGCTGCATAGTGGATTTCACATTTTCAGAATGTGGGGGGGGGGGGATACTAGTGGAGGGGAAAGCTGGGGGAGAACACAGTATACATGTTTTTACATGTTTTTCAACAACATTTATTAATAAGAGGTTAAAAGCAGTTAAAGTAAAACCAACCCTAGACCACATTACAACTAAATATTGACACAAATATCAAAATGTTGCACAATGAATCCATTAGCCAGAGTTATCAAATCAACATCATCATCTAATAATTTATAACCCACCTATCTGGCTGGGTTTCCCTAGCCACTCTGGGCGACTTACAGCACATAAAAAATTGTTAAAACATTAGACATTAAAAACTTTCCTAAACGGAGTTGCCTTCAGATGTCTTCTAAAAGTCAGATAGTTGTTTATTTCCTTGGTGTCCGTTGGGAGGGCGTTCCACAGGACGGGTGCCACTACCGAGAAGGCCCTCTGTCTGGTTCCCTGTAACCTCACTTCTCGCTGTGAGGCAACCGCCAGAAGGCCCTCGGAGCTGGACCTCAGTGTCCAGGCTAGACGATGGGGGTGGAGGCGCTCCTTCAGGTAGAATATTTCTGGCCACGCCAACAAGGGCTGGTGAGATTCTTGTAACCAGTGGAAAGCATGATCTGAGAGGCTATAAAATGTAAAGGGACCCCTGACCATTAGGTCCAGTCGTGACCGACACTGGGGTTGCGCCGCTCATCTCGCTTTATTGGCCGAGGGAGCCGGCGTACAGCTTCTGGGTCATGTGGCCAGCATGTCTAAGCCACTTCTGGCGAACCAGAGCAGTGCATGGAAACACCGTTTACCTTCCCGCCGGAGCGGTTCCTATTTATCTACTTGCACTTTGACGTGCTTTTCGAACTAGGTTGGCAAGGTCAGGGACAGAGCAACGGGAGCTCACCCTGTCATGGGGATTCGAAACGCCAGCCTTCTGATTGGCAAGGCTAGGCTCTGTGGTTTTAACCACAGCGCCACCCACCTATTAAAAACTGCATATAAAACAGAATTCAGTTTTTAGCATTGCATGCTGGATGAGGTTGGATTTCCTCTTGGGGTCTGGGGTTAATCAGCTCTCTGCCCAGGAATTCCCAGCAATGGCTTGTGCCTTGTCATGGGAAGTGCAGGCATTTTTGTGAATGACAGACATATTGGGGGGGGGGGGACAAAGGACAGTTTCTAACAAGGCAGCATTGAAAGGGGCATGAACAACAGGCATCCACTGGAGAAGATGGGTTAAGTTTGCTGGACTATTACATGCACTATCAGGTATTTCACCAGCAGAGTTCATTTCTCAAATACGGTATTGGCTTTCACTAGACTATGCAACAGGGAAACTGTCTCACTAACACACATGTATTCTTAAATGTTTGACTGCTCTTCTGTGCGAAATTGATGTATCTAAAAATTGTATTTAAAACATAATTTGGTTTTTTAATGTGTGCTGGATGAGGTTGCATCTTCTTCCTTTGCCAGATTATCAGATAAACAAATGTGTTCACATAGCTGCATAGAGGATTTCACATTTCCAGAATGAGATGTTTACGGGAAATACTAGTGGAGGGGAGAGAACACACAGCACAAATACATCCCATCAGGAACCGGCCACAGCCTGAATATTTCGGAAACATAAAATTGAAAGCCCTCCTACGCAGATGAAGGTGAAGAAACACACATCCTGAAACCTTTTAACCTGTTAACCCTCTAGACACAGACTGGAAGATCAATGCATCTTCAAAGTGTTGGTGCTGACATTTAAAGCCCTAAACGGCCTTGATCCTGTATCCCTGAAGGAGCGTCTCCACCCCCACAGTTCAGCCCAAACACTGAGGTCCAACGCCGAGGGCCTTCTGGCGGTTCCCTCACTGCGAGAAGCAAAGCTACAGGGAAGCAGGCAGAGGGTCTTCTCGGTAGTGGTGCCCGCCCCGTGGAACATCCTCCCAGCAGGGGTTAAATAGATAAACTACCGTATTTTTCGCTCCATAACACGCACCGGACCATAATGTGCACCTCGTTTTTAGAGGAGGAAAACTAGAAAAATATTTTTTTCTGGTTTTCCTCCCCTAAAAGGCTGGGAGGGAAGAGAGAGAGAAGGAAGAGAGAGAGAGAGAGAGGATGAGAGAGGGAAAGAAGGAGGGAGAGAGGGAGGGAAGAGAGAAGGAAGGAAGGAAGGAAGGAAGGAAGGAAGGAAGGAAGGAAGGAAGGAAGGAAGGAAGGAAGGAAGGCAGGCAGGCGAGGGGGGAAGCATCTCCCTCCCTCACTCCTTGTGCTCTCCAGGGGCGGGGGAGGAATGGACATCCTAAAAGCGCTGCTTTTGGGCTGTCCGTTCCTTTCCCGCTGTACTGGCGGGTGCAGAGGAGTGGGGGGGAGGAACGGAGATTGGAGCCGGGGCTGAGAGAGGCGCAGCGCAGCACCTCTCAGTCCCGGCTCCAATCCCTGCTCTGGTGAGCGTCAGAGGCGGGCAGCAGCAGAAGTGGCGGCCGTCCGCCTCTGATGCTCGCAAGAGATCAGAGCCTTCGCTCCATAACGCACACAGACTTTCCCCCTTCCTTTTTAGGAGGAAAAAAGCGCCAAGTTTTCTAAGAGTTCCTCCCTGTATGAGTTATTTGATGCCTAGTAAGCTCTTTCCACACTCGGACCATGTATACGGTTTATCCCCTGTATGAGTTCTTTTTTTTTTTTAAGAATTCTTACTTTTATTAATTAAAAACAGCGATACAGAAAATTTCATACATTCTCAAACATCCTCATACATACTATCCCATTTCTCCTCTCATTATTTTCATCTTGCTATCCTATATTCATTTTAACATATCATTCTTACATATCATTCTAACATTCATTCTAACATTCTATCATTCTATCATTCTGTTATTCTAATATTCTATTATCCTCCTGCATAGGTTCTAACCTATCATTCTAACATTCTAGCATTCATTCTAAAATTCATTCTACCTATCATAGCTTCTAATATTCATTCTAACATTTTACCATTCTGCCTGTCATATCTTCTAATATTCATTCTAACATTCATTCTAACATTCTATCATCTTCCTACATACATTCTAACACATCATTCTAACATTCTAACATTCATTCTAAAATTCTACCTAACATAACTTCTATTATTCATTCTAACATTTCCTACATGTATTCTAACATGTCATTCTCTTCTAACTTTCATTCTATATACGCCCCCTACCTCTCCACCCTTCCCTTTTTACTCTCCTTACCCTCCCTTGTCCCCACCCCCCCTTATTACTTCTCAACCAACTATATTACATTTTAGATGTCTCTGACACTTTCATTTCTTCATTTTTCTATTGCTTCCACTTTTTCATATTTTTTATCTCCGATTGAGCGGTTAATAGTCTATCAGAAGATTGGCTTTTTCCACCTGGTTCATAATGTAATCTCTAAATGACTGCCATTCCTTCATTGTTTCTTCTCTTTTTGTCCCTCTTATCTCTCCGTGTTTAGTTGCTAATTTATAATATTCTAGCATTTTTTCTTGCCATTCTTCTCTATTGGGAATATAATTTGTTTTCCAATTTTTTGCTATTAGGAGCCTTGCTGATGCCGTTGCATACATCACTATTTTCCTATCTTTGGGTTTAATATCATCTTCTAATATTCCCAGCAGGAATGTTTCTGGCGTTTTTTTAAAAGAATATTTTAGTATTTTTTTAATTTCATTGTATATTACATCCCAAAATGGTTTAAGTTCTTTACACTGCCACCAGACATGTAGGTAGGTTCCTATTTCTTTTTGACATTTCCAGCAATTATTATTGGATCTTTTATTAATTTTTGATAATTTTACTGGCGTTAAATGCCATCTACATTGCATTTTTAATAAATTTTCTTGTAAATCATAATTTGTTGTGAATTTAGTGTCTCTTTTCCATAAATTTTCCCATTTTTTTAAGTCAATTACCTTTCCCAAATCCTGACTCCATTTTATCATTGATTCCTTTATTTGTTCTTCTTCTGTTTCCCAGGTAAGTAAAATTTCATATAATTTTTTTATAAATTTGTTTTTCTTTTCTCCTAATAAAATTTCTTCTAATTTGGAACTTCCTTTTTCAAAACCTATTTTTCTGTCTTCCTGGAATCTTTGGTTTATTTGAAAATATTGAAACCAACTATTTAGGTGGTGTTTCAATTCATTATATTCTTTTAGCTTTAAATTCCCATTTTCTTCTTTTAGCAATTGCTTATATGTTGGCCAGCCGGATTTCATATTCGTTCTTTTAACCGCCGTCAACTCTAAGGGTGATAGCCACCAAGGCGTTTTTGGCTCAAAATATCTCCTATATTTTTGCCATGTTCTATACAGGGACCTTCTTATTATATTTTCCATGAATATATTTTGCTTATTTATGTTTTCCCTTGTAAGATACCAATGCCATCCGAAACCAATATTGTCACCTTCTAGATCTAGCAGGTCTGAATTTGTTAACTCCATCCAATCTTTGGTCCACCATAATGCTGCTGCATCATGGTATAATCTTAATTCTGGTAATCCAAATCCCCCTCTATTTCTTTTATCAATCATTATTTTATGCTTAATCCGTGGTTTTTTTCCATTCCATATGAATTTTGTTATGTCTTTATTCCATTCTTTAAATAATTTAGAATTTCCCAATAAAGGTAAATTTTGAAATAAGTAATTCATTTTTGATAATACAATCATTTTTACCAATGATATTCTACCCAATAAAGACAAATTCAATTTGGACCATGTATTGAAATTTGTTTTTATCTGATTCCACACTACTATGTAATTATCCTGAATTAAATTTAATGCTTTATTTGACATATCTATCCCTAAATATTTCATTTTGTTTGTTATTTTTATCCCTGTTACTTCCTCTAACTCCTTCTTTTCTTCATTGCTCATATTTTTTACCAGCATCATTGTTTTTTTATAATTTATTTTCAGACCTGCCAGATCACCGTATTCTTTTATTTTTTCTAATACTTTGGGGATGCTAACTAATGGTTCCTCTGTTGTTATAATTATATCATCGGCAAATGCCTTTATTTTGTACCTTCTTTTACCAATTACTATGCCTTTAATTTGTTCCTCTTGTCTTATATTTTCCATCAATGTTTCCATTATTAATATAAACAGCATTGGAGATAAAGGGCATCCCTGTCTTGTTCCTTTTTGTATTTTTATTCTCTCTGTGATTTTACCATTTACCAATAAATTTGCTTCTTGTTCTTCATAGATGGCTCCTATTGCTCTTTCCATTCTTTCCCCCATTTCTAGTTGTTTAATTGTTTTTCTCATATATGCCCATGACACATTATCAAAAGCCTTTTCGGCATCTAGTGAGAGTATTGCGGCTTTTTTATTACTCCTTCTTTCTAAATGTTCCAAAATATTTATTACATTTCTTATATTATCTTTGGCCATTCTTCCTTTTATAAATCCCACCTGATCTTTATTGATTTTCTTTTCCAGAATTATTCCTAATCTCTTTGCTAGTATTTTGGCGAAGATTTTATAATCGCAATTCAATAATGAAATGGGCCTGTAATTTGTTAATAATTCTAAATTTGAATTGGGTTTAGGGAGAAGTATTATTAACGCTTCTTTCCATGTCTTTGGTGTTATTCCTTTGTTTAATATTCTATTCATTACATCTTTAAGTTGGGGTATTAGGTATTCTTCCAAATTTTTGTAATATTCTATCGGGAGTCCATCTGGACCGGGGGCTTTACCACTTTTCATATCTTGTATAGCCTCTTTTATTTCTGTAATAGTGATTTCTTTATTCATCTTTTGGGCTTCCTCTCTGTCTATCTGTCCTATGTTCCATTTATTCAGATATTCTTGCACTTTACGCTCATCTCCCACTTCCTTTTTATATAATTCTTTATAATATTCTTCAAATTCTTTCATTATATCCTTTGTTCTCTCTATAATTTTGCCTTGCTTTATTATCCTATTAATAATTTGCTCATTTTTCCTTTTTTTTATTTGCCACGCTAGTAGCCTACTTGGTTTATTGGCCCAATTAAAATATTTGTATCTCCAAAATTGGTTTTTTTGATCAATTTCCTTATCTATTATACTCTCATATTCTGATCTTAAAATTTTTAATTCCTGATTAATTTTTTTTCCTGTTTTATATAATATTTTCTCTTTTTTTTTAATCTCTTCTAACAACTTATTTTTATTTTCTTCTCTTATTTTCCTCATCAATGAGTTTTGTTGAATAAAATATCCTCTAATGACTGCCTTTCCTGCATCCCATACTACCTGAGGTTCCACCCCTCCCCCTGTATTGTTTTGTTCGAAATATTCTTTTAATATTTTACTGGCTCCTTCTATTATTTTTTGATTATTTAATAAAAAAACATTCAATCTCCATCTTTTACTACTTTTATTTTCTTCTCTTTCCAATTCTAATTCTATGGGGTTGTGGTCTGATAAAATTTTTGCTTTTATTTCTACCTTTCTCACTTGACTTATTACCCTGTATGAGTTCTTTGATGCAAGGTAAGGGTACCACTCTGACTGAAGCTCTTTCCACACTCTGAACATGTATACCACGGGTGTCAAACTCCGGCCCTCCAGATGTTTTGGAACTACAATTCCCATCAGCCCTAGCTAACAGGACCAGTGGTCAGGGATGATGGGAATTGTAGTCTCAAAACATCTGGAGGGCCGGAGTTTGACACCCCTGATGTATACGGTTTCTCCCCTGTATGAGATCTTTGATGCGACTTAAAGGCACTATGGTGCCTGAAGCTCCTTCCACACTCTGAACATGTGTACGGTTTCTCCCCTGTATGAGTTCTTTGATGCGACTTAAGGGAACCACCGCACCTGAAGTTTTTTCCACACTCCGAACATGTATACGGTTTCTCCCCTGTATGAGATCTTTGATGCAACGTAAGGGAGCTACTGCAACTGAAGCTTTTTCCACACTCCGAACATGTATACGGTTTCTCTCCTGTATGAGTTCTTTGATGCAACGTGAGTTGGCTACCGCGACAGAAGCTCTTGCCACACTCCAAACATTTATAAGCTTTCTCTCCTGTGTGCACTCTTTGATGCAACGTAAGGGTGCCATTCTGTCTGAAGCTCTTTCCACACTCCAAACATGTATGTCGTTTCTCCCCTATATGAATTTTTTGATGTCGGGAAAAGGAGTCGATGCGACTGAAGCTCTTGCCACATTCCCAACATTTATAAGGTTTGCTGCCTCGATGAGTTTGTTGATGTCTAGTAAGCGCATTGCTGCGAGTGAAGCTCTTTCCACACTCCAAACACGTATGCGGTTTCTCCCCCGTATGAATTCGTAGATGCGACTTAAGGGCGCTACTATGACGGAAGCTCCTTCCACACTTGGAACATGTATACGGTTTCTCCTCTGTATGAGTTCTTTGATGCGAGGTAAGGCTACCAATGTGATTGAAGCTCTTTCCACACTCTGAACATGTATAAGGTTTCTCCCCTGTATGAATTCTTTGGTGGTTAGTAAGGGTACCACTGTGACTGAAGCTCTTTCCACACTTGGAACATGTATACGGTTTCTCCCCTGTATGAGTTCGTAGATGCAAGATAAGGGCACTACTGTCACTGAAGCTCTTTCCACATTCCAAACATTTATACGGTTTCTCCCCTGTATGAGTTCGTTGATGCAAGGTAAGCTGCTCACACCGACTGAAGCTCTTTCCACACTCTGAACATGTATAGGGTTTCTCTCCTGTATGAGTTCTTTGATGGGACTTAAGTGAGCGCCTGCACCTGAAGCTTTTCCCACATTCTGAACATATATATGGTTTCTCTCCTGTATGAATTCTTTGATGCAACGAGAGTTGGCTACCACGACAGAAGCTCTTACCACACTCCAAACATTTATAAGCTTTCTCTCTTGTATGCAGTCTTTGATGCAAGGTAAGGCTGCAATCGTGGCTGAAGCTCTTTCCACACTCCAAACATGTATATCGTTTCTCCCCTATATGAATTCTTTGATGCGAGGAAAGGGAGTGGTTGCGACTGAAGCTCTTGCCACATTCCCAGCATTTATAAGGTTTACTGCCTCGATGAGTTTGCTGGTGTCTAGTAAGTGCATCTCTGCGAGTGAAGCTCTTTCCACACTTGGAACATGTATACGGTTTCTCCCCTGTATGAGTTCTTTGATGCGAGGTAAGTCTACCACTGTGACTGAAGCTCTTTCCACACTTGGAACATGTATATGGTTTCTCCCCTGTATGAGTTCGTAGATGCAACATAAAGGCACTACTGCCACTGAAGCTCTTTCCACATTCCAAACATTTATACGGTTTCTCTCCTGTATGAGTTCGTAGATGCAAGGTAAGCCGCTCACACCGACTGAAGCTCTTTCCACACTCCAAACATTTATAAGGTTTCTCCCCTGTGTGTACTCTTTGATGTGTGGTCAGAGTTGAGGGACGATCAAATCTCTTTCCACACACTGTACATTCATGCTTTTTCTCCTCTCTGCGAATTTGATTTTCACCACCCTGAGACGTACTGGATTTATGCTCCTGCTTCTGCTTTCGTCTCCCCTCTCGCCTGCTGCCTCCATCTTGAACCCTCAGCTTCCTTTGCTCCTCCTCCCCTTTGGATCCTTTTGGTGACACTTCTGATTGCTCCCCTTCTGCCAGCATCCCTTCAGCATCTCCTGATGGAATAAAAAGGCAAACTGATGAAATGCTAAAGTAGCGTCTTTATTCAGAGGCGTCAATCATTTAGTCCAGTCACAGAGATCCAGGTCCCAGGGCCTTCTGGCGGTTCCCTCACTGCACAAAGTGAAGTTACAGGGAACAAGGCAGAGGGCCTTCTTGGTAGTGGTGCCCACCCTGTGGAATGCCCTCCCATCAGTTGTCAAATAAATAACTATGCAATGTATAGGGAAGTGTCAGGGACTGGCCCGAGCCAGGAGGGGCGGTGGAAGGGCCAGGGGCATCAGGAGGCTACCCATGGACGCCGGAGGAGGTTTTGCGCGCATGGGATCAGGAAGAGGCAGCGCCCAGGCTGTCTCCAGAGGCAGGGAAGGAGGTGTGGAGAAGTGGGAGTGAAGGGCTGTCTCCGCCTGTGCTGACGGAAGAGCAGGTGGCGAAGGAGCCTATGGGAGCAGAGGAGAGCATGGAGACGGAGGGAGAACGAGGGCTTGAGGACGTTGCGGGAGCCTCTGCAACAACCTCCAGGGAGGATGAAAGTGAAAGGGATGAGGGCAATGGAGGGGCCAGCAGGGTTAAGAAGAGGAAGAGGAGGAGCGGAAAAGGAGACGTTGGAGTTTCAAAAGGCTCTTATGCTGGGGGGAAAAGCGGAAGCCCTTACTTGGAGAATCTGAGTCATCGGAGGAGGATGAGGAACTGTGAACTTGTCTGATGCAATAAACTTGTAAATAAGTTAAACGGATTGCCGAGTCGCTTACTCCTGAGGAGGACCCTAATCCCCCTCACAGCATTCTCCAAGTCAACGTAACCTCCTCAAGGAGTGAAAGGTTGCCGGGATGACGACTGGCAAGGAAAGTGGAGCCGGCCAGCCGCAGTACGTCGATTGGGAAGAGAGGGCTAGAGAGCTATCAATCAGGTATGAAGTGGCTCAAGCTCGTCTGGAGGAGGCGAGGCTGCACGCTGGCGCCGGGAGAGGGACGATGGGAGGGAGGAGGATGCCCTCCCATGGCAGTAGATTTTATGGCAGACCAGAGGAATACTTGGGTTTCAAAACAGACATGTTATACACCCTGGACTTGTATAAGGAGGAGTTCAGAAGCGAAGCAGAACAGATTGGCTTTGTGATTGGGCATTTTGAGGGCGCTGCGAGGGATTGGGTGCGTCCTTTGATTTTGGCCCAGAACCCTGCCTTTAAAAACGTTAAAGCTTTCTTTGAGGGCATGGACATTGTTTATACGAATCGGAGTGCCCAGGACATGGAAGCCAGGGAGATTTTATCGCTGAGGCAAGGGAATATGACGGTTAGAGAGTACCACGCTAAGTTCTCGCTACTTGCACATCGTTTGAACTGGGATTTGAAATCACCCCCGCTGCTGGCCATGTTCAAAATGGGGCTGTCGGATGAGGTCCAGGATGCACTAGCGAAATCGGGACCTCTGGATGACTTGGACAGTCTAACGCAAGCTGCCATGGCGATCGGCGTGCGTATAGAATGCAGAGAGAGGGCAAAGAAGGAGGGGAAGCAAGGGAGGTGGTTCAACCTCCGGGTGCCTCCTCCAGCGGAAAGGAGCGCAAGCGCTCAAGCGCCAGTTCAGCAGGAAACGCCTATGGAGCTGGGGGGAGCCCGCGCGCGCCCTTTTTCAAATCCAACGGTGGCTAGGAGCAGAGAGGCGCAGGGCGGGAAGGTCGTGAAACGCTGTTATATATGTCAAAGGAGCGACCATGTGGCAAAACACTGCGGGCAAAAGAGAGTCTGGCAGGGGATGGCAGGGGCGGTCCTCAAGGAAGAAGGGGCAGAAGAGGCTGCGGTATCGGGAAACGGAAATGCCTGGCGGCAAAGCGAGGGGACGAGCAGCCAGGCACACCCACAATAAAGAGTCCCCCAAGCAGCACGCCCCCAAAGGCCCCGCCCGCCCAACCCTCCCACCCACCCCCCAACGCACCGAAGCCCGGGATAGTGATGGAGATATCGCTGCAGTTGCCAAATGGCTGCACCTTGCAGATCCCAGCCCTGGTCGACAGTGGGGCGTCGACAGATTTTTTTGATCGGGACTTTGCCATGCAGCATCAGATCCATCTTTTGGAGGTGGATTTTCCGCTCCAGGTTACCACCATAGATGGAAGAGAATTAAAGGGAGGGGCAGTCACTCACAGCACACCCCCCATGAAAATGCAGATGGGCAGGCATTCAGAGGTGCTAGCGTTCCATGTCACCTCTTTGGCAGGTCCGCCCATCATCCTAGGCATGGGATGGCTCACGCAGCACGATCCCGTCATAAGCTGGAGCCAGCGCTCTCTAACATTTGGATCAGCACATTGCATGGAACACTGTTTACAGCAATTCCAACCCCAACACCAAGCAGCTGCAGTAATGCAGGCAGGGGAGGTGTCACTACCTGAGCAGTACGCAGAGTTCCAGCAGGTGTTCGACAAAAGAGAGGCAGACAAGTTGCCCCCCCACCGCCCCTACGACTGTCAAATTGACCTGCTGCCAGGAGCGCGGTTGCCACCAGGCAAGCTCTACACAATGTCAGAGCAGGAGATAGCGCTTCTACAGGACTTTATTGACAAAAATCTGGCAAGGGGTTTCATCCGGGAAAGCAAAGCGGTGGGGGGCAGCCCCGTGTTCTGGGTGGACAAAAAGAATACGCATGAGAAAAGGCTCATATGTGACTTCAGGGTCCTGAACTCCTTGACGGTGCCAATTTCCTACCCCATGCCGAGAATAGATGATCTGCTAGCGGCTGTGCGGAAGGGCAAGATCTTTACTAAGTTGGACCTAAGGGGGGCATACAACCTCATCAGGATCAGAGAAGGTGATGAGTGGAAAACCACCATGTATACACCCCTGGGAGCTTACGAGTACCTCGTTATGCCTTTTGGACTTCAGGCTGGTAGCCAATGTTTTCAGGCATTTATGCACCACGTGCTGGGACCCCTGCTGTTCAAACACGCGGTGGTGTATCTTGATGACGTCTTAGTATACTCTCAAAACCCGGAGGAACACGTGGCACATGTCAAGGAGGTGCTCCAAAGGCTCCAGGACAACCAGCTGTGTGTCAAGCTGGAGAAGTGCCAGTTTCATGCCAAGGAGGTGGACTTTTTGGGCTACCGCCTTTCGGATAAGGGCATAGCCATGGACACTGACAAGGTGGAGGCAGTTCTACAGTGGAGAAGCCCCAAGACCAAGAAGGACGTTCAGCGTTTCGTCGGTTTCGCAAATTTCTATCGCAAGTTCCTACCGGCCTTTGCTCACATGACGGCCCCAATAACGGACTGTTTGAAGGGAAAGAAGAAGTTCCAGTGGACAGAGGAGGCTCAACGTGCCTTTGAGACGCTCAAAGGAGCCTTTGCATCAGAGGGGCAGCTATTGCATGTGAACACGGCCAAACCCATCAGGATAGAGACGGATGCCTCAGACCGCGCCATCGCAGCGGTTTTGCTGCAGCAGGACCCTGCAGGGGACTGGAGGCCTTGCGCATTCTATTCCAGGAAGCTCAGCAAGTCGGAATCTCACTACGCGATTTGGGACAAAGAGCTGTTGGCGGTGGTAGCGGCATTCAAGCATTGGCGCCATTTCCTGGTTGGCGCACAGCATCAGATTCAGGTGCACACGGACCACAAGAACCTGGAGTACTGGCGCACGGCCAGGATCCTCAACCAGAGACAAATGCGATGGGCGGAGTTCTTTGCGGACTTCAATTTTCACATCCATTATGTTCCAGGTGACCAAAACGTCAGAGCTGATGCCCTGTCCAGGAAGCCGGAGTACATGGAAGAAGAAGGGCCGCCGGTGGCGAGGGCGGTCTTCAAACCTGAACAATGGCGGTGTGGGGCGACACTGGGGGGCCGGGAAGAGCTGGTGCGCCTCACGCAAGCTGATACTTTTGCCCTGAACAAACTAAGGGAACTCAGGGAGGGGGATCCCAAGGCCAAAGGCTTTGAGGAAAAAGAAGGGTTGTTGTTGTTTAAAGGGGCACTGTATGTTCCAGGGGAGGAAATGCGGGCCAGAATCCTCAAACAGTTGCATGACAACCCCACAGCAGGGCACTTTGGGCAATTCAAAACCATGATATTGGTCACGAGAGAGTTCTGGTGGCCCAGAGTTAGACAGGAGGTCAAGGAGTACGTCAGGGGGTGCGAAATCTGCCAAAGGGCTAAAGAGGGAAGGGAGAGACCTGCGGGGTTGCTGGAACCTCTTCCCACCCCCAGCAAGCCCTGGGAGGCGGTTTCTCTGGATTTCATAACCGACCTCCCCCCATCCAAAGGTAAAACCGCAGTGCTGGTCGTAGTTGACCTTTTGACCAAAATGGCTCACTTCATTGCCTGCCCTAAGGTGGTATCGGCAGAGGAGACGGCCAAGCTGTTTGTACAGCATGTTTTCAAGCACCACGGCCTGCCAGAAAGGTTAATTTCAGATCGTGGAGTTCAATTTACCTCACGCTTCTGGCGCAAGCTCATGCAAATCTTGCAGGTGCAGGTAAATTTGTCTTCCGCTCGGCATCCTCAAACCAACGGGCAAGCAGAGCGCGTTAACTCGATTCTGCAGCAGTACTTGCGTTGTTACGCATCTCAGCGGCCCAGTGATTGGAGTGACAAACTGTCCCTTGCAGAGTTTTCGTACAATAATGCTCAGCAGGTGTCGGCTGGTATGTCTCCATTTCAGGCAAACTATGGTAATCACCCAAGAGCCTTTCCGGCGGGGGGAGGCGAGGGGGAGGCGGGAGACGTGCCAGCTGCGGAGCATTTTGCAGAAGAGATGCAGGCCCTGCACCAGTTGCTCAGAGACAATCTAGAGAAGGCAAAGAGTGCATACAAAAGGGCAGCAGACCAACACCACAGGGAGGGAGAACACATCCAAGTGGGAGACAAAGTGTGGTTGTCCACGCAAGGATTGCCCATGCAGGGCAGGGGGAAGAAGTTGCGGCAGTGCAGGATTGGGCCTTTCGAAGTGGTGGAGCAGATCAACCCAGTGGCATTCAAATTGCAATTGCCAGAATCCATGAGAATCCACCCTGTCTTCCATAGGTCGCTACTCTCCAAGTTTAGAGAGCCACACAGGTATCAGCAAGGGTACCAGCAGGAGTCGCAAGAAGTTCCGTTGGTAGATATGGAGCAGTTCAATGAAGCCACGGCAATCTTGGACTCCAGGTGGAGGGGAGGATTTGCAGTATCTGGTGGCATGGGAAGGGGAGCCAGCGTCGGAGAACGCTTGGATCCCGGCGGAGAACGTCACCAGGGAGCATCTGATATGGGAATTCCATGAGCTGTACCCCAACAAACCGAAGCCATACGGATGGCCAAGGAGAGAAGGGTTTCAACCCACAGACTCAGAAGAAGGGGAGTTCTGGGGGTTTTCGCCGTTTGGTGAAATGGGCACTGGGGGGGACGACGAAAGGCTAGAAAGTCCCCAGTCAGCAAGGAGGAAAAGGGAGGAGGAAGGGGCATCACGGAGGGAGAAGGCGCACCGTGGTTGGGGTACCCCACTCCTCCCTGGTGTCGACAGGATTGGGAGGAGATGTTCCAATCCTCATCGTCATCGTCCAGTGCAGACACAACAGTCTTTTTGGGCTTCCCTTCGTCGCCAGGAACGGCGGGAGAGAGTGAAGGAGGGGAATGGGATCCAGCAGGGGATCTTGGATACCCCAGAATCTCACCCACCGAGCCGCCTCAGGAGGGGAAGGGGGGCTTGGAAGGGGGGATGGATGTCAGGGACTGGCCCGAGCCAGGAGGGGCGGTGGAAGGGCCAGGGGCATCAGGAGGCTACCCATGGACGCCGGAGGAGGTTTTGCGCGCATGGGATCAGGAAGAGGCAGCGCCCAGGCTGTCTCCAGAGGCAGGGAAGGAGGTGTGGAGAAGTGGGAGTGAAGGGCTGTCTCCGCCTGTGCTGACGGAAGAGCAGGTGGCGAAGGAGCCTATGGGAGCAGAGGAGAGCATGGAGACGGAGGGAGAACGAGGGCTTGAGGACGTTGCGGGAGCCTCTGCAACAACCTCCAGGGAGGATGAAAGTGAAAGGGATGAGGGCAATGGAGGGGCCAGCAGGGTTAAGAAGAGGAAGAGGAGGAGCGAAAGGAGACGTTGGAGTTTCAAAAGGCTCTTATGCTGGGGGGAAAAGCGGAAGCCCTTACTTGGAGAATCTGAGTCATCGGAGGAGGATGAGGAACTGTGAACTTGTCTGATGCAATAAACTTGTAAATAAGTTAAACGGATTGCCGAGTCGCTTACTCCTGAGGAGGACCCTAATCCCCCTCACAGGAAGTCTTAAATGTTTAATGTTTTATTATGCTTTTATATTCGTTACAAGCCAGCTAGAGGGGCTGGGGCAACACAGCCAGATCCGTGGGGTACAAATAATGAAAGTATTAATGCTGGTATTATTATTTATTGAGTTTATATAATCAGAATAAAAACAACACAATAATAAACCCCCCCCAAAAAAGAACCACGTTTGAAAAAGGCTATAGGATGTCAAACATATCAAAAAACTGGTTAAAAAGGAACATTTTTGCATGGCACCTAAAGTTGTATACCCCTGCATGGATCACTGCCTTGTCGTGGCGAAGGTGCTTGAATAACTTAGAAAAGCTACGACCTATGCTGTGCAGGGCCACCCAAGATGGACAGGTCAGCCGAGAGTTTAGACTAAATGTGATGCACCTGGAGAAGAAACTGGCAACCCACTCCAGTATTTTGCCATGAAAGCTCCAAGGACATAAAAAAGGAGAAGCTTTGAGAGGAAAGTGAGAGTTTCCAAGGCATGCTCTGGTTCATGGGGTCATGGAGAGTTGGACACGACTAAGACAACTAAACAACAACAAATGTGTATAAGGAAGGCGTATGAGGTGTATAAGGAAGGCGCCAGGCGAACTTCCCTGGGGAGAGCATTCCACAGACAGGGATCCACTGTAGAGAAGGCTCTGTTCTCGTGTTGACATCCTCCGGACCACTCGAGGAGGAGGCACACGAAGGAGGGCCTCAGAAGATGAACTCAGGGTCCGGGTAGGTTCATATGGGAAGAGGCGGTCCTTGAGGTATTGCGGTCCTTTTTAGGTCAAAACCAGCACTTTGAATTGGCCCCGGAAACTAATCGGTAGTCAGTGCAGTCGGACCAGGATGGGTGTGAGATGCTCAAACCATCTTGCTCCAGTGAGCAACCTGGCTGCCGAATTCTGCACCAGCTGAACTTTCTGAACCATCTTCAGAGGCAGCCCTATGTCTAACGCATTGCAGTAATCTAACCTTGAAGTTCCCAGAGCATAGACAATGGTAGATAGGCTATCCCTGTCCAGATAGGGGTGTAGCTGGGCCACCAGCCAAAGCTGATGGAAGGCACTCTGGGCCACTGAGGCCACCTGAGCCTCGAGCGACAGTAAAGGATCCAGGAGGACCCCCTGTCTACGAACCTGCTCTTTCAGAGGAAGTGTAATCCCATCATGAGCAGGTGACCTCCCAGCCATCTGGTCTAGGGAACCACCCACTAACAATGCCTCCATCTTATCTGGACTGAGCTTCAGTTTGTTGGCTCTCATCCAGTCCATTACCAAAGCAAGACACAAGTCCAGCATTTCCACTGCCTCACCGGACAAAAGGTTCTCTCCTTCTCCATCTCCGCCTGCCTGCCTCCCCCCACCCCCAAGCTGAGCAAGCCCCAAACCCTCTCCAACGCCATCCATCCATCCATCCATCCATGTCCCCATCTCCACTCCCCTGGAACTCACCAGATCTCTCAGAGGTCCCTGGGGGGGAAAGCTCAGAGGTTGTGGGGAGGGATGCAGGAGACAACCTGACCAGGTCAACAGTCCACCTTCCCCCTTGCATCCTCACTAGGTTTGCAGGATCCGTCTCTTTCATCCTTCCTCGGGTGTCGAGGAGCCAAAACAAGCTGCAGGGTCCTGGGAGAGAGGAAGAAGCAAAGGGAGCCTCAGAGGCCCTGCAGGGATTCTCCTGCCCCTGGAGAAGTACAAATGGGGCAGCCCCTTCCCAACAGAAGACCCATTGCTAAACCTCTCCAGTGGTTCCAATTTCCTGTTTGCTCCTCCCCCCACTTCATAAGCCTGGCATGGTATTGTCAGTTTGCATTTCTTAGTGGAAAAAGGATTGATCTGATGTGTCGAGATTTCCTCCTATTCTGGTTAATTCAGAGAAGCTGAGTACAGCTGGTTTAAATTGACTCTCATCTCTTCTGCAAAGATCATGCTTAGTATAAACGTATGGACAGAAGGAGCCTGAGGAACCTACTCAGGGTCCGGGTAGGTTCATACGGAAAGATGCAGTCCTCGAAGTATTGTGGTCCTGAGCCATTTAAGGCTTTACAGGTCAAACCCAGCACTTTGAATTGGGCCCGGAAACTAATTGGTAGCCAGGGCAGTCAGACCAGGATCACTGTAAAAGGATCCATTTTTAACACTGTAAAAGGAGCCTATTTGGTGTCCTTTTACAGAAATTGAAACCACTGGAGAGGTTTAGCAGGATCACTAAAAGTCAGCATGGGTTTCTGAAAAATAAGTCATGTCAGACTAATCTGATCTCATTTTTTGACAGAATTACAAGCCTGGCAGACGAAGGGAACACTGTGGATGTAGTCTATATTGATTTCAGCAAGGCCTTTGACAAGGTGCCCCATGATATTCTTGTAAAGAAGCTGGTAAAATGCGGGCAAGACAATGCTACCATTTAGTGGATTTGTAACTGGCTGACTGACCGAACCCAAAGGGTGCTCATCAATGGCTCCTCTTCATCCTGGAGAGAAGTGACTAGTGGGGTGCCACAGGGTTCTGTCTTGGGCCCAGTCTTATTCAACATCTTTATCAATGACTTGGATGATGGGCTTGAGGGCATCCTGATCAAGTTTGCAGATGACACCAAATTGGGAGGGGTGGCTAATACCCCAGAGGACAGGATCACACTTCAAAATGACCTTAACAGATTAGAGAATTGGGTCAAAGCAAACAAGATGAATTTTAACAGGGAGAAATGTAAAGTACCAGACTTGGGCAAAAAAAAATGAAAGGCACAAATACAGGATGGGTGACACCTGGCTTGAAAGCAGGACATGTGAAAAGGATCTAGGAGTCTTGGTAGACCACAAACTTGACATGAGTCAACAGTGTGATGCAGCAGCTAAAAAAGCCAATGCAATTCTGGACTGCATCAATAGGAGTATAGCATCTAGATCAGTGATGGCTAACCCTGACACTCCAGATGTTTTGGGACTACAACTCCCATCATCTCTGACCACTGGTCCTGTTAGCTAGGGATGATGGGAGTTGTAGTACCAAAACATCTGGAGTGTCAAGGTTAGCCATCACTGATCTAGATCAAGGGACCAACTCTATGATTCTATGACTGTAATATGCTCAAACCGCCTTGCTCTGGTGAGCAACCTGGTCACTGAATTCTGCACTAGCTGAAGTTTCCAAACTGTCTTCAGAGGCAGGTCTATGTATAACGCATATCAATATCTAACCTTAAAGTTCCCTGAGCATAGACAACGGTAGATAGGCTATCCCTGTCCAGATAGGGGTGTAGCTGGGACACCAGCCCAAGGTGATGGAAGGCACTCCAGGCCACCTGAACCTCAAGTGACAGCAAAGTATCCAGGAGTACCGCAAGCTACGAACCTGCTCCTTCAGAGGAAGTGTAACCTCATCAAGAGCAGGCGGCCTTGCAGCCATCTGCTCTAGGGAACCACCCACTAACTGAGCCTCACTCTTATCTGGAATGAGCTTCAATTTCTTGGCTCTCATCCAGTCCATGACCGAGGCAACTTCCACTGCCTCACCTGCAGATAGAAAGGAGAAACAGAGCTGAGTGTCATCAGCATACTGCTGACAACGTACTCCACACCTCTGGATAACCCCTCCCAGCGATTTCATGTAGATGTTAAACAACATGGGGGATAGGATTGGGCTCTGCGGAACCCCACATTGAAGGTTCCATGGTGCTGAAACGCATTCCCCAAGTAACACCCTCTGGGAATGACCATCCAAGTAGGACTGGCACCAAAGCAGTGCCACCCACCCCCAGTTCAGAGAGTCGCTCCAGAAGGATACCATGGTTGATGGTATTGAAATACGCTGAGAGGTTGAGAACAATTAACAGTGACACATTTCCCTTGTCTCTTTCATGACAGAGGTCATCATATAGGGCGACCAAAGCAGTTTCTGTGCCAAAACCAGGCCTAAACTCTGACTGAAATGGATGCAGAAAACCAGTTTATTCCAAAAGCACCTGGATCTGGTTTATGACTACTTGCTCCAGAACCTTCCCCAGGAAAGGGCGATAAGCCAGTGGCCAGTAGTTAATTCAGTTTTCTGAATCCAGGGAAAGTTTGTTAAGGAGTGGTTTTACCACTGCCTCCTTCAAATGGCATTTCCGGACGCTACTCTGGTTTGCCAGAAGCGGCTTAGTCATGCTGGCCACATGACCTGGAAGCTGTCTGCGGACAAACGCCGGCTCCCTCGGCCTATAGAGCGAGATGAGCGCTGCAACCTCAGAGTCGTCTGCGAGTGGACCTAACGGTCAGGGGTACCTTTACCTTTACCTTCAAACATGCAGGGACCACCCCCTCTTGTAAAAAAGCACTGATCATCTCCCTGGCCCAGACAGTTGTTCCCTCCTGCTGGTTCTTATCAGTCACGAGGGGCAAAGGTCTAGAGTTGAAATGGTCACCCTGACTGATCCGAGCACCTTGTCCATATCCTCAGGCCTTACCAACTGAAAAACCTCATCCAACACAACAGGACTAGACTGAGCCCTGGACAACTCATGAGATTCATTTGCTGTAACAGCCGAGTCAAGGTCTTGGTGGATGTAAGCAATTTTATCTTCAGAATTCTTTGCAAACAACTCATAGCAAGCTACCACTGGTTCTACCACCTCCTTTGGGCCAGCCTGTAAAAGGCCCTGTACAACCCAGAAAAGCTCTGCTAGGCGACATAATGAGGATGCAATGGAGGCAGAACACTATGCCTTCTTTGCTGCCTTCACTGCCACTAGGTAGGCTTGATAATGAGCCCTTACCAGTGTTCGGTTGCATTCATTCGGCTCTTTCCTCCACTGTATTGTAAGCCAGTGTTCCCCAACCTTGGGCCTCCAGCTGTTTTTGGACTACAACTCCCATCATCCCTCGCTAGCAAGACCAGTGGTCAGGGATGATGGGAATTGTAGTCCGAAAACAGCTGGAGGCCCAAGGTTGGGAAACACTGTTGTAAGCTATACTTTAATTAAATGGGTTTTTTTTGTTTTCATTTTTTTCTATTACGTTTTATTGTAATTTATATTTTGTGTTAGCCGCCCTGAGCCCGGTCCTGGCCGGGGAGGGCGGAACATAAATAAAATTATTATTATTAATGCTTAGGGGTTTGCCTTGACCCCAAGTCCTATGGAGAGACCAAGGAAGGTCACCCACCTGCCCATGTTGGCCTGCACGGAGGAGAGGAGGAGAAAGATCTGCCCTTCCAATGGGAAAAGATGTCCTACCCACATACAAAGGGGGAAAGACCTATAAATGCATTATTTTAGCGGAATTATATACAGAATGCATTGTTAATGGAAAATGTAAATATTATAGGAAACACCCTTTGCAAAAGCATGTGCATTAGGACAAATCTGCGCCAAAATACTTACCAATTTTCAATAGGTATTTAAAAATAGTAACGTGTGAAAATCTGGATAAACGACTAGAAAAAGGAGACACAGAAAAAAAACTAACATTGAAACGGTTTGCATAATAGGGCTTATTTTAATTCCCCCCATACTCCCTCCAGCAGTACCCCCACTCCCCCCCTTATAATACATAATAATACATAATAATTTGACGCACCTCCAGCACCTCCGCAAGGAAGGGCAGCCGCCGCCATTACCAGCATCTCTCTGGGGAAGCGGGACAGGAAGCGGAAGCTCCCGACATCCTTTTTTCCTCCGCTCTAGGAATCTCCGCTCTGTCTCTTCTGCAAAAGGACCATCCACAAGGGAGGAGGGGCGCTTGCCCTGGAGGACCAAGCTGCTCCTCCAGTTTCCTGCCTCTCTAGGATTCCTGCACTTCACCTTTAACCCTTTGTAGACCAGGCAGCTGGGGTGGTGGAAAAACAATCTCTTCCTTCTGGGAACTCTGATCTCTACTTTCACAATGTTGGGACTTCTTAGGCAGTGGTGAGAGGCAGTGTTGTGTAGTGGTTAGAGTGCTGGACTATGGCCTTGGGAGACCAGGGATCGAACTCCCCACAGGGTAGCCATGCAGCCAGTCAATGCCTCCCAGGCAGGATATCGAATTGAAGAATTGTAAAGTTGGAATGGGTGCTGATGGTTATCTAGTCCACCCCATCCATACACGCACACACGCACACACGCACACACACACACAGAGATGTACAGAGGCAATACTGAGCCACCCACTTGGAAGGCTTTGTGTTCCCCTTACAATTGCATGATGCTGCTACTTGTGTAAATGCAGGCACACTTTTCACAGTAACACAGCCATGTGGCCTTTTCCACCAGTTGCTGTGCATGCACACGAAAGCTCATACCAAGAACAAACTTAGTTGGTCTCTAAGGTGCTACTGGAAGGAATTTTTTTATTTTCTTTTGACTATGACAGACCAACACGGCTATCTACCTGTAATAGGAAATACATGTCATTTCAAAGGGGGGGGGGGAGGATTGTATAAATTCAGGGACTTGGCCGTCAGTGGCTACAAACCCTGATGTCTATGTTTGTTCTATTTAGTTATGTTTATTATCTTCCTTAGTGGAATAATTACTCTGAATGATGGCTTTTTATAGGTTAGGGTAAGGCAGGTGGTGTTTTTTTTGTGGGGGTTGTTTTGATTTTTATTATGTATTTTGTGGTTTCATATCTTGATTTTTTTTCTGAGACCCCTGGGTATAGGTTTTTACCTTGTGAATGGGCTAGGCGAGGGGGATGTGTTTGTATGGGCAGCTTTCATAGAATTGTCGAGTTGGAAAGGACCCCAAGGGTCCTCTAGTCCAACCCCCTGCAGGAATTTCAGCTAAAGCATCCCTGGCAGATGGCCATCCAACCTCTGCTTAAAAAACTCCAAGGAAGGGGAAACCGTTCCACTTTCAAACACAGATTCTTGTAAGCAATCACATTGTGATGGAACTGTATCTGAGCCAGGTGGCACTCCTAGTGAGGAAAGGATCTGTAACACCCAAGACCTTTGGGGAAAGCCTGCAGAGTTAAGGCAAGCAGATAGGAAGGAAAAGCACAATTTCCTCTTTCACTGCATTTAACCCTCGGGGGACCAAAATCTCTTCTGCCTGGGGAATGTGGCATGTGAAACACAAAAGCAGTCAAGTACAACATCCCTAGAGTGGACATAAAAGGGGGTGTCTGGACCAGGCAGTCGGAACTTCCTGTTTCTCCTACGCTGGGACAGACTTCCTCTGCATGTGACTAGAGGTGGGCTTAGCCTCACCTGTGCAGGTAACAAAAGCATAGGACTGGCCGCCATCTCTCTCTGACTACATTTGTCGAAGAAGCAACATCTGTTTATCCTATGATGCTCTCTTGGCTTCCAGCCAAGAGAGGACAAAGGGGCTATCTCCTTATGGGATAGTTTCCAGGTATATTACTTTCTAAGTCTGCCTTCCGGGATCCTATTGTGAACAGAATGTGTGAGTAAACTCTTTTTATACTTTTATAGAAGACTGTGTCGTGTCTATCTTTTTATGAGGGACTAAATGGGGAATTATCAACGAAACGTATTTTAAAGGCTTTAGCGAGCCTGAATCCCAAAACTGAATTTATCTGCTTCTCCCTAAGATTAAGCACCTGTTGGGAACAGTGGGACTAACTCCTAAGAAAACCTACGGGGGGGGGGCGTGTATATGGCTTCTTAGGAATTGCATGCTTGTTTTGCTATGAAATCTTTTGTAGGTGTTTATTATTTGTTACGTAAAATTTACATGCAACTTTACTATACACACACATATATATATAATTTTTCAAAAAATCCACAGTTCAGGAAAAATAAAACATTGGAATTATCAGTAAAAAAAAAGTTAAAATGACTAATTATGAAAAAATAATTATAATAAATGATAAAACCCGGATTAAAACGCACATCAACATTTGACACATCTGGACAGGCTTGCCTGAACAAAAATGTCTTTAGCAGGGGCAGAAGAGTACAGTGAAAGTGACTGCCTTGTTTCATGAGGCAGGGAGTTCCAAAGTTGGGTGCAAATATTCTTCCAATTCTTTGACTGCCCCTTTGGGCAAATCAGGAACATCGCAGAACATGCATTTCCAAAATTAATTACATAAAAAGATGCACAGAGAAACAGATCCCCACAATGAATCAAGGTTTCCTGGCTTAGATCCTGGCATTCCTGTGGACTTCAGTAGCAAACCCAGCCTTAAGGATTTGCTTGCCTATTTCCCCTCTTGCTCATGTTCCAGGTTGATAAATGGGTAGCCTTTGGCACTAGAAGTGGCAGAGCACCAACAAGACACATTGGGACTGCGCAGGCTCTCCGCCAGTGGCAAGCTAGCTTGTGCAAACCTTATAGTGAATGACACACATACAGGGGTCCATGGGGGACACGAGTGGGCAGTTTCTAACAAGGCAGCAAAGATAGCGGCATGAGCCTGAACAACAGCAGATCCCTTGGCTGCAAGGAAGCAGACACACACAAGCTCAGCAAGGCAGGGGGAGCGACGTCATCAGAGTAAGAGGGCCATTTGCTCCCTGAACTCCTCTCTTATCAGACCAATGAAAGATCCAGTCTACAATTTAATCAGCACAGTTCATGTCTGTATCCTCACCTTTTACTAGAGCAGGATTCCCACACTTGGGTCTCCGGTTCTTTCTGGACTACAACTCCCATCACCAGCAGCTAGCAATCGTATGGGATGATGGGAACTGTAGTCCAAAAACAGCTAGAGACCCAGGCACTAGAGAATCTAGGGCAACTGTTTTCCTAACACAGGCATTTTTTACATTTCTGTGCAAATATATCTTAAAGGTAAAGGTACCCCTGACTGTTAAGTCCAGTCGCGAATGACTCTGGGGTTGTTGCGCTCATCTCGCTTTATTGGCCACGGGAACCGGCGTTTGTCCGAATAAAGCTTAAAGGTCATGTGGCCAGCATGACTAAGCCGCTTCTGGTGAACCAGAGCAGCACACAGAAACGCCGTTTACCTTCCCGCCGGAGCGGTACCTATTTATCTACTTGCACTTTGACGTGCTTTCGAACTGCTAGGTTGGCAGGAGCAGGGACCGAACAACGGGAGCTCACCCTGTTGGGGGGATTCGAACCACCAACCTTCTGATGGCAAGGCCTAGGCTCTGTGGTTTAGATCACAGCGCCACCCACGTCTTAAAAACTGCATATAAAACAGAATTCAGTTTTTAGCATTGACTGCTGGATGAGGTTGGATTTCCTCTTGGGGTCTGGGGTTAATCAGCTCTCTGCCCAGGAATTCCCAGGAATGGCTTGTGCCTTGTCATGGGAAGTGCAGGCATTTTAGTGAATGACAGACATATTGGAGGGGAACAAACGACAGTTTCCTAACAAGGCAGCACTGAAAGGGGCATGAACAACAGGCATCCATTGGAGAAGATGGGTTAAGTTTGCTGGACTATTACATGCACTATCAGGTATTTCACCAGCAGAGTTCATTTCTCAAATATTGGCTTTCACTAGACTATGCAACAGGGAAACTGTCTCGCTAACACACATGTATTCTTAAATGTTTGACTGCTCTTCTGTGCAAAACTGATGTATCTAAAAATTGTATTTAAAACACAATTTGGTTATGTGTGCTGGATGAGGTTGCATCTTCTTCCTTTGCCAGATTATCAGATAAACAGATACCTGCACATAGCTGCATAGTGGATTTCACATTTCCAGAATAGGAGGGGGGATGTTTACGGGAAATACTAGTGGAGGGGAGGACACACAGCACAAATACATCCCATCAGGAACCGGCCACTGCCTGGGTATTTCGGAGACATAAAATTGAAAGCCCTCATATGCAGATGAAGGTGAAGAAACACACACCCTGAAACCTTTTAACCTGCTAACACTCTAGACACAGGCTGGAAAATCAATGCATCTTCAATACTGTTCTCTCTTGACCAAAGCTGTCATGGACTTTGAAGACACTCGAACTCAGAACGCAAGGGAGAAGTGTGCTAAGAGGAAGGCACGCTTGGCAAATCCACATCATGATCAACTCCCGCCCGGGAAGCAATGTCCCCACTGTGGAAGGATGTGTGGGTCCAGAATTGGCCTCCACAGTCACTTATGGACTCATTGTTAAAAAGGTGTTTATGGAAGACAATCTTACTTGGCCACGAGTTATCACCAAAGAATAAGAATCTCTCTATTGACTGCGTATTGAGGCTTATTATACAGTATATGTTTTTCAACAGCATTTCTTCATTAGAGGTGTGATCTGAGGGGCTGTACTCTCATTGCAAAGATCTACTTTACATACGTCAACAGAATACCAGCGAATGCATTTGTGTCTATGAAAAATATCAGATCAATTCACACCAGATTAAGAAATATTGGGGGTGGGGTGGGGAAATTCAAGCAACGCTATATACAAGTGATGAATACAAGGGAAATAATGCATGGGAAATAAAACAGAATTTTTGTTGTTGTTGTTGTTCAGTCGTTCAGTCGTGTCCGACTCTTTGTGACCCCATGGAGCAGAGCACGCCAGGCACACCTATCCTTCACTGCCTCTCGCAGTTTGGCCAAACTCATGTTAGTAGCTTCGAGAACACTGTCCAACCATCTCATCCTCTGCCGTCCCCTTCTCCTTGTGCCCTCAATCTTTCCCAACATCAGGGTCTTTTCTAGGGAGTCTTCTCTTCTCATGAGGTGGCCAAAGTACTGGAGCCTCAACTTCAGGATCTGTCCTTCTAGTGAGCACTCAGAATACAGAATACAGCTATGTAAATCTAACCCTGATCAGGAGAACAACCTACAACACGGCCACTAAAAGGAATAAAAATTCTAATGGAAGCAAATTCTAATTCTGAACACGATCATTGGCTTACTCTCTGTAGGAGTTATTTGATATGATTAAAGATCTTCCCACACTCCAACCTTTCTAAGATGTTTCACTTCTACAAGTTATTTATGGTTTAGGAAGGGAGCCCCTGTCACTGAAGTTCTTTCCATATGCCAAACATTTCTAAGATTTCCTCCCTCTATGAGTTATTTGGTGTCTAGTAAGGTGACTACTGGACCTGTAGCTTTTTCCACACTCTGAACATGAATATGGTTTCTCCCCTGTATGAGATCTTTGATGCAACGTAAGGGAGCTACTGCACCTGAAGCTCTTTCCACACTCTGAGCATGTATACGGTTTCTCTACAGTATGAGTTCTTTGATGCAACGTGAGCAGGCTACCACGACAGAAGCTCTTGCCACAATCCAAACATTTATAAGCTTTCTCCCCTGTGTGCACTCTTTGATGCAACGTAAGGGTGCCATTCTGTCTGAAGCTCTTTCCACACTCCAAACATGTGTATCGTTTCTCCCCTATATGAATTTTTTGATGCCGGGAAAAGGAGTCGATGCGACTGAAGCTGTTGCCACATTCCCAGCATTCATAAGGTTTGCTGCCTCGATGAGTCTGTTGATGTCTAGTAAGCCCATTGCTGCGAGTGAAGCTCTTTCCACACTCAGAACACGTATGCGGTTTCTCCCCCGTATGAATTCGTAGATGCGACTTAAGGGCACCACTCTGACGGAAGCTCCTTCCACACTTGGAACATGTATACGGTTTCTCCTCTGTATGAGTTCTTTGATGCGAGGTAAAGCTACCAATGTGATTGAAGCTCTTTCCACACTCTGAACATGTATAAGGTTTCTCCCCTGTATGAATTCTTCGGTGGTTAGTAAGGGTACCACTGTGACTGAAGCTCTTTCCACACTTGGAACATGTATACGGTTTTTCCCCTGTATGAGTTCGTTGATGCAAGATAAGGGCACTACTGTGACTGAAGCTCTTTCCACATTCCAAACATTTATACGGTTTCTCCCCTGTATGAGTTCGTTGATGCGAAGTAAGCTGCTCACACCGACTGAAGCTCTTTCCACACTCGGAACATGTATACGGTTTCTCTCCTGTGTGTACTCTTTGATGTGTGGTCAGAGTTGAGGGACGATCAAATCTCTTTCCACACACTGTACATTCATGCTTTTTCTCCTCTCTGCGAATTTGATTTTCACCACCCTGAGACGTACTGGATTTATGCTCCTGCTTCTGCTTTCGTCTCCCCTCTCGCCTGCTGCCTCCATCTTGAACCCTCAGCTTCCTTTGCTCCTCCTCCTCTTTGGATCCTTTTGGTGACACTTCTGATTGCTCCCCTTCTGCCAGCATCCCTTCAGCATCTCCTGATGGAATAAAAAGGCAAACTGATGAAATGCTAAAGTAGCGTCTTTATTCAGTAGATTTAGTCAGGACAGAGAGATCCAGTTCCCAGGGCCTTCTGGTAGTTCCCTCACTGCACAAAGTGAAGTTACAGGGAATGAGGCATAGGGCCTTCTTGGTAGTGGTGCCCACCCTGTGGAATGCCCTCCCATCAGTTGTCCAATAAATAACTATGCCAAGTATAGGGAAGTCTTAAATGCTTAATGTTTTATTATCCTTTTATATTTGTTACAAGCCAGCTAGAGTGGCTGGGGCAACTCAGCCAGATCCGTAGGGTACAAATAATGAAAGTATTAATGCTGGTATTATTATTTATTGAGTTTATATAATCAGAATAAGAACAACAACCCAATAATACCCCCCCCCCAAAAAAGAGTCACGTTTGAAAAAGGCTATAGGATGTCAAACATATCAAAAACCTGGTTAAAAAGGAACATCTTTGCATGGCACCTAAAGGTGTATACCGCTTTATGGATCTATGACCTATGCTGTGCAGGGCCACCCAAGTTGGACAGGTCAGCCGAGAGTTTAGACTAAATGTGATCAGGGAACGAGGCAGAGGGCCTTCTTGGTAATGGTGCCCACCCTGTGGAACACCCTCCCATCAGTTGTCAAATAAATAACTATGCAACTTTTAGAAGACATCTGAAGGCAGCCATGTATGGGGAAGTTTTTTAAGTTTTATGTTTTATTATCACATATAATAATGTTCAAGTGTCCCTGCGTCCACTGTGTGTCAGTGGAACTGCGCGAGTGCGCATGTCCCACAGGGACGCACGGATTGGAGAGCTCTACTTCCCCCCCCCAACAGGGATGCAGGCATTGGGAGCGGCCGGAGAGGGGGGCGTGTCCGGGAGGCAGCGGCGGCGCACGCGCGTTGTCAGTTGCGACAGCGCCACCGCCTTGCACGGATGTCTCCCTCGCCTCCCCGTCTCTCCAGCCTGTCAGCTGCAGTCAGCCGCCAGCCTCTGCCGCCTCCTGCCGCCTCCTCCTCTAGCGCCCGTTAATGTAACGGGCTACCTTCAACTAGTGCTTTTATATTTGTTAGAAGCCAGCTAGAGTGGCTGGGGCAACCCAGTCAGATCCGTGGGGTAGAAATAATGAAAGTATTGGTGCGGGTATTATTATTTATTGAGTTTATATACTGCCCTATACCCGGAGGTCTCAGCATGGTTCACAGAAAAGATCACATCATATATAATCAAAATAAAAACAACAACCCAATAATACCTCATCCCAAAAAAAAGAGTCACATTTGAAAAAGGCTATAGGATGTCAAACATATCAAGCAAAAACCTGGTTAAAAATGAACATTTTCCCATGGCACCCAAAGGATCAATGACTTGTCGTGGTGAAGGGGCTTGAATAACTCAGAGAAGCTATGACCTATGCTGTGCAGGGCCACCCAAGATGGACAGGTCAGCCGAGAGTTTAGACCAGGGATCAGCAAACGTACCGGACCTCGGGCGGTACCTCCAGCACCTATCGTGTGGCGGGCCGGAGAACGGGGGACTGTGCACCCATACGCGTCCGCACACAATATTTCCTGCGCATTTCCGGGTCGGAGGAAATAGCTTGTGCACCGGAAATAGCTTGTGCGCATGCACACGGGCCTCCTCCGACCCGGATGTGCACCAGAAATGGTGCAGGCGGCAGCAGAGGGCGGCGGTCCTCATCGCAGGCTAGATAATTGAGCCCCTCGGGCCGTATCCGGCCCGCTGGCCATAGTTTGGAGATCTCTGGTTTAGATTAAATGTGATCCACCTGGGGAAGGAAATGGCAACCCACTCAAGTATTTTGCCATGAAAGCTCCATGGACATGAAAAAGGAGAAGCTTCGAGAGGAGAGTGAGAGTTTCCAAGACATGTTCTGGTTCTTGGGGTCATGGAGAGTTGGACACGATTAAGATGACTAAACAACAACAAAGGTGTATAAGGAAGGGGCCAGGCGAACTTCCCTGGGGAGAGCATTCCACAGTCAGGGAGCCACTGCACAGAAGGCCGTGTTCTTGTGTTGCCACCCTCTGGACCTCTTGAGGAGGAGGCACACAAAGAAGGGCCTCAGAAGAGGATCTCAGGGTCCGGGTAGGTTCATATGGAAAGAAGCAGTCCTTGAAGTACTGTGGTCCTGAGCCATTTAAGGCTTTATAGGTCAAAACCAGCACTTTGAATTCGGCCCGGAAACTAACTGGTAGCCAGTGCAGTCAGACCAGGATGGGTGTAATATGCTCAAACCGCCTTGCTCTGGTGAGCAACCTGGCCGCTGAATTCTGCTGAAGTTTCCAAACTGTCTTCAGAGGCAGCTCTACGTATAACGCATATCTACTGTATTTTTCGCTCCACAAGACGCACCTAGTTTTTAGAGGAGGAAAGCCCTGCTTTTTTTGAGGATCAGCTCAAAGTGGTGTAGTTTTATTTACAACTAGCTGACCCAGCCACGCGTTGCTGTGGATTTCTTTGTGAAATGGAAATGGCCCCCCACATTTCCCACCGCCTCTCAGTCTTTCTCCCTCCGTTTTATTTTGTTTGGCTTCCCACAGTCCCCCCCCCCACTGGTTATTCCGACGAAATGCGACCTACCTCCACTCAGTCTTTCTCCCTCGGTTTTATTTTGTTTGGCTTCCCACTACAGTATTTTGCCATGAAAGCCCCATGGACATAAAAAATGAGAAGCTTTGAGAGGAAAGTGAGAGTTTCCAAGGCATGCTCTGGTTCATGGGGTCATGGAGAGTTGGACACGACTAAGACAACTAAACAACAACAGAAGTATATAAGGAAGGCGCCAGGCGAACTTCCCTGGGGAGAGCATTCCACAGATGGGGAGACACTGTAGAGAAGGCCCTGTTCTTGTGTTGTCACCCTCCAGACCACTTGAGGAGGAGGCCCATGAAGAAGGGCCTCAGAAGATGAACTCAGGGTCCGGGTAGGTTCATATGGGAAGAGGCGGTCCTTGAGGTATTGCGGTCCTTTTTAGGTCAAAACCAGCACTTTGAATTGGGCCCGGAAACTAATCGGTAGTCAGTGCAGTCGGACCAGGATGGGTGTGAGATGCTCAAACCGTCTTGCTCCAGTGAGCAACCTGGCTGCCGAATTCTGCACCAGCTGAAGTTTCCGAACCGTCTTCAGAGGCAGCCCTATGTCTAACACATTGCAGTAATCTAACCTTGAAGTTCCCAGAGCATAGACAACAGTAGCTAGGCTATCCCTGTCCACATAGGGGCGTAGCTGGGCCACCAGCCAAAGCTGATGAAAGGCACTCTGGGCCACTGAGGCCACCTGAGCCTCGAGCGACAGTAAAGGACCCATGAGGACCACCTGTCTACGAACCTGCTCTTTCAGAGGAAGTGTAACCGCATCATGAGCAGGTGACCTCCCAGCCATCTGGTCTAGGGAACCACCCACTAACAATGCCTCCGTCTTATCTGGACTGAGCTTCAGTTTGTTGGCTCTCATCCAGTTCATTACCAAAGCAAGACACAAGTCCAGCATTTCCACTGCCTCACCTGACAAAAGGTTCTCTCCTTCTCCATCTCCAACCGCCTGCCTGCCTCCCCCCACCCCCAAGCTGAGCAAGCCCCAATCCCTCTCCAGCTCCATCCATCCATCCATCCATGTCCCCATCTCCACTCCCCTGGAACTCACCAGATCTCTCAGAGGTCCCTGGGGGGGAATGCTCAGAGGTTGTGGGGAGGGATGCAGGAGACAACCTGACCAGGTCAACCGTCCATCTTCCCCCTTGCATCCTTGCTAGGTTTGCAGGATTCGTCTCTTTCATCATTCCTGGGGTGTCGAGGAGCCAAAACAAGCTGCAGGGTCCTGGGAGAGAGGAAGAAGCAAAGGGAGCCTCAGAGGCCCTGCAGGGATTCTCCTGCCCCTGGAGAAGCACAAATGGGGCAGCCCCTCCCCAACAGAAGCCCCATTGCTAAACCTCTCCAGTGGTTCCAATTTCCTGTTTGCTCCTCCCCCCACTTCATAAGCCTGGCATGGTATTGTCAGTTTGCATTTCTTAGTGGAAAAAGGATTGATCTGATGTTTCAAGATTCTGGTTAATGCAGAGAAGCTGAGTACAGCTGGTTTAAATTGACTCTCATCTCTTCTGCAAAGATCATGCTTAGTATAAACGTATGAACAGAAGGAGCCTAAGGAGCCTGAGGAACCTACTCAGGGTCCGGGTAGGTTCATATGGAAAGAAGCAGTCCTTGAAGTATTGTGGTCCTGAGCCATTTAAGGCTTTATAGGTCAAAACCAGCACTTTGAATTGGGCCCGGAAACTAGTTGGTAGCCAGGGCAGTCAGACCAGGATCACTGTAAAAGGATCCTTTTGCACTGTAAAAGGAGCCTATTTGGTGTCCTTTTACAGAAATTGGAACCACTGGAGAGGTGTAGCAGGATCACTAAAAGTCAGCATGGGTTTCTGAAAAATAAGTCATGTCAGACTAATCTGATCTCATTTTTTGACAGAATTACAAGCCTGGTAGACGAAGGGAACACTGTGGATGTAGTCTATCTTGATTTCAGCAAGGCCTTTGACAAGGTGCCCCATGATATTCTTGTAAAGAAGCTGGTAAAATGCGGGCTAGACAATGCTACCATTCAGTGGATTTGTAACTGGCTGACTGACCGAACCCAAAGGGTGCTCATCAATGGCTCCTCTTCATCCTACAGAGAAGTGACTAGTGGGGTGCCACAGGGTTCTGTCTTGGGCCCAGTCTTATTCAACATCTTTATCAATGACTTGGATGATGGGCTTGAGGGCATCCTGATCAAGTTTGCAGATGACACCAAATTGGGAGGGGTGGCTAATACCCCAGAGGACAGGATCACACTTCAAAATGACCTTAACAGATTAGAGAATTGGGTCAAAGCAAACAAGATGAATTTTAACAGGGAGAAATGTAAAGTACCAGACTTGGGCAAAAAAAATGAAAGGCACAAATACAGGATGGGTGACACCTGGCTTGAGAGCAATACATGTGAAAAGGACCTAGGAGTCTTGGTAGACCACAAACTTGACATGAGTCAACAGTGTGATGCAGCAGCTAAAAAGCCAATGCAATTCTGGGCTGCATCAATAGGAGTATAGCATCTAGATCAGTGATGTCTAACCCTGACACTCCAGATGTTTTGGGACTACAACTCCCATCATCTCTGACCACTGGTCCTGTTAGCTAGGGATGATGGGAGTTGTAGTTCCAAAATATCTGGAGTGTCAAGGTTAGCCATCACTGATCTAGATCAAGGGAAGTAATAGTACCACTGTATTCTGCTCTGGTCAGACCTCACCTGGAATACTGTGTCCAGTTCTGGGCACCACAGTTCAAGAAGGATACTGACAAGCTGGAACGTGTCCAGAGGAGGGCAACCAAAATGGTCAAAGGCCTGGAAATGATGCCTTTTGAGGAACGGCTTAGGGAGCTGGGTATGTTTAGCCTGGAGAAGAGAAGGTTAAGGGGTGATATGATAGCCATGTTCAAATATATAAAAGGATGTCATATAGAAGAGGGAGAAAGATTGTTTTCTACTGCTCCAGAGAAACAGACACGGAGCAATGGATTCAAACTACAAGAAAGAAGATTCCACCTAAACATTAGAAAGAACTTCCTGACAGTAAGAGCTGTTCAACAGTGGAATTTGCTGCCAAGGAGTGTGGTGGAGTCTCCTTCTTTGGAGGTCTTTAAGCAGAGGCTTGACAGTCACCTGTCAGGAATACTTTGATGGTGTTTCCTGCTTGGCAGGGGGTTGGACTGGATGGCCCTTGTGGTCTCTTCCAACTCTATGATTCTATGATTCTATGACTGTAATATGCTCAAACCACCTTGGTCTGGTGAGCAACCTGTGTAGGAGTCACAGTTTTAGAGTGTGGGAATTATAGTTTCAGTGATATGGTGCTGGCAATCCACACCTATAGAGTTAGTGGAAAAGTACAGCACTGGCATACCATGCTGACCTAGGGACCTAGGTCAGGCACACTGGTTGGGGGCGGTCAGAACCAGAAAGATCAGGATATACTGGATCTAACAGGATCAGCCAGGGCACAGCTAGGGAGAACAATAGGAGGGTGGTGGAAAAACCCCTCAAGAGGTTGGAAGGTGAGCAGGGAGGGGCTGCCTACATGAGGAGCAGCACATCCACAATGGCGGAGTTTTGGGGTGTCGCCTACTTCCTGTATCTGTCAAATGTACCACTTGTTGCACTATGCTAATGACCCATACCATATTTGGCTATAAGAGTTGCCTCTGCGAGGCTAATCATTAACCTGTCAGTGGGCTGTCAATAAATAGGGGGCTCTCGCTGAGCTCGAGGTCGCTCTCGCATAATCGCATTCTGTTGTCCAGATCTCTTGTGTTCATCACCTCCGCAAACCTGGTCACTGAATTCTGCACTAGCTGAAGTTTCCAAACTGTCTTCAGAGGCAGCTCTATGTATAACACATATCAATATCTAACCTTGAAGTTCCCTGAGTATAGGCAACGGTAGATAGGCTATTGCTGTCCAGATAGGGGTGTAGCTGGGCCACCAGCCCAAGGTGATGGAAGGCACTCCAGGCCACCTGAGCCTCGAGCGACAGCAAATAATCCAGGAGTACCGCAAGCTACGAACCTGCTCCTTCAGAGGAAGTGTAACCTCATCAAGAGCAGGGGACCTTGCAGCCATCTGCTCTAGGGAACCACCCACTAACTGAGCCTCACTCTTATCTGGAGTGAGCTTCAATTTGTTGGCTCTCATCCAGTCCATTACCAAGGCAAGACACTGATCCAGCACTTCCACTGCCTCACCTGCAGATAGAAAGGAGAAACAGAGCTGAGTGTCATCAGCATACTGCTGACAACGTACTCCACACCTCTGGATAAACCCTCCCAGCGATTTCATGTAGATGTTAAAAAACATGGGGGATAGGATTGGGCCCTGTAGAACCCCACATTGAAGGTTCCATGGGCTGAAATGCATTCCCCAAGTAACACCCTCTGGGAACGACCATCCAAGTAGGACTGGCACCAAAGCAGTGCCACCCACCCCCAGTTCAGAGAATCGCTCCAGAAGGATACCATGGTCGATGGTATTGAAATACGCTGAGAGGTTGAGAACAATTAACAGTGACACATTTCCCTTGTCTCTTTCATGACAGAGGTCATCATACTGGGCGACCAAAGCAGTTTCTGTGCCAAAACCAGGGCTAAACTCTGACTGAAATGGATGCAGAAAATCAGTTTATTCCAAAAGCACCTGGATCTGGTTTATCACCACTTGCTCCAGAACCTTCCCCAGGAAAGGGAGATAAGCCAGTGGCCAGTAGTTAATTCAGTTTTCTGAATCCAGGGAAAGTTTGTTAAGGAGTGGTTTTACCACTGCCTCCTTCAAATGGCATTTCCGGACGCTACTCTGGTTCGCCAGAAGCGGCTTAATCATGCTGGCCACATGACCCGGAAGCTGTCTGCGGACAAACGCCGGCTCCCTCGGCCTATAGAGCGAGATGAGCGCTGCAACCCCAGAGTCGTCTGCGAGTGGACCTAACAGTCAGTGGTACCTTTACCTTTACCTTCAAACATGCAGGGACCACCCCCTCTTGTAAAGAAGCACTGATCATCTCCCTGGCCCAGACAGCTGTTCCCTCCTGCTGGTTTTTATCAGTCAGGAGGGGCAAGGGTCTAGAGTTGAAATGGTCACCCTGACTGATCCGAGCACCTTGTCCATATCCTCAGGCTTTACCAACTGAAAAAACTCGTCCAACACAACAGGACTAGACTGTGCCCTGGACACCCCATGAGATTCATTTGCTGTAACAGCCGAGTCAAGGTCTTGGTGGATGCAAGCAATTTTATCTTCAGAATCCTTTGCAAACAACTCATAGCAAGCTACCGCTGGTTCTACCACCTGTACAACCCAGAAAAGCTCTGCTGGACGACATAATGAGGATGCAATGGAGGCAGAAAACTATGCCTTCTTTGCTGCCTTCACTGCCACTAGGTAGGCTTGATAATGAGCCCTTACCAGTGTTCGGTTGCATTCATTCGGCTCTTTCCTCCACTGTATTGTAAGCTATACTTTAATTAAATGGGGGTTTTTTGTTTTCATTTTTTTTCTATTACGTTTTATTGTAATTTATATTTTGTGTTCGCCACCCTGAGCCCGGTCCTGGCCAGGGAGGGCGGGACATAAATAAAATTATTATTATTATTAATGCTTAGGGGTTTGCCTTGACCCCAAGCCCTATGGAGAGACCAAGGAAGGTCACCCACCTGCCCAAGTTGGCCTGCAGGGAGGAGAGGAGGAGAAAGATCTGCCCTTCCAATGGGAAAAGATGTCCTACCCACATACAAAGGGGAAAGACCTATAAATGCATTATTTTAGCGGAATTATATACAGAATGCATCAATTGTGGGAAATGTAAATATTATGGGAAATATCCTTTGAAAAAGCGTGTGTATTAGGAGACACAGGGAAAAAAACTTACGTTGAAACGGTTTGCGTAATAGGGTCTTTTTTAATCCTTCCCGCAGCACCCCCACTCCCCGCCCCCTTATAATACATAATAATATGACGTACCTCCAGCGCTTCCGCGAGGAAGGACAGCCGCCGCCATAACCAGAATCTCCCTCGGGGAAGCGGAAGCTCCTATTCTCCCCTCAGTCTCTCCCCCCCCCCCGTCCGCTCTAGGACTCTCCGCTCTTTCGCCGCTGCTCTTAACCGTTTCGGAGCCGAGCTGCAGGAGCCTCTGGGCTGCTCCGGGCAGAGAGCGAGGAGAGGCGCTCGCCTCGCCTCCGGAAAGCCCCGCAGGATCAGCTGCACGGGCGCCCCAAAACGTTTCCTAAGCTATTCTTAATATATATATATATTATTTTCAATTTTCAAAAATTTTCCTTTTTGTATATACATATCTAATCCAAATTGGTACAAATAATAAATTATTATTATTATTATTATCGATTACTGCCCCCCCCCGTTTCAAACCCCCCCCCTTTTATTCTCCTGGCATATAATTATATTTATCCATTCTTCTTTTATTGGGACCTTGTCTTCTTTCCACATCTGGGCTAGTAGCATTCTGGGCGCCGTAGTTGCATAAATAATCTCTTTTGCTTCCTTGGCAATTCTTCTCGTATTACACCTAGTAAAAAAACCTCTGGTTTTTTAACAAACATAATTTTAAACATTTTTTAAAGTTCATCTATATCATTTCCCAGGACGCTTAGGGCTTGCCAATCAGATGGTCGGCGGTTCAAATCCCCGCGACGGGGTGAGCTCCCGTTGCTCAGACCCAGCTCCTGCCAACTTAGCAGTTCCAAAGCACGTCAAAGTGCAAGTAGATAAATAGGTACCGCTCCAGCAGAAAGGTAAACGGTGTTTCCGTGCGCTGCTCTGGTTCGCCAGAAGCGGCTTTGTCATGCTGGCAACATGACCTGGAAGCTGTACGCCGGCTCCCTCGGCCAATAAAGCAAGATGAGTGCTGCAACCCCAGAGTCATCTGTGACTGGACCTAATGGTCAGGGGTCCCTTTACATCATTTTCCAGAAACCCTTTACTTCTTATATTTCTCCCATACTTGGTAAATTTATTTTCTTATAAGGTGGTTCTGGAATCCCTTGTGTACCTTTGTTTTCTCATACCATAAGTAAGCATGCCAACCAAACCTATTAAACATGTCCTTCCAGATCTGATACCTCAGTATTGTTTAACTGTATCAATTCCCGTAGCCAGCAGAGACAGGACGCTTCATAATATAACTTTAAAGCCAGCAGGGAAAATCCACCTCTTTGTTTTAAATCTGTTAATAATTTATACTTTATTCTAGATTCCCCCCCCCCCGCCAGATAAATTTAGTCAGAAAGTTGTTTATTTCCTTGACATCTGAAGGGAGGGCGTTCCACAGGGCGGGCGCCACTACCGAGAAGGCCCTCTGCCTGGTTCCCTATAACTTCACTTCTCACAGCGAGGGAACCGCCAGAAGACCTTCAGAGCTGGACCTCAGTATCCAGGCTGGAGATGGAGACGCTCCTTCAGGTATACAGGGCCAAGGCCATTTAGGGCTTTAAAGGTCAGCACCAACACTTTGAATTGTGCTCGGAAACATACTGGGAGCCAATTTTCAGGTATTTCAGGACTGGTGTCGATGTTATGATTTTTGTCCAAGCCGAGCAGCATGCAGCTGCAGTGAGGATAGTTTCACTTTTGGCTGTTTCACCGAGCCGTGAGAAAGCTGCCTTATCTTTTCCTACATGGAATGTTTATGTTTTACTATACTGTTGTAATTCTTGCTTTTGGGCTTACTCTTCTAGCTAGACCTTGAGCTGGAAAGATGTCTTTACGGCAGCCTTGCCTAATGAGCTGGCAGCAGAGATTTTCTCTGCACTATTCCTACGATAAATAGTTTTAGCCTTATTTATGGCTTGTGTGTGTTGTTCTTCATGCTGGGAACAATCACATTACTGCGCCACCGGACTCTCTGTAGCCAGGGATGTGCGCACACGGCTGTGCTCTGGCTTTGGGGCAGTCTCACAAACTGCCCCAGGCGGGGTATATGCTGACAGTCATATGGTTCTGGCAGCCACTCCTAGTCACCAATCTGGGAAGTAAGTCTTTTCCCTACTGATGAGTGACATTTCATTCTGATGCTGGGGGAATCTCCTCCCTTTGGGGTCCCTGGCTCTATTCTGCCAGATGATAGGCAGGTAAAACTGGCCCTAACACTAACCTGTCATCCACAGCAGTAACCAGAGGAGGAATGACTGCTGGGACGAGCAGAGAAAAGAAATGCCTCGGTGCATCTGCAGCAACACAACCGGACGCCTCCATCTTCCCAAGCTGCAACAAAACATCTCACCTGTATCGGTCTCTAGAGGCACAGCATGTGCCGTAAGTCTTCAACGGCTTGACCTTATCACCAAAGGCGCACACCTCCATTGTCTCGCGGGACAGACAGATGCCAACCAACCCCTTGATTGTTTGTGGGGGGGTTTTAAACCACTCAAAGCGATTAAAAAAACAACGAATCAAACAACGAAATTATCTGTTAAAAACAACTAGGTATTTTAAACATTCAAAAAACAATTAAATTCAACGGTATGCTAAAACACAGATTAAAACACATTATCCGGGTAGGCTTGGCTAAACAAAAACTGTTTTCGGGAGCTGCCAAAAAGGGTACAGGGACGGCAGCTGCCCGATCTCAATCGGCAGCGAGTTCCAAAGTGTGGGTGTTGCCATGGTAAAATACATATATTTTTTTACAAATGTGGAATGAATTTTATGGGGCATGTGCAACAGCACCAGCTCCGCAGATCAAAGTGGTCAATGGTTATATATGGGGTAAGACGATCTCTCAGATAAACTCATCTCAACCTCAACCCAGCAGAGCAGGCACGGGGGTCCTTAGCCACGGGGGCCAAATCCAGCCCTTCAGACCCTCAGAACTCTCCCTGGTCCAAACATCTTCAGCCACACCTCTCACCAGCCCTGCTTTGGGCAATTTCCTTACATTTAACATTTTATTCTTTCTCGAGGCTGCTTTCCTCAAAGCATGCAGGTTCTGGCCGGCTTCAAGACACCAGCGCTTTGGTAAATTTTATTTAACACTGGACACTGAGGTCCAGCGCCGAGGGCCTTCTGGCAGTTCCCTCACTACGAGAAGCCAAGTTACAGGGAACCAGGCAGAGGGCTTTCTCAGTAGTGGCACCCGCCCTGTGGAACGCCCTCCCTTCAGATGTCAAAGAGAACAACAACTACCAGACCTTTAGAAGACATCTGAAGGCAGCCCTGTTTAGGGAGGCTTTTAATGTTTAATAGATTATTGTATTTTAATGTTTTGTTGAAAGCCGCCCAGAGTGGCTGGGGAAACCCAGCCGGATGGGCGGGGTATAAATAATAAATTATTATTATTATTATTAACCCTTTTCTTCAGCCTCCTCAGATGAAAAGTACAGGCTTACCCTCCCCCCTGCATTTATTTAGGGATGCCATATTTCAAAAAGTGACAATCCGTATTTCCCCGGACATTTCAGTGCTTTCCACCCGGTCACCGTTGCCGGTGGCCAAATTCCGGATGTATGCCAACCCTAATTTATTTCCATTACAATATGTCAGTATTGTAATGGCTCATTCTCACCTTGCATAATATTGCGGGTTGCCTTTAATTAATTGATGTATGAGTATGGGAACTATTTAAATGTCTCTCTTCTCTCTCTCTGCTCCTCTGCTGAAGAAGATGGATGTGAGAGTTGTCTTGCTGTTTTGTTATTTGCTTTATAAATAAAGCCTTTGATGTTACTACTGTATTCCAACCACAGTTGCTTCTGCTGCATTCTGCTGTAAAGGACTGAGTTTACTGTCTGCAAACGGGCGTTTAATGCTCACACACTATACCATCTTGTAGTCACAAGAGGGCATTTTCTGTACGGTAAAGGTAAAGGGACCCCTGACCATTAGGTCCTGTCGCGTCCGACTCTGGGGTTGCGGCGCTCATCTCGTTTTATTGGCCGAGGGAGCCGGCGTACAGCTTCCGGGTCATGTGGCCAGCATGACTAAGCTGCTTCTGGCGAATCAGAGCAGCACACGGAAACGCCCTTTACCTTCCCGCCAGAGCGGTTCCTATTTATCTACTTGCACTTTGATGTGCTTTCGAACTGCTAGGTGGGCAGGAGCTGGGACCGAGCAACGGGAGCTCACCCCGTCGCAGGGATTCGAACTGCCGACCTTCTGATCAGCAAGCCCTAGGCTCTGTGGTTTAACCCACAGAGCCACCTGGGTCATTTTCTGTGGCATTTTCTGTGGCAGCCCCTAAATTGAGAAACTCCCTCCCCACAGAGACATAACTGGCACCTTCGTTTTGGCAAACGCTGAAGATGCGCCTCTTACCGCTTCTGACGCGCGAGATGCCTATTTTTAGGACCCACCCTAAGTCGTTTTAAACTGTTTTTAATTTTGTGTTTTAATTGTTGTTACCCGCCCTGGGACCTGAGGGTAAAGGGCGAGCAGTCAGTTGCAATTGTCATCATTCTGACGGTAAGAAGGATATTTTTAAACAAGGTTGAGTAGCCAACTGTCAAGGATTCCTTCACAGTTATTCCTATATTGCAAGAGGTTGGTCTATATGAACCTCCCAACGCTACAGTTCTATTATCATCTACTGAAGGTGAACGGTAGAAAATCCGGGACGGGTAAGGAAGACCTTCTTCACACAGCACATAGCTAAACTACAGAATTCACTGCCACAAGATGTAGTACAATTAGATAAATGTGTTGAGGATAAGACTGCTAATGGCTACCATTCATGATAGATATATATTGCCTTCAGAATCAGAATTCTCATCACTTGGGAACAGAAGTGGGAGAGGGTGTCAACCTCACACCCTGCTTAATTATGCTTCCTACTGTTCTGACCCAACAGGGATCATATTTAGTCTTCCCACCAAGAACCCTTTAACACTCCATCAATGTTTTTAATGAATTCTTCCCAGTACGAATTATTGGATGCCCAGAAAGGATTTCATGCGTGCTTAAGCTTTTCCCACTCTTCACTTGATAGGGTTCTCCGCTTTGTGGATTCTTCAATGTCCACAGGTGTGCGTACATACGCAGAAGCTCTTCCCGCACCCCAAACATTTATATAGCTTCTCCCCAGTGTGAATTCTTTAATGGAAAGTGAGACGCGTGCTTCTACTGAAACGCTTTCCACATGCCATGCATTAATATTTCGTCACGAGAGTGAGTCATTTGATGTTTGGTCAGGATTCCACGTTGAATGAAGCTCTTTCCACACTCCAAGCACTGGTAGGGTTTCTCCCCTGTATGAGTTCTTTGATGGGTAGTCAGGATTCCACGCTGAATGAAGCTCTTTCCACACTCCAAGCACTGGTAGGGTTTCTCCCCTGTGTGAATCCGTTGATGAGAAGCAAGGCTTGATTTAACAGAAAACGTCATGCCACAGTCTGAACATTTATAGGGTTTCTCCCCCGCATGATTTTTTTGATGAGAAGAGAGGTATGTGCTCCTACTGAAGCTCTTTCCGCACTCCAGGCATTGATAGGGTTTCTCCCCTGTGTGAATTCTTTGATGAGAAGCAAGGTTTGGGCTTCGACTGAAACTCTTTCCACACTCCAAACAATTGTATGGTTTCTCCCCGGTGTGAGTTGTCTGATGGGAAGAAAGTTCCGGACTTGAACGGAAACTCTTTCCACACTCCAAACATTTATATGGCTTCTCTCCTGTGTGAATTCTCTGATGAGAAGTGAGATTCACCTTCTGACTGAAACTCTTTCCACACTCCAAGCACTGGTACGGTTTCTCTCCTGTGTGAATTCTTTGATGAGCAATGAGACCTGTTTTCCCACTGAAACTCTTTCCACACTCCAAGCATCCATATGGCTTCTCCCCTGTGTGAACTCTCTGATGACAAGTAAGGTTGGAACTGAAATGGAAGCTCTTCCCACACTCCAAGCATTGATATGGCCTGTCCCCTGTGTGGGTTCTCTGGTGAGAAGCAAGATTTACCTTTTGGCTGAAGCTCTTTCCACACTCGTAGCACTGATACGGTTTCTCTCCTGTGTGAGTTGTTTGATGGGCGATGAGGCCTGTTCTTACGCTGAAGCACTTTCCACACTGCAAGCACTGGTAGGGTTTCTCCCCTGTGTGAGTTGTTTGATGGGAAGAAAGTTCCGGACTCGAACGGAAGCTCTTTCCACACTCAAAGCATTTATATGGTCTGTCCCCTGTGTGGGTTCTCTGATGAGTATTGAGATTCACCTTCTGACTGAAGCTCTTTCCACACTCCAGGCATTTATATGGTCTCACACCTGTGTGAATACTTCGATGAGCAATGAGGCCCGTTCTCCCGCTGAAGCGCTTTCCACATTCCAGGCATCCATATGGCTTCTCCCCTGTGTGAACTCTCTGGTGGCAAGTAAGGTTGGAACTGAAATGGAAGCTCTTTCCACACTCCAAGCATTTATATGGTCTGTCCCCTGTGTGGGTTCTCTGGTGAGAAGTGAGGTTTACCTTCTGACTGAAGCTCTTTCCACACTCCGTGCACTTAAATGGTTTCTCCCCTGTGTGAGTCGTCTGATGGGAGACAAGGGCTGTTCTGCCGCTGAAGCTCCTTCCACATTCCAAGCATTTATATGGTTTCTCCCCTTTATGGGCTGTTCGGTGGGAAGGCAGTTCTGCATTTGAACCGAAGGTCTTTCCACGCTCCAGGCATTTATGCGATCTGTCCTCCACATGGGTTCTTTGGTGGGAAGTGAGATTTGAATTCTCTGTGAAGCTCTTTCCATACTCCAAGCACTGATATGGTTCCTCCACCGAGTGGATCAAACAGAAACTCTCTCCACAGTCCAGGCATTTATATGGTTTCTCTTCTGTGTCAATACTTTGATGGGCCATGAGGCCTGTTGTCACGCTGAAGCCCATTCCATACTCTAGGCTTACATATGGCTTCTCCTCTGTATGGGTTCTGAAATGGCAAGTCAGGTTGGAACTGAAATGGAAGCTCTTTCCACACTCCAAGCACTGATATGGTTTCTCCTCTGTTTCCCTCTGCATGGAAGGATTGTTCTTTTCCTGCCTCTCATCCATTTCTTCCTGAGCTGCAATTTCGTGGCAGTCAGTGTCCTGAGAGGCAGAGGCTTCTTCCCTCATCTTCTGATTTGCTTCGGTTTTCCTTCTCTGCTGTTCCCTCTTCTTACATGTGTCTCTTTCCAGGGACCTCCTGGGAGAGTCTCCCTTTTCCTCGTTGTCCCATTCATCACCTGCTGCAACAGAGGTGGAAAATCGGTCAGAAATGGAGCCTCAAATCATAGAACAACTCAACAGTTGTGATAAGGGCTGAAAAGACTTAAGAGGGAATGTTTTTGTATATGCCGTTATGTTTTGGCTCCCGAACGCCACAAATCCAGAAGTTTCTGGTTTGCGAACATCCAAACGTTCCGACTGAGTGTAGGAAGCTCCTGCAGCCAATCGGAAGCCGCGCCTTGGTTTTCGAACATTTTCGGAAGTCAAACAGACTACCGGAATGGATTCCATTCGAGAACCAAGGTACGACTGTAATAAAATTATTATTATTATTATTATTATTATTAGTATCATCATCATCATTTTAGCACAGGGAGAGGGAGCCTGCTCCAAACCTCCAAACGTCACTGGACGTAACCAGAATTATTAATGTAACCAGAATTACCCAATGTTACCAGAATTATTAATACTATTACAGTGGTACCTTGGGTTATATACGCTTCAGGTTACATACTCTGCTAACCCAGAAATAACGCTTCAGGTTAAGAATTTTGCTTCAGGATAAGAACAGAAATCGTGCTTTGGTGGTGCAGCGGCAGCGGGAGGCCCCATTAGCTAAAGTGGTGCTTCAGGTTAAGAACGGACCTCCGGAACAAATTAAGTACGTCACCAGAGTTACCACTGTATTAGCAAACAGTTTGTTAGATTTGCTTCCTGCCTTTCCTCCCAAAGGAGCCCAGAAAAGCAAACAGCAAAATGTTAAAACAGCCCAATTTAAAAATTGAATTTTAAAAAGAAACATATTTAAAGTGTTTAAAAACCATTCAATACAGTCAAAAGAACATTTGGAATACCTGACAACAATCACATACCCCCAGAGTTATTACTTTCGTGGTTGCTATGGCCAGTATCTCTCAGCCATCGAACTCCTGGGTAAACAGGAATGCTGTTAACTTTCTCCCGAAGATCAGTAACGGAGACAGCTGCGTCTCACTCAGGAGGGCATTCCACAGAGGGGGAGCCAGCACCGAGAAGCTCCTGCCAGAAATAATTGTGGACTAGGCAGCACCATGGCCAAAGGTGAAGGGAAGAGGGAGTTGTAATCTAGGAACGTTTAGTAGACCACAGCAGGTTGCCTACACCTTTCCTCAAAACATCCTGGGAGCTGTAGTTTCTTAAGGGCTCTGAGAGTGGTTAGGTGATCCCCTATTTAATAATAATAACAGTAATAGTAATATTTATACCCCACCCATCTGTCCGGGCCTCCCCAGCCACTCTGGGTGGCTCCCAACAGAATATTAAAAACACAATAAAACATCAAACATTAAAAACTTCCCGATACAGGGCTGCCTTCAGATGTCTTCTAAAAGTCAGATAGTTCTTTATTTCCTTGACATCTGATGGGAAGGCGTTCCACAGGGCGGGTGCCACTACCGAGAAGGCCCTCTGCCTGGTTCCCTGTAACCTCACTTCTCACAGTGAGGGAACCGCCAGAAGGCCCTCGGAGCTGGACCTCAGTGTCTGGGCTGAAAGATGGGGGTGGAGATGTTCCTTCAGGTATACTGGGCCGAGGTCGTTTAGGGCATTAAAGGTCAGCACCAACATTTTGAATTGTGCTCAGAAACATACTGGGAGCATGCAGGTCTTTCAAGACCGGTGTTATATGGTCTCGGCGGCCGCGCCCAGTCACCAGTCTAGCTGCCACATTCTGGATTAGTTGTACTTTCCGGGTCACCTTCAAAGGTAGCCCCACGTAGAGCACATTGCAATAGTCCATGCGGGAGATAACTAGAGCATGCACCACTCTGGCGAGACAGCCTGCGGGCAGGTAGGGTTTCAGCCTGCGTACCAGATGGAGCTGGTAGACAGCTGCTCTGGACTCAGAATTGACCTGCGCCTCCATAGACAGCTGTGAGTCCAAAATGACTATTCTACTCACAGAGCTACAATTCCCAGAGTCCTCTGGGAAGAAGGATTGACTGCTAAACCATTCTGGGAACTGTAGCACTGTGAAGGGAACAGGGGTCTCTCCTGACAACTCTCAGCGCTTATTTTTGTTCAGACAAGGTCTCCCTGCTGGATGGCATAGTCTCTCCGCTGTGTGTGTTTAAATTTATCTGTGATTCTATTCTGTGCTGTTTTTAAGCTGGGTTCTTTTTTTCTTAAAAATATATATATATAATTATGTACGTCCCCTAGTGACGTACATTTATTTAATGAGATCAAAAGATACCCCTTGACTGTAAGAGAGAAAAACCTCAAAGCATTTTACCGAAAGAATAAAACAATGGGGAGATGCGGTTAGCAGCAAGAATGATGGGTGACAACTGAACATTAAAGAAGAAATGATGCAGCTATGGGAGGATAAGATAGATAAGATAATTTATTTATTGTCATTGCGCAAGTACAAGCACAACGCTATACAAGTGCAACGGAATTGCATGCCATCCTGTAAAAACCAGAAAGCAAAAGAAAAAAACAGCACAAAAAACACACACACCAAAAAAAGCCACACATGCACACACACACACATACACTCATCACAACTCTCCAAGGTCATATTATCTGGTTACAGCATTTAAGATGGTTATAGCGTTTGGGTAGAAACTATTCTTCAATCTATTTGTTCTTGATCTAATTGTTCTATATCTCTTGCCCGAAGGCAGTGGTGCAAAAAGACTATATCCCGGATGAGATGGATCCTGTAAAATATTGTTTACTTTTTTAAGGCAACGGGAACTGTATAGTTCTTCCAGAGATGGGAGAGGATGACCAATAATATTTTGGGATGTGGTTATGAATGGGCTGTGGTTATGAAGAAATGATCAAGAGGGGCGGGAAACCTGATTTTAAGAAATCGTATTATAATTTGGTTTGTAAAAGTTATGAAAATTAATAAAAAGATTTTTTAAAGAATAAAACAACGAACATCAACAAAAACCAGTTAAAAACAACTATTTTAGACACTCGAAAGAATTTTAAATCAACAATGCTAAAAATGGTTGTGGATATATGTATTTGACAATGTTACAAAAGAAGATGTATGAACCTGACAAAGAAAATCTATTATGAAACCAACAGTGGGGGATGTGAGGAAGTCAATTGAAGATGAAATTGAGGAAAGTAGAATTGCCTGGCCTACAAAGTGGGGCCAGGCCTAAGCAATGGTATGAAAAAGTAACAGTAAGGTTAAGTGTAAAATGAACGGGTGCCTCTGTGAGGGGGGGGGGATGATTTGGGCTTCCCACGGTGAGAGGGGGGAAGTATGTAAATTTAACCGATATGTTATGTGCTTATAAAATTATAAAACCAATAAAAAGTATTTTTAAAAAAATGGTTGTGGATATATGAATAATACTCTCCAGCAGGCTTCCCTTGCAGGGGGTTGGAGTACATGATCCCTGGGGTCACCTTCGTGCTCTACAATTCTATGTGCTGCAGATACAATCAGCTAAAGAAAAAACCTGTGTCTTACCCAGAGAGGCCAGGATCTCCCAGTTCTCCTCCATGACTTCCCTGTGCAGGGACCTTTGGTTCGGATCCAGCAGGGCCCACTCTTCCTCGGAGAAATGCACAGCCACCTCCTCAAAGGTCACCAAATCCTGGAAGAGAAGGAAACATTTCCTCCTCACAGATAACGGAACATTTATACACCAGCAAAATCCCAAACACCAAGTGCAGGTGAAGTGGGTGGCTTTTACCCTCAGCGCCGAGGACGGTTTGGGTTAATCTCCGGGCATGTGGTTTAAAATCCATTTAAACATTTTCATTCTCTTAAATTGCATTTCAATGTGTGTTTTAAGATGCATGCAACTGTTTATTAAACAGTTTTTAAAAGCTATTTCACTTTATTACATGCACATGTTTGAGAGATACAGAAACGAACCACAGCGTTCCAGTTTTTCTTTATTATAAAATGTATGCTACGAATGATAAGGCCATGATCCCATGGAAGTGCAACTGAGCAGTCTGGTATACAGTACAATCAAAGTTTGTATTTGGTCGTACCTGTAATTCATGAACAGCTACCATGTAGCTGCATAGTCCATAGGTTTGCCTTTGGTTTTTAAAAACAATTCAGTTCAGTGTGCAGCCTGGGAGTCATTTTGGACTCACAGCTGTCCATGGAGGCGCAGCTCCATCTGGTACGCAGGCTGAGACCCTACCTGCCCGCGGTCTGTCTCGCCAGAGTGGTGCATGCTCTAGTTATCTCCTGCTTGGATTACTGCAATGCGCTCTACGTGGGGCTACCTTTGAAGGTGACCCGGAAACTACAACTAATCCAGAATGCGGCAGCTAGACTGGTGACTGGGAGTGGCCGCTGGGACCACATAACACCGGTCTTGAAAGACCTACATTGGCTCCCAGTACGTTTCCGAGCACAATTCGAAGTGTTGGTGATGGCCTTCTGGCGGTTCCCTCCCTGCGAGAAGTGAGGTTACAGGGAACCAGGCAGAGGGCCTTCTCAGTAGTGGCGCCCGCCCTGTGGAACGCCCTCCCATCAGATGTCAAGGAAATAATAATAATAATAATAAACTTTTATTTATACCCCGCCCTTCCCAGTCAGGAACCGGGCTCAGGGCGGCTAACAATCACAAAAACCACAACAAACCACAAACAATCAATTAAAAACACAGATTAAGATACAATGTAAAATTCCAATTTTAAAATGTCACCTCATTTTAAGCAGTCCACCAACAGACCAACAGAATAACATAACAAGGCAATTAAACTCCACCCAACCCAAAAGCCTGGCGAAACAGTTCAGTCTTGCAGGCCTTGCGGAAGGATGCCAGATCCTGCAAGGCCCTCGTCTCCTGTGGCAGACTATTCCACCATGTTGGGGCCATGACCGAAAACGCCCTGGCCCTAGTAGCTGTCAGCCTGATATCCTTATGGCCCGGGATCTCCAGGATGTTATTATTTGAGGACCTCAAGGTCCTACCCGGGGCATACCAGGAGAGGCGGTCCCTTAAGTACGAGGGTCCTAGGCCGCATCTGACTTTTAGAAGACATCTGAAGGCAGCCCTGTTTAGGGAAGCTTTTAATGTTAGATGTTTTATTGTGTTTTTAATATTCTGTTGGGAGCCGGCCAGAGTGGTTGAGGAAACCCAGCCAGATGGATGGGGTTATAAGTAATAAATTATTATTATTACTATTACTATTACTATTACTATTACTATTATTATTATTATTATTATTAAGTGGATTTCCAGGTGTGAACACAGCAATAAATCACAGCAACACAATCTGGTACAGACAGAACTTCTTTTAACTACTGGCTTTATAAGCTTAATAATTCCGGGGCTACCTTTGAAGGTGACCCGAAAACTGCAATTAATCCAGAATGCGGCAGCTAGACTGGTGACTGGGAGTGGCTGCCGAGACCACATAACACTGGTCCTGAAAGATCTACATTGGCTCCCAGTACGTTTCCGAGCACAATTCAAAGTGTTGGTGCTGACTTTAAAGCCCTAAACGGCCTCGGTCCAGTATATCTGAAGGAGCGTCTCCACCCCCATCGTCCAGCCCGGACACTGAGGTCCAGCGCCGAGGGCCTTCTGGTGGTTCCCTCACTGCGAGAAGCAAAGCTACAGGGAACCAGGCAGAGGGCCTTCTCGGTAGTGGCGCCCGCCCTGTGGAACGCCCTCCCAGCAGAGGTCAAAGCGATAAACAACTACCTGACATTTAGAAAATACCTGAAGGCAGCCCTGTTTAGGGAAGTTTTTAATCTGTGATGTGTTAATGTATTTTAATGTTTGCTGGAAGCCGCCCAGAGTGGCTGGGGAGACCCGGCCAGATGGGCGGGGTACAAATAATAAATTATTATTATTATTATTATTATTACATCCTTTCAGTTTGAGGGTTATGTTCAGACTAAACAGAATCTTACTCAGTTCCAGAAACTGAGCACGTATAAAGACAGCTGTTGGAGTGCTGACCTTGCAGATGTAAAACAAAACAAAACCAGCAAGAAAACAGCTTCTGGAAATTGCATGATTTCTGGCAAACAAATGTCCCACCCTGACAATGGCAGCCATGGGCAGATGCTAAGGGAATGAGACGTATCCAGAGAGGTGAGCCCCTCTCCATCTCCCCAGTGATCCTGCTCCTTACCCGATCCTTTTCCATTGCAGCTCCTTCCCTTCCACCACCAGGGAGAGATGACCCGGTACGTGTTGCTGGCATCATTCCATCTCCTGCAAGAGACAAAAGGGGCAAGTAGGCAGTTTAGGGTTGCCTTGCCTCCCAGGTTGCGCCATGAACCACTTAACGGATTTGCCCCCCCACCCTGTCGTTGCAGGAAGTTCATACGGGGATCGAACCTGCAACCTTGGCGTTGACAGCACCGTGCTCTAACCAACTGAACTATCCAAGCGCAATGGATGTGGAGTAAGCAAAATAATAATGATGATGATGATGTTAATTTATTATTTATACCCCGCTCATCTGGCTGGGTTTCCCCAGCCACTCTGGGCGGCTTCCAACAGAACATTAAAATGCAGTAATCTATTAAACATTAAAAGCCTCCATAAACAGGGCTGCCTTTAGATGTCTTCTAAAAGTCTGGTAGTTGTTGTTCTCTTTGACATCTGGTGGGAGGGCGTTCCACAGGGCGGGTGCCACTACCGAGAAGGCCCACTGTCTGGTTCCCTGTAACTTGGCATCTCATAGTGAGGGAACCACCAGAAGGCCCTCGGAGCTGGACCTCCGTGTCGAGGCTGAATGATGGGGGTAGAGACGCTCCTTCAGGTTTACTGGACCGAGGGCATTTAGTGCTTTAAAGGTCAGCACCAAAACTGAATTGTGCTTGGAAACGTACTGGGAACCAATGTAGATCTCTCTGGACCGGTGTTATATAGTCCTGTGAATGGCCACTCCCATTCACCAGTCTAGCTGCTGCATTCTGGATTAGTTGTAGTTTCCGGGTCACCTTCAAAGGTAGCCCCACGTAGAGCGCATTGCAGTAATCCAAGCGAGAGATAACTAGAGCATGCACCACTCTGGCGAGACAGTCTGCGGGTGGGTAGGGTCTCATCCTGCGTACCAGATGGAGCTGGTAGACAGCTGCCCTGGACACAGAATTAACCTGCGCCTCCATGGACAGCTGTGAGTCCAAAATGACTCCCAGGCTGCACACCTGGTCCTTCAGGGGCACAGTTACCCCATTCAGGACCAGGGAGTCCTCCACACCCACCTGCCCTCTGTCCCCCCAAAACAGTACTTCTGTCTTGTCAGGATTCAACCTCAATCTGTTAGCCGCCATCCATCCTCCAACCGCTTTCATACAAAAAACACGAGCATACCCAAGGGTGAAGCGTTATCATAGCAATCCAGGGATGGGGAATCCCTGGCCCGGCTGCTACTGCTGCTGCTGCAAAACTCCAGCTCCCAGCATCCCTCAGCAGTGGCCTGGCGTCAGGCGGCAGAGGAACCAACCCCCACGGCAGGTTGCCAGGAACGGCTAAGATGAGGAAAAGTCCTTGCCATCTGCTTTTTATTCAACATTCACAGAGAGAGGCTTGGGAATGGTGTTGTCCCAAGTGAATCTCCACCCCCTCTGTCTCTCCCATTTCCTTATGAGTCATCGCTACGGGACGCGGGTGGCGCTGTGGGTTAAACCACAGCGCCTAGGGCTTGCCGATCAGAAGGTCGGTGGTTCGAATCCCCGCGACGGAGTGTGCTCCCGTTGCTCGGTCCCAGCTCCTGCCCAGCTAGCAGTTCGAAAGCACGTCAAAGTGCAAGTAGATAAATAGGTACCGCTCCGGCGGGAAAGTAAACGGCGTTTCCGTGCGCTGCTCTGGTTTGCCAGAAGCGGCTTAGTCATGCTGGCCCCATGACCTGGAAGCTGTATGCCGGCTCCCTCGGCCTATAGAGCGAGATGAGCGCCGCAACCCCAGAGTCGGTCACGACTGGACCTAATGGTCAGGGGTCCCTTTACCTTTACCCAAGTGAATCTCCACCCCCTCTGTCTCCCCCATTTCCTTATGAGTCATCGCTACAGGTGCTGCAAAGTGCCCACTGCCTTTGAACTCTTTGCTCTCCTACTTTCAAAGCCTGCCAGGTTCGGGGAATTTGATAAGGCTTGAGGAAAGGATCAGAAGTAATGATGTGCTGAGGTATGGAAAAAAGGAGTTAGCTTAAGTAAAATGATTTTGGTATTTTATGTTATTGTGAAGTTTATGAATTTGGAAAACTGATAAAGAGGAGAGATCATGAATTCAACAGAGGGGGACTTGAGGAAGTCAACCGAAACATGAAATTGAGGAAAGGAGGAATACCTGGCCCACAGAAATGGGCCAGGCCTAAGCTATGATATTTAAGATGTTAGCTACGTTAAATGTATAATGTTTACGGTTTTCCCTGTGAGAGAATGGAGGATGGAAATTTGCTTCCCTCAGTGAGAGGGGGGAAGGATGAAAATTTAACGGTATTGTTAAGTGCTTAAAATTGTTAAAATCAATAAAAAATGGGGGGGGGGGACCAAGCCTGTCAGGTTCGGGGGGTGTCCTGGAATGCTTTCTAAAGACACTGAGTCCGTCAGCTGTCGCCCCCCCGTGCAACGTCTTCTTCTTCCTCCTCCTCCTCTTCCCATTATTTCCCAGCTTTCCCCCTCGTCTGCCTCTGAGCTGAGACCTCCCTCGAATCCCTGTTGTAATTCTGAACTGTTTCCTTCTTCTCTGGAAGGGTCAGGCTGGGGAGGCCGTCTCCACCATTCCTCCTCTGCCCATTTCTCATCAGTCTTTGCAATGGCTTCATAACAATAAGATCGTGTGAGCTTTCATAGCCCCTCGTCGATGTGTTTTACAAGCCATGGAGCTTGTTTTTGAACTTGAGTTTAGGTTTTTAACCTTTTGGATGAAGCAAGATTAGAATTCCTAGTTTGGATAATTACCACTTACTGTTTGGGAGCATTCTTCTTCTTTTCTGAAGTTTCTTTAATCCTCCCCCTAGATTTAATAGCAAACAAGCTACTTTGAGGTATATAAATACATTAACTTTTTTCCTTCTGAGGAAACTGATAGATCATAACAGTGAAACGAGAATTTTTAGCCGGCAACTCGTTAAGGTTATTTGTTAGTTTATCGTGAGTTATTTTTGTTATTTGTAGTTATTTGGAATATTTCTTTGAATTAGTTTATAACGTTTTTGAGGATTTTTGCTTTTGAGCAATTCTGCTCTTGAATCATTAAACATATTCAAAAGAAAATAAAAAAATTCCTTCCAGTAGCACCTTAGAGACCAACTAAGTTTGTTCTTGGTATGAGCTTTCGTGTGCATGCACACTTGGTATCTGAAGAAGTGTGCATGCACACGAAAGCTCATACCAAGAACAAACTTAGTTGGTCTCTAAGGTGCTACTGGAAGGAATTTTTTTATTTTCTTTTGACTATGACAGACCAACACGGCTATCTACCTGTAACATTAAACATATTGTTTGTTTGAGTATCATTATATAAATATACGTACATCTCGTTTCACAGTCCCTGACACCTGGCAGGCAGAGGCCGATGGGAGGTGGGATCCAGACATTTGGGAGGCCGCAGTTTCCCCACCCAGGCAGAGATCCTTACCAAGCAAGGTGGCCCCTCTGTCACGCTCTGGGGAGAGCCTGCTTTGTGGGGGGCTCTGCCTCGTCCCCGAAAGAGCTTCCTCCAAGTCAGAAAATCTGGCACTCACTTCTGCAAGCTGGCTTTTCTCCTGGAGCAGAGATGGAAGTGGAAAGCGTTAGGAAAAGGATGGCAGAGGCAAAGATGCCTCAGAAGAATTAGGCCAAAATAGCCTATCTAGTTCCAGCATTCGGTTGTCCAGGTTGGTGTAACGTTTTTGCACTGTTTGTTCCTTTCTTTTCAACCCGACCCATCAAGGGTTAACTCAGACTCTAGGTTTGACTGACCGAACATTCCCTGAAGGAAGGGGCAGCCGTTTAGTCAATTGAGAGGGGTTTGGGAGAGGGAGTAGGTGGTTGAAAAGAAGGTCTGTGAGAGTAGGTTTAGGTTAGGTAATTGTATGGTTATCTTTTATATGATTAACAAAGATATTACCACTGAAACTAAGTATGTACACAAGAAACCTTAATATAACCATTACGATCTTAAGCAAATAAAACTTCCATATTTAAAGTGCCAATCCTAAAGTCATCTATTATTTTCCAGCAAGGGAACATGAAACCCACAGGAGGGGATACCCATTAAAGATACTATACTTTCCTCCAGAGTGGAAAGGATAGATTGTGGCTGCGGAGTGCACTGAAAGGGCTTAATAGGTAGACAGACCCAGGTTGTCAATAAGTTGCCTCAGGGAAGAGGCGAGCTTTTCTGTAAGGGATTTCTAGTTGCTGAACCCCTTATCTGGTAGACATAAAGGGATAGTCTCATACATAGCCCAAGGTTTAAAAGGGTACCTGGCCACGTTAGTTGCTGGAAAGGGACTCTCTTTTATTTATAAAAGTAACCTTCAAAGGCTAGAGGGTTTAGGGTCATTCCATGAAAAATGAGCCTGATAAGAAAAAAAATATTTTTTTCTTCCATGAAAAAAATTTTCTTCCATGATTCCAAACATGCAGTCTAACCATTTTTTTAAAGCTAAAGACAAAAGAAGTTTAGTTTATGGACCTTCTTTTCAAAAGTCCACCCACGTAGCCTTCACAGAAGTGTTCAAGTTAAAAGTTTTCTGATGATTGTCCCACCCGTGACAGCATTTTTTCCTCAATTTTGTATCGTTAAATTTCTTAAACTTAATTTCTGATTGCATAGTTGTAACCAATAAACATTGATTTAAACAGATATGCTGAGTTTATCATTGATTCACCTCCCAACTCACAGAGTTTTTCCATAAATCAAACTTATCTCAAGCTCCGTGTCCTTTTTTTGTCCCACCCGTGACAATACTTTAACATTTAATAAAATTGTCAAAAATATCCATAAAAGTAATAAAAAAATTAGTAAATTGTTCAGTATCTTATTAAGAACATAGTTTAAATTTTGGTTGTTAATTTTTATGTATATTTACATTGTTACACATGTGTGAATACCAAAAAACATGGTCCAAGTGTCCCACCCGTGACAATGGAATGGCCCTTTACTGGAAAGGCTAAAGGGATAAGTGGGAGGTTAGATTTACCTCAGCAATCCCTGTTAGTTCTTTTAAATAAATTGAGAGGGCGAAGTGAGAAAACGAAAGCAAGGGTCTTTTCGTTACAGTTGGCAAGCCAGAAGTCTCTAGGAACATAAGCTTGCCAGATCAAGGCTAAGGGCCCATCTAGTCCAGCATCCTGTTCTCACAGCGGCCGACCAGATGCCCATGGGAAACCTGAATGCAGGATCCGAGCACAAGATTCCTCTGTGCTCCTGCGGTTTCCAGCGACTGGCGTTCAGAAGCGCTACCGCCTCCTACCATGCAGGCAGAGCACAGCCATCAGGGTGGATTTGATTTAAATCACGATTTAAATCACGATTTAAATCACTAGTCAGTAAGGCTTCATTTAAATCACTAGTCAGTAAGACTTGATTTAAATATTTTTTTTTACAGAAAGACTCATTTTGCTGGTATAATCTTAATATTTACAACCATATGAAGGTTTCATTTTTGGAATAATAAATTTTCAGAGTAGTTTTTACAGTTATATCAAAAATTACTGATTTGGTTATACTACTAGAAATACATAGACAGATAATTATGGAATTATGGTGAGGTTTAATAAGTTAACTGTTTATATTTGGACAACTTTTCTGTTGTACTTTATTGGAAGGAGAAAAATAATCATTTCCTTAATAACCATTTAAACAATTTATTTAACTAAAACAATAACATGATAGCATATGTATCCATGTTTGTTAACTGATGTAGTTAAACATTTAATAAAAAAAACTTAGACTGAGTTTTAGCACACTTGATAAACTTAAAACAAATCCTTATTTCCTGATGAATAGCCTTTGGACTACAATGTAACTTAAATAGAAGACTATATTTAGAAAGATTTTTCCTCCAAAAGCATTTTATTTTAAAAATCCAATTTAAATGAAAAAAATCCGATTTAAATGAAAAAAATCAGATTTAAATTTTAAAAAATCCGATTTTTTAAAAAAATCATTGATTTTTATCTACCCTGACAGCCATCCTGGCTAGTAGCTGTGGATAGGCCTTTCCTTCATGAACTTATCCAGTCCTCTTTTGACGCCATCCAAGATGGCGGCCATCACTGCCTCCAGTGGCAAGGAGTTCCATAGTTTGAAGTATGTGCTGCATGAAGAATTACTTTTGTTTATCTGTTCTGAATTCAGCTTGGCTATCTCTAAGTGAGAGAGGGAGCAGGGAAACTATCTATTCACTTTCTCATACTATGCCTCATTTTACAAACTTCTATCAGGTCATCTCTTTACTCCTCTTAGATAGTTTTAGGAAATCCTCCTTCACCTTCACTGCCTTTGGTTTGTTTGGGTTCTAATTCTGACTACGCATTTTGTGTTTCTTATATCGTCAGTATAAATTTCATTAAATTTTCTGTTTTATGTTTTGGAATATTCATTTAGACCAGACATCCCCAAACTCGGCCCTCCAGATGTTTTGGGACTACAACTCCCACCAACCCTAGCTAAGAGGACCAGTGGTCAGGGATGATGGGAATTGTAGTCCCCAAAACACCTGGAAGGCTGAGTTTGGGGGTGCCTGATTTAGACGGCCTTAAAATATCAATGACTTCCCTTCTTCTCTTCCATGGTTCATTTTGCATATCATAAATCCCTGCATATTTTGCATAAACTAAACCATTCCATTATTACATCCATCAATATTCATTTCTACTGTTGAATTTATCTTAATGCTGCCAACGTTTTCAAGTGTACACAGTTCCCCCCCATATATTCAATAAACATTTCCCAATCTTCTCTAAACGTACGTTCTTCTTGTTTTCTTATTCTGTATGTTAAATCTGCAAGCTGCGCATATTCCAGGCATGTCCAACAGGTAGATCGTGACCTACCGGTAGATCACTGGACATCTGTGGTAGATCACTGGTAGACCATTGGCTCCCCCCAAAGAAGCTGAACAACTGTGGCTCCCCTAAAAAAAGCTCAACATTTTACCTCCTCCCTGAAAAAACTCAACAACTTAGACCCAACCCCACCAAAAATGGGTCTTCCTCCTTTCTAAAAAAAGCTCAACAACTTTGACCTGAACCCCAGGGGGTAGATCACTGCCAGTTCTTAACTCTGTGAGTACGCAGTCTCTTGGGAGTTGGCCACCCCGGCATATTCAATCAATTTAAATTTCCATTCTTCTTTAGTTGGGACCTCACCCGTTTTCCATTTTGGGGCTAACAAAACATTGTGTTTCTTATATCGTAATTTTATGTTGTGAACCACACTGAGATCTATAGATGAAGGGCAGAATATAAGAATAAGAATGTTCTCACCTGCTGCTCTTCCTGCTTCTTGTCCTCTGCCCGGCTCAGGAGGAAACCTTTGACCAGGGCTACTGCCTGGGAGCTGGTCTCTGCTCCACATTCCCTCACCCAGTTCTCCATCTCCGGAGGGAGGACAGCCAGGAACTGCTCCAGGACCACCAGGTCCAGGATCTGAGCCTTGGTGTGTCTCTCTGGCTTCAGCCACTGACGGCAAAGGCGGTGGAGCTGGCTGCAAACCTCTTGAGGCTCCTCAGCTTCCTGGTAGTGGAACTGCCTGAAATGCCAGCGCTGGACATCCAAGCTGAGGGCCTCCCCCTCTCCCTCTCCCAGGATGTTCTCCACAGTTCTTTTCCAGAATTCCCCACTGCTCCCAGGCTCGGGGTCTCTTCCTCCTTCAAGGTCAGCTGGGCTTTGCTCATCCATCGGGAAAACCTCCTACCGATTTCCGTCTCGAGGCAGAGAGGGGAGCAATTGGAACAGACCACCAAATCCTGCCAAGTGCAACATATAATAATAATAATAATAATTTATTATTTGTACCCCGCCCATCTGGCCGGGTCTCCCCAGCCACTCTGGGCGGCTTCCAGCAAACATTAAAATACATTAACACATCACAGATCAAAAACTTCCCTAAACAGGGCTGCCTTCAGGTGATTTCTAAATGCAGTTGTTTATCGCTTTGACCTCTGCTGGGAGGGCGTTCCACAGGGTGCGCACCACTACCGAGAAGGCCCTCTGCCTGGTTCCCTATAGCTTTGCTTCTCGCAGGGAGGGAACCACCAGAAGGCCCTCGGCGCTGGATCTCAGTGTCCGGGCTGAACGATGGGGGTGGAGATGCTCCTTCAGGTATACTGGACCAAGGCCGTTTAGGGCTTTAAAGGTCAGCACCAACACTTTGAATTGTGCTCAGAAACGTACTGGGAGCCAATGTAGATCTCTCAGGACTGGTGTTATGTGGTCCCGGCGGCCACTCCCAGTCACCAGTCTAGCTGCCGCATTCTGGATTAATTGCAGTTTCCGGGTCACCTTCAAAGGTAGCCCCATGTAGAGTGCATTGCAGTAGTCCAAGTGGGAGATAACTAGAGCATGCACCACTCTGGCGAGACAGTCTGCGGGCAGGTAGGGTCTCATCCTGCGTACCAGATGGAGCTGGTAGACAGCCGCCCTGGACACAGAATTAACCTGCGCCTCCATGGACAGCTGTGAGTCCAAAATGACTCCCAGGCTGCGCACCTGGTCCTTCAGGGGCACCATTACCCCGTTCAGGACCAGGGAGTTCCCCACACCTGCCCGCCCCCTGTCCCCCAAAAACAGTACTTCTGTCTTGTCAGGATTCAACCTCAATCTGTTAGCCGCCATCCATCCTCCAACCGCCTCCAGGCACTCACACAGGACCTTCACTGGTTCTGATTTGAAAGAGAGGTAATTGTCCCGTTAGCAAATGGGTGGCGAATCTGTTGGGGGAACGCATGCCGGAAGTGGGAGGGGCTGGAACACATGGTGGGAGGGACCAGAGCCCAATGTGGGTGGGGCAAGAACCAGGCCCCGCCTCCCACATGCTATTTCTCCCATACAATTCCTTTGCCACTCACTCACTCATTCACTCACTCACTGGGTGCGACCTTGGGCCTGTCGCTGCCTCTCAGCCTAACCTACCTCACAGGGCTGTTGTGGGGATTACAGTAAATCAGGAGGGGGAGAACCAACCAGGTGGGATATCTAGCTGTCTGATGGCATAGTGCAGGAATGATTTTTCCTTTTCTTCTTTTTTTGAGGCGTGGGGGGGGGGGGAGGTCACAGCATGTAAGTAAGTTAACCTTCCCCTCCTTAAAATAACCCTGCTATGCTGCAGGTGGGCTGCAATAGGAGCTTTTACCCTCTTCCCGAATCTCCTGGCAGGTGGACTTAGACTAGCCTTGCATCACTTAGCACCAGGGCCGCTCTTTTTCTTCCTTGTTTCGATTCTTTGTGGTGTTTCCCCTCCCATTCCTCCCTCTGCACCCCAGAACAGACAACATGGGTGTAGAATGCCCATGAAAACATTAAAGAAAAAAATTATTCTCAGCTGGATGCCATCCTATCAGGGATGCCCAAGGAGGATAAAATTTTCCTCTTGGGTGATTGTGTGAATGCTGTGTGTGTCTGGTTGAGCTCAGTCTTATTATTATTATTATTTCTTATACCCCCCGCCCAACTGACTGAGTTGCCCCCAGCTGATCTGGGCGGCTCCCAACGAAAATATAGAGGGAAAGAAAGAAAGACACATAGAAACTGGGCCTTGCTCCCCAAACCCTCTTAACTACGGGCTTGGGCCAAGCTAGATCTGTGGTCAGGCAAAGAATCATGGACATAGAGCAGTGATGGCTAACCTTGACACCCCAGATGTTTTGGAACTACAACTCCCATCATCCCTAGCTAACAGGATCAGTGGCCAGGGATGATGGGAGTTGTAGTCCCAAAACATCTGGAGTGTCAAGGTTAGCCATCACTGACATAGAGAGACAACAAGACTGTGCAAGGGTTCCCGATTATAAAATCATAGAAAACAGGAGATATGTAACCGCTCCAGCAACACATCTCTCCTTCCTTACATCCAGAAATGCAAGAAGGGCTTCCACTCTCGCCAGAAGCTCGGCCCTGCCCTCACCGGTCCTGGAAGGCTCCTATGGAAGAGTCCCGTACGCACAGAGACTTTGCACCTGCCCATTAGGGGAAATAGGAAGCCCCGAACATATATATCTTTAGATGCCCTCTTTACGCTGAGATGCGTAGAGAAACCATTGATCCTTTGCTGAAGAGGCTTGTCGATCTCACAGACAAGTCCAAATTAAACTCACTCCTCACAGGCAAAGACCATAAAACGACCTGGCTGGTAGCCAGATTTGTAAGCTCAGATAAAATAGCTTTCTAGGGAAAAGCTGAAGCCCCATTTGGAGCGCCTTAGGATCAGTTTTTTTTATGGTAGTCCAGATCTCAGTCATACCGATGATAAGATATGTCAACCTTTTATGCTCCTTTTAGCGTCTTTTAAATTCACCTTCTGTTTTAATACCTTTTAGCTATCCAAAACGCTTATCAGATTTTAAATGACTGTATCCTATCCTTTTATGCTGGTCTATGACCGTAATAAAGATTTGATTTGATTTGACACATAGATCATTAAAAGCTTTCCGAAGGGGCAGATCCTGCACCCGCTATGGTGGCTTTCTCCCTCCAGCCTGCGGCCGGTGCAGGAATCTGGGCATCTTCCCCAGCCAGAGGCGTCCTGGCCCCTCGGCTTTGCACCCCGGGGCTCCCCTTCCTGCAGAGGCACGCAAGAGGTGCGGGGGCTCACCAGCTCCAAGCGGGGGCCGCCGATGCAGCGCTCCGGGGAGAGGCAGAAGGTCGCTTTTCTCCTCCGCCAGGCAGGGGAATAAAGACTTTAGGGAGGAGGAGGAGGGGGACGCATCGGCTCCGGAGAGGCTGGAAGACTACAACTCCCATCATGCCCGGCAACTGGCTCAGCGGGCTGAGGATGATGGGAGTTGTAGTCCAATTAACCTCTCGCTCGACCAAGGCTGGAGAACAACCGCGGGAGGACCCCGCCTCCTCCACTTCCGGTCCTCCCGCTTCAAATTCCCCTGTCCTATCTAGGATTCAGATTCACTTGGTTTTAACCCCTGGGAGGCCAGGGAGAGGCGCATCATCTCTCCCCACGCATCAATCAATCAATCAGACCAGAGCTGCGCAATTAAAACTGATTTTCCCTCCTTGGCTTAGAGAGGCGCAGAGAGACGGAAGCGATCTTGTCTTCTAAGGGTTAAAGTGAACTGACTCCGGTTCCTAGAGAGGATGTGAATTGGGGTGGTGGGTGGGGGCGCAAAAGGAGGAGGAGAGTGGGGCGGGGGTCCTCCGGAGCAAATGCAAGCCTGTGCAAACAGCTCCCTCCTCCAGCTCCAGCCCAGCCTCTCTCAAGCTGCATCGGAGACCCCCCAGGATCTGGTCAGTCTTCGTCCCCCCATAGTTCTGTGCATGGGGCGATGGGGGGGGTTGAAGGGGAGCCCTGGGGTGACAGGGAGGGAGGAGGGTGCAGGGGAGGCACTGCAAGGCAGGACAGGGAGATGCGGGCTTGCTGCTGGCCCTCCCACGCCCTTCTTGCACCTCAATGGGATTTTAGGCTCCTTTTGCACCAGGGTGGGGGGATCCTGCGCTAGGACTCCAGCTCCCATCAGCCCCTGCCAGCACGGCCGGCAATGAGGAATGATGGGAGTTGGAGTCCATCACTCCATCCCGGTTTGGCACGGGTTTCCCGCCCATAGAAGCGTAGAGTTGGAAAGGGTCCCGCGGGTCATCTAGTCCAACCCCTGCAATGCAGCAATCTGTTGGGCCATTCCATTGTCACGAGTGGGACACTTGGACCATGTTTTTTTGGTATTCACACATGTGTAACAATGTAAATGAGTTTGAGTCTGTATCTTTGTTTGAAATTATAATTTTTGTTCTAATCGGCAACTGCATTTAAGACTGTAATTCTTAACAGAATATATACCCTATTTGATTTTGACTCACGAGTAGATATTATTTCTTTTGTTGAAACTTCTGGCCAGAGTTCTTGGTATAGCTATTTATTACAATGTAAATATACATAAAAATTAACAACCAAAATTTAAACTATGTTCTTAATAAGATACTGAACATTTTACTAATTTTTTTATTATTTTTATAGATATTTTTGACAATTTTATTAAATGTTAAAGTATTGTCACGGGGGGGGGAAGGACATGGAGCTTGAGATAAGTTTGATTTATGGAAAAACTCTGTGAGTTGGGAGGTGAATCAATGATAAACTCAGCATATCTGTTTAAATCAATGTTTATTGGTTACAACTATGCAATCAGAAATTAAGTTTAAGAAATTTAACGATACAAAATTAAGGAAAAAATGCTGTCACGGGTGGGACAATCATCAGAAAACTTTTAACTTGAACACTTCTGTGAAGGCTACGTGGGTGGATTTTTGAAAAGAAGGTCCATAAACTAAACATCTTTTGTCTTTAGCTTTAAAAAAATGGTTAGACTGCACGTTTGGAATCTGTTTAGGTAATGAAACTATAAGTAAAAGAAGTATATTTTTAAAATATTTTTTTTCTTATCAGGCTCATTTTTCATGGAATGGCCTTGTTACCCAATGCGGGATTCGAACCCACGGCCCCGGGATTAAGAAGGGTGGCTATTCTTTGATCGTGCCTCTGTTTCATCGGTTTTCCTTTAAAGGGGAAGTTGGTGAATAACTTGGGTGGCCTGGTTTAATCTTTCAGGTGAAAGGATGGAAAGGTACATCAGGCAGAGAGAAGGAGGGAGGGAGAAAAATTGAAGAAGAACCTGGAAACACAACAACGCTAGTAGATTTTGGGGTCCAAAGCATTGCAAAGGTTGGTCGCTTCCGTAAAGAGGCTGTTGGAGGTGCATCTCTTGGTCTGTCTCACCAAAGCAGTTCATAGGTGGGAGGAATAAACCTTAATTATTATTATTATTAGTAGTAGTAGTAGTAGTAGTAGTAGTATTTTGTTGGGAGCCACCCAGATTGGCTGGGGAAACCCAGCCAGATGGGTAGGGTATAAATAAATTATTATTAATATATATAATAACCTTAATTATTATTAGTAGTAGTAGTAGTAGTGTTTTGTTGGGAGCCACCCAGAGTGGCTGGGGAAACCCAGCCAGATGGGCGGGGTATAAATAATTAATTAATTATTATTATTATTATTATTATTAAATCCTCCACGTGCATACTAAACTTCAGGTGCAGCAGCAGAAAAGGCTCTTCCCTCTTTTCAATTTATATTAAATAATATTTAATTTATATTAAATTTATATTAAATTTATATTAAATAATATTTCTAAAATAAAGGAGGGAAGTGAGGGTTTGTGCCCACAGTAGATTAAAACACCGCCTGCAAATTAAAGAATTGGTTGCTCAGCCTGACTGCAGTCGAGCGACAACCTTCATTTCAACCACGTTCGAGATGGTTTTGGTGTGAGACTTGGCTGAACTAGGTCTTGCTTCTAGGCTCTCGGTATTTTGTGTGAGGGATTTACTGGAAATGTGGATTAGAAGATAAAGTCCCTACTGGAGAAGAATGGCAGATCCAAGTTGATGGACTATGTCAGGCTTCCTCAAACTTGGCCCTCCAGATCTTTTTGGCCTACAACTCCCATGATCCCTAGCTAGCAGGACCAGTGGTCAGGGATGATGGGAACTGTAGTCTCAAAATATCTGGAGGGCCAAGTTTGAGGAAGCCTGGACTATGTCGAAATGGCAAAAATGAGCGGAAGAATCAGAAATCAGGAAGACCAAAATTGCAATAAGGAATGGGGAAAATTTATAATCTTATCTTATGTTGTTGTTGTTTAGTCATAGAATCCTAGAGTTGGAAGAGACCACAAGGGCCATCCAGTCCAACCCCCTGCCAAGCAGGAAACACCATCAAAGCATTCCTGGCAGGTGGCTGTCAAGCCTCTGCTTCAAGACCTCCAAAGAAGGAGACTCCACCACACTCCTTGGCAGCAAATTCCACTGTGGAATAGCTCTTACTGTCAGGAAGTTCTTCCTAATGTTTAGGTGGAATCTTCTTTCTTGTAGTTTGAATCCATTGCTCCGTGTCCGCTTCTCTGGAGCAGCAGAAAACAACCTTTCTCCCTCCTCTATATGACATCCTTTTATATATTTGAACATGGCTATCATATCACCCCTTAACCTTCTCTTCTCCAGGCTAAACATACCCAGCTCCCTAAGCTGTTCCTCATAAGGCATCGTTTCCAGGCCTTTGACCATTTTGGTTGCCCTCCTCTGGACACGTTCCAGCTTGTCCGTATCCTTCTTGAACTGTGGTGCCCAGAACTGGACACAGTATTCCAGGTGAGGTCTGACCAGAGCGGAATACAGTGGTACTATTACTTCCCTTGATCTAGATGCTATACTCCTATTGATGCAGCCCAGAATTGCATTGGCTTTTTTAGCTGCTGCATCACACTGTTGACTCATGTCAAGTATGTGGTCTACCAAGACTCCTAGATCCTTTTCACATGTACTGCTCTCAAGCCAGGTGTCACCCATCCTGTATTTGTGCCTTTAGTCGTTTAGTCGTGTCCGACTCTTCATGACCCCATGGACCAGAGCACGCCAGGCACTCCTGTCTTCCACTGCCTCCTGCAGTTTGGTCAGCCTCATGTTGGTAGCTTCGAGAACACTGTCCATCTTATCTTATAAACCATTGCAGGGGTAGGCAACCTAAGGCCCGTGGGCCAGATCCGGCCCAATCGCCTTCTCAATCCGGCCCGCGGACGGTTCGGGAATCAGAGTGTTTTAACAAGAGTAGAATGTGTCCTTTTGTTTAAAATGCATCTCTGAGTTATTTGTGGGGCATAGGAATTCGTTCTTTTATCCCTTCAAAATATAGTCCGGCCCACCACATGGTCTGAGGGACTGTGGACCGGCCCATGGCTGAAAAAGGTTGCTGACCCCTGAACCATTGTAAACAGCTAAAATCGTTAGTGGGGTTGGTGAGAGGAGGAGAAGGGCAGCAAGGGCTGTGACAGCCAGATTATAAAAGTCTGAGCCGTGGCAATGAACCCAAAGGATCATGCAAGTGGTTCATTTCCAGAAGAACCAGGTTTGCTTCAGCCCTGTCTCCTTTTTTTTTTAAATTGTTTTTATTGGGTTTTCACAACAAACAATAAACAAAAACTTAACATAACATAATACAAAATACTGTACAGAATACAATAAAACAAGCATTGTAATTTCCCAATCCTCCTTTCTAATCATGTTGGGGTGACTTCCTCCAGTCTCCCCTGCTGCGTTTCAATGTCAATCATCTTTAGTAATTTCCTCTCATCTTTCATTATTTTTTCTATTCTTACTTATGATCTCATCTTATAATTGTCTTAACCATAAATCATACATTAACATTACTTAATCCTAGTTCTAATCTGTAATCTATCGTTTCTTCCAACTTTTTTCTGACTTTAAATCTTACAATAACTCTTTAAGTATACTTTAAATTTCTTCCAATCTTGTTCCACCGTCTCCTCCCTCTGGTCGCGTAGTTTTCCGGTCAGTTCGGCAAGTTCCATATAGTCCATCATTTTCATCTGCCATTCTTCTATCGTTGGTAAGTCCTGTGTTTTCCAGTACCTTGCAATCAAAATCCTAGCTGCTGTTGTGTGCTTCAGCCCTGTCTCCTGATTCTGCCATCGGTGGTCTTTGTTTTTTGCGTGAATTGGAAATCTTGCCTTTCAGGATCCGGTGACCCACTAAGGAGATGGCTCTGCATTTCAAAAAGGAGGAAGAGGAGGAGGGCTGGGCAACCCTGGATCCTGACCGGGCGGCTCTGCATGGAGAAGTCAAAGAGGAGAATGGCAGGATCCTGGACTCGCTCGGTAAGGATGTTGATATCTGTCTAAAAGAGCAGTTAAGAAACCTACTTGTTGAACGGTTCCTATGCTTTAGTGCCCCAAATCCCATTCTCCTTTTATAGTGGGATTTGATCTTTCTTCGTCGATTAAGAGCATTTATCTCCCACCTTTCCATTTAATTAAAAAAATCTACTAGGGCGTTATGCATGGTTATACATTGATGCAAAAATATTAAAGACTTGACATCCTCACAATAGCCATTTTTAATACTCAGTTGCAGGACACATTTAATAGGTAAGAGCTGGAACAACAAGCAAATCACTAAATCATTGTTTTCGGTCCTTATTGTTTTAATAAAATTACGGTAATTCAAATTTAATACCAATTTAAAAATTGACTTCCCACCCCGCTTCCATGATGTTTCTCTTCCCTCCCTTATTTGCTGCTCAATGTAACATACATTTGCTAATTCCATTTCAATGCTTAAAAATATTTTAGCATTTTATCATTAATTTTTCCCCTCCTTCATTTCCCATCGACTGTACATATTTCAATTCCTGCATAGACTTGCATTTAATTGTAACAGATTCCCAAAATGTCAGGTAGAGTTGCTATTCACTTTGTCAGCCCATATAAATCATTAACTGTGAGTCAATATTACACAAATTCAACTTACCGGTATTTCTATATATTTATTAACAGGATTGATGTGTCTTTCAGTCATCAGAACCCTTAAGCAGTTTAGAGGGGGAGCTTTGGGTTGTTGTTTTTATTTTTATTAGGTATTTTGTGGTTTTATATCTTGATTTTATTCTGTGAACCGCCCTGATACCCCCGGGTATAGGGCGGTATATAAATTCAATAAAAAAAAAAAATAATAATAATAATAATAATAATACTTATAATATAAAAGAGACATTTAAAATTACTGATAAAACCAGAAGCTTAAAAACAAATGAGTGGAAATGGTTTTTAAAAGAAAACCAGCAAGTCTTAAAAAGACACATTCCAAAATAAAATCACAAAGTAGTATACCGTAGTTTTCTGTGTATAAGACAATTTATTATAAAATAATGTTAAAAATTGGGGGTCGTCTTATACACGGATAGTGTAGAGGGGGTGGGCGATTGGTTGCCGTCAGCGGCGGTTGGGTGGGTGATTGGTGGCTGCGACAAGGGCTGCTGTTGATTGGCTGCTGCTGCGTCAATTTTGCGGGTGATTGGTGGCTGTGGCAAGGCCTGGTGTTGACTGGCTGCCGCTGCAGCAATTGGGCGGGCGATTGGCGGCGGCTGTCGGGCAGCATTGGTGGCTTTGGCGATGCGTGCAAACCCCCTCCAAAAAAGCTTAACAACTCTGGGCAATCTCCCCCCCTCATTTTCTTAATTAGGAGTTCCCCAAAATAGGGGTCGTCTTATACACAGGGGCGTGTTATACACGGAGAAATATAGCACTTGTCAGATTTACCTGTGTAAAAAAAAAGCTTTTAACAGGCCCTGAAAACAGCACAGCGAATGCACTTGCCTAATATCAATGGGCAGAGAATTCTTTGCAAGTGCAGAACAGACATTATGAGAGAAATTATGGGGCGCATCCCAATTAACATTACCTGAGGTCCTTCAATTATTTGAAGCTCCCATTTCCGATATGGACTCTTATCATTTTATTGTCTTCATTGCAACAGGTGACCAAGGGGCAACTGAGGAAAAGGACGAACTATGGGGGGTGACACTGGAAAGAGAACCGGGTGGAAAGAGGAAACAGCCAGCAAGGAAAGCAAAAGCAAATCAGGAGTGGAGGGGAAAATCCTTTGCTTCCCAGGGCAGTGGCTGCCTTGAAATCGCAACCCAAGAAAAAACCGATAAAAGGAAGAAGACCAGTCAATGCCTCGTGTGTCAGAAAAGCTTCAATTCTAGGTCTAAACTCAGAGCGCATTGCAAAATCCACAAAGGGGAGGAACCCTATAAATGCTCGGAGTGCGGAAAGAGCTTCAGTTGGTTCACAAACCTCAGTAGGCATCAAAGAACTCACACGGCGGGGAAAGTGCACACATGCCTGGAGTGTGGAAAGAGCTTCAGTTCGAACTCGGACCTTAGGAAGCATCAGATAATCCACATGGGGGAGAAACCCTATAAATGCCTGGAGTGTGGGAAAAGCTTCAGTCGCAGCACAACCCTCATCGTACATCAAAGCCTCCACACGGGGGAGAAGCCGTACCGATGCCTGAAGTGTGGGAAGAGCTTCAGTCAGAAGATGTACGTCACTCGTCATCAGAGAATTCACACAGGGGAGAAACCCTATAAATGTGCAGAGTGTGGGAAGAACTTCACGGTGAGGACGAGCCTGACTGCTCATCAGAGAATTCACACAGGAGAGAAACCGTATAAATGTGCAGAGTGCGGGAAGAGCTTCAGTCACAACTCAAGCCTAACAATGCACCAGAGGACTCACACGGCAGAGAAACCATACAAATGCTTGCAATGTGGAAAGTGTTTCAGCGTCAAAATTAGTCTCACTTATCACGAAAGGATTCACACAGGGGAGAAACCGTATACGTGCTCGGAGTGTGGGAAGAGCTTTAGTCAGAGCTCAGCCCTCTCCACACACCAGAGAATTCACATGGCCAAGAAACCCTATAAATGTGCTGAGTGTGGAAAGAGCTTCAGTCAGAACGCCGACCTTATTACCCATCAGAGAATCCACACTGGGGAAAAGCCGTATAAGTGCTCGGAGTGCGGAAAGAGCTTCCGTTTGAGCACGGGCCTCAGTAACCACCACCGGATTCACACGGGGGAGAAACCCTACGAATGCCTGCAGTGTGGGAAAAGCTTCAACAACAGCACAACCCTCAGTATGCATCAGAGGACTCACTCCGAAGAGAAACCGTATAAATGCTTGGAGTGTGGAAAGAGCTTCTGTTCAAGCACAATCCTCATGTACCACCAAGCGACTCACTCGGAGGAGGAGCCCTATAAATGCTCGGAGTGCGGAAAGAGCTTCAACCTGAACAAAGACCTCACTTCTCATCAAAGAATCCACAGAGAGGAGAAGCCCTACAGATGCCTAGAGTGCGGAAAGAGCTTCAATCAGAAGATCAATCTCACGTTTCATCAAAGAATCCACACAGGGGAGAAGCCGTATAAATGCTCGGAGTGCGGAAAGAGCTTCAGTCGAAGCACACACCTTACAGGTCATCAGAGAATTCACTCGGGGGAGAAACCGTATAAATGCCTCGAGTGCGGGAAGTGCTTCAGTTCGAGCTCAAACCTCAGTAAGCATCAAGTGACTCATTCCGGGGAGAAGCCCCACAAATGCTCCGAGTGCGGAAAGAGCTTTAAAAGGAGATCATACCTCAGTAAGCATCAGAGAACTCATGAAGAGGAGGAAGTATAGAAATGCATTACGCCTAGAAAGAACGTTCATCCAAGTACAAGTTCTCAGATTTCGCACCCAGGAGAAACCACATATCATGTGTTGTCTCTTGGCCAGATCCACACCAGAGATTCAAAGCATACCCAACGCTCATTTAAAGAACATGACTTTCCCTCAGAAATCCTGGGAAAAGTAGATTGTTAAGGGTTTGGGGTTTTTTTTTTAAGGAAAGGGCTTTTAATGGGGCTGTGCTGTTGTTGTTTTACTACCTGTGTGTTAATAGATTTGTTTTTATGTTCCAGTTACAGGTAGGTAGCCGTGTTGGTCTGCCATAGTCAAAACAAAATAAAAAATAAAAAAATTCCAGTAGCACCTTAAAGACCAACTAAGTTAGTTCTTGGTATGAGCTTTCGTGTGCATCTGAAGAAGTGTGCATGCACACGAAAGCTCATACCAATAACTAACTTAGTTCGTCTTTAAGGTGCTACTGGAATTTTTTTATTTTGTTTTTATGTTGTTTTAATACTGTTATAGTTTAATTATTTTTAAATACAATTTTATTTTTTGTTTTCACCTTTTGCAAGCATTTTAACAAAAAACCGTAACAAAATTAATCTGCATTTCTTTCGACTTCCCTCCTTTCTGCGGTGACTTAGTTTGTATCTTTTTATTACTGTATGTCAGGGGTATGCAACCAGTTGACCGCGATTGACAGGTTGATCCCCTGATGATTGTGGTCGATCGGGGGATCATTACCGCTCACGTTGTTTAGAATCGTGGCCTCCGCCCCTCTCTGTGTTTCCCTGCGTCGTGTTTAACGGCCGTTCCTTTGTTGTCCTCACACCTGCTGTTAAAATGAGCTAAAACACTTTTCAAACCCTAAAGAAAGCTCAACAACTTTGGCTTGCTCCCCTAAAAAAAGGGGGGGCATTTTTTTTCTTTCTGGAAGTAGATTGTAGTCACTTGGGAGCCGGGCATCCCTGCTGTATATCCAATTCAAACTTGTTTCCCGATGTTCCCTTTTAATTATTTATTACCGCTCGAGTTTATGTCAATCCTGCTAATATTTCAAGTTGTTTACAATGTATCTTCAAATAATCAACAAATTTTCCCCATTCTGTTTTAAAAAAAATCTGTCTTCTTGGTTTCTTATTCTTCTGGTAAGTTGCACCATTTCTGCGTATTCCATCAATTTTATTTTCCAGTCCTCCTTTGTCGGAACTGTTTCTTCTTTCCATCTCTGGACATAAATCATTTGGGCAGCTATTGTTGTTGTTCAGTCGTTCATTCGTGTCCGACTCTTCGTGACCCCATGGACCAGAGCACACCAGGCACGCCTATCCTTCACTGCCTCTCGCAGTTTGGCCAAACTCAGCTATAGTAATGTACATAAATATTTTTCCCCCTGTTCTGTTTCTATAGCCTACATATAGCTGTCAATGCCCCTGTGACTCAGGACAAAAAGAAGTGGTGTGCATGTCCTTCTCCAGTGCCTGTATTACAGAGACATTCGTCTTAGCCTGATCTCCCCACTACTTCATAAGTACCCAGGACACACAGGGCAATTCTATACCTCCCTGCAGCTCTCACCCTGCTACAACAAATGTTACAAAAATGTAACGACTAAGGCCTTGGCAAACAAGACCCTTACTGTAAACCCTCTAACTCTTGTTTCTCTTCTAAAACAATAAGAGAGAGGTCCTTTCCAGCCTCAAACGTGACCAGGTACGCTTTTAAATCCTGAGCTATATGAGAAACTTCCCCTTGTGTCCAGTAACAGGGTTTTAACCTCTATAGAACCCCTACTGACAAGCTCGCCTCTTCCCTGAGGTAACTTAGTGACAACCTGGGTCGTTTCTCCCTTTTTAGCCCTCTCAGCGACCTCTGTACTCCCTACCTTTCCGTTCCGTTTTGAGGGAAAGTATAGTCTTTTAAAGAGTATCCCCCACCTGGGCCTTTCATGCACTTTGGCTGGACAGTAAATCAGACGACTTTCATGTTTGGCACTTTAAAGATGTACCATACTTTTCGCTCCATGACACACTTTTTTCCTCCTAAAAAGTAAGGGGAAATGTCTGTGCGTCTTATGGAGCGAACGTGTGGTCCCTGGAGCTGAACTGCCCAGGGGCAAAAGCAGATCGTGCTTTTAAAAAAAAAAAAAAAAGAGAGAGAGAAGGGGGTGTTGAAAGGAAGCCCGCTGAGCAGCTGCTCAGCAAATGATCAGGGAGAGTTAAGGGGGAGAGATTCCAGCCCCTCCCGCTTGCAGAGGGAGGCTGTTTCCCCAGCGACATGTGACTGGCTGATTAGATTATCTGTCTGGAAACTGTAGAAATGGCTTCCTGAAGCTGCAGAACTGTGAGTTAAACCCCATAAAACAGGGTTTTTTCCCTTTGCAAAGTAAGCTCAACAACTTTGAGCTGATCCTCAAAAAATGGGACTTTTCTCCTTTGCAAAAGAAGCTGCAGAAATTTGAGCTGATCCTCAAAAAATGGGGCTTTTCTCCTTTGCAAAAGAAGCTACAGAAATTTGAGCTGATCCTCAAAAAAATGGGGCTTTTCCCCTCTAAAAACTAGGTGTGTCCTATGGTCAGGTGCGCCTTATAGAGCGAAAAATACGGTAATTTCTTTATTGTTTGACATCGTAATGGTTGCAGTCAGGCTTAGCATGTACAGACTTAATTTTCAGAGTAAATATCTTTGTTTTTATACATATAACCGGTAACAATACACCTCCCTAACCTATTCCTACTCTCTCAGCCTCTTCTCCTACACCACCCCACACCCCTTCTCAACTGCCAAAACTGCCACACACATTCCTCTATTCTTCAACTGCCCCTCCCATAATGGAATGTTCAGTCAGTTCAGGCTTGAGACTGATTTAACCCTTGATGGTTCGGGGTAAAACAAAAAAAAAATTTTTTTGTAACACACAGTGCAAAACCGTTACAAATCTCCCTACCCCTGAAAAATTGCAAAGGCACTTACTACTTACATATGTTCAGTAATGCCGGAGCAATGGGCCACGGAACCTTCCTTTTAAAACCAAAACTATAAACGACATCAGCGACATACTATATACCTAAACATACATCAATGTACCCCAGATGGGTGGGGTACAAATAAAAAAATAAAATAAAAAATACAACATGCAATGTTGCTAGATTCTGCACAGCAGCGCTAAAAATTCACCGGGGATGACCTGTGCCACAAACCAGATTTAATGAACATATCAGAGTGCTCTGTAAATTGATAGTTAATGCTCTTCCACACCCGCCCAATGCACCTATCCCTTTTTTTAGATTCTTTTAGCTTCCTTTAAATTCTTAAAGACTTTTATATTCACCTTTTAATACCTTTTAGCTTTCCCCAAACACTTTCCAGATTTTAAATGACTGTATCCCACCCTTTTATGCTGGTCTATGGCCACATGACCCGGAAGCTGTACGCCGGCTCCCTTGGCCAGTAAAGCGAGATGAGCGCCACAACCCCAGAGTCGTCCGCGACTGGACCTAATGGTCAGGGGTCCCTTTACCTTTACCTTTATGACCGTAATAAAAAAATTGTATTGTAATAAAACATCAAACATTAAAAACTTCCTGATACAGGACTGCCACTTCCCAGGAAATGCTGGGAATTTTAGCTCTGAGAGGGAAACCGTGTCTCCTAACAACTCTGGTTAACAAACTACGCTTCCCAGGATCCCTGGCGGGGGACAACGACGACGGCATTATTGTTTAAAATGGTTTGATACTGCTTTAAATGTATAGTTCATATGGGGCATTATCTTTGCAGGTCTACAGGCTGACTTCGTGCATACAACACGATCCACCCTAATTTGTATACTTCTTTGTCCTTTTCTATTTCCTTATCCTGCGTCCCCTACTCTGAGTAACACCTTGCCACTATTCTGTGATGTTTTTGTAAGGCCCAATAAAGTTATTGTTCAACTAAGATGTGCAGGGTTTTGGGGTGGGGTGGGAAGCTTCGCTTCTCCAGGAGAAATACATTTTGCGCAATTTATTTGGCTTCTGAAATCTCTGCTACGCCATGAGGACTGGGAACTTCTTGAAAAAGGAAAGCCCAGATTGCTCTGGAATCTCTTCTTTTGCAGCCTTCTAGGGTTTATACCATCCTGCCCTGGGGTGGTAGGACAAAACATCTGCCTCTTGGTATCTTTCCATGACACCTGGAAACCAACAACTCAGCTGGTGGGTGAAGGGAGGAGACACCAGGTTGTAAAGACTGCGGAGCATCTTTGGTGGCAGCCCCTGTATCAGGAAGAACATTTAAGGTTGACACATGCCAACCTCTGGAACAGGTAGCCCCACCTGCAGTGGGTCACCCCCTTTGAGAGTGGTCAGTTGTTCTGTCTTCTCCAGGCTTAGCTTCAGCAAACAGCAAAATCAAGCCAATATGTACCTGCTGAGGCCGACACTCAGGGAACCAGGCAGAGGGCCTTCTCGATGGCAGCACCCGCCTCGGGGAACGCCCTCCCATCAGATGTCAAGGAAATAAGCAACTTTCTGACTTTTAGAAGACATCTGAAGGCAGACCCGTATCAGGAAGTTTTTTATGTTTTGACGTTTTATTGTGTTTTCATATGTGCTGGAGAGAGTCCCATGGACTGCACGAAGATCAAACCTATCCATTCTTAAAGAAATCAGCCCTGAGTGCTCATTAGAAGGACAGATCCTGAAGTTGAGGCTCCAGTATTTTGGCCACCTCATGAGAAGAGAAGACTCCCTAGAAAAGACCCTGATGTTGGGAAAGATTGAGGGCACAAGGAGAAGGGGACGGCAGAGGATGAGATGGTTGGACAGTGTTCTCGAAGCTACTAACATGAGTTTGGCCAAACTGCGAGAGGCAGTGAAGGATAGGCGTGCCTGGCATGCTCTGGTCCATGGGGTCACGAAGAGTCGGACACGACTGAACAACTGAACAACAACAACAACAACATGTGCTGGAAGCCGACCAGAGTGGCCGTGGCAACCCAGCCAGATGGGTGGGGTACAATAATAAAATTATTACTACACACTGAACATGCTGCGGGGGGGGGGGGGGGAGTAATGGATGTACATAGAAATGCATCCCCACCCACCCCAGTAAACACCTCCAAAATTAGATAAGTGGAGCAGTAGCAAGAGAGAAGGTTTGAGAATCCTTTACTTAGTCCTGGGAAGATGATGCGAGCTTTTTTTCTGCTGTTCCAGGGGATTGAACCAAAACCAGTGGACTCAAATAAAAAGAAATGAGATCCTGACAAAACATTAGGAAGAACTTTCTGATGGCAAGTGCTGTTTGACCCTTGGAAGGTGGCGAACTGTCCTTTGGTGGAGGCTTTTAAACAGAGGTTGGATGGGCATCCTAGGATATCTGATGTGGGGAGCACATTCATTGCAGGTGCTGAGACAGGCAGTACAGTGCAGTGGTTAGAATATTGTTTGAGGCCCAGGGGGACCAGGGTGCAAATCCTCCCTCACTGGGTGATAATGGGCAATTCACAGTCTCCCCCCCCCCAACCTACCTTACAAGGGTGAGGTGTGGGTGGGAGACCCACGTCAGCCACCTTGACCTCCTTGGTGGAAAGCTGGGCAGTTTAGTTTAGAAAATGTAAGGAGCATAAGGATGGGTGAAAACATAAAAGGAATTACAGTAGGGTGCGAATCATATAAATTGAAAGCATTTGCGGATGACCTGCTCATAACTGTAGAAGAACCCCTGGAAAAATATTCCAAGGGTGCTGGGGGGGGGAATGATAATTTTGGCAAGTAGCGGGTTTCAAGTTGAATAAAAACAAAAGTATTACTGAAGAATATGTCAGAACAAAAGAAAAATGAATTTAAGTCAAAAACAGACCTGGAGATAGAAAAGAAAGTGAAATATCTAGGGGTGTGGTTAACAACTAGAAATATAAATATTTTTAAAGACAACTATTTGAAGGTCTGGAATGATGTTAAAAGGGATATGGAGATATGGGGAAAGATAAACTTCTCATTGTGGGGAAGGGTCTCTGTGATAAAAATAAATGTATTGCCAAGAATGTTGTTTTTATTCCAATCAATACCCGTGGTCAGAGGAGCGGAACACTTTAAGCAATGGAAAAAGGATATTTCTAAATTTATCTGGCGGGGTGGGGGTGGGGAAACCTAGACTAAAGTATAAATTATTAACAGATTTAAAACAAAGATGTGGATTCTCCTTGCTGGCTTTAAAGTTATATTATAACGCATCCTGTCTCTGCTGGCTGCGGGAATGGATACAGTTAAACAATACTGAGGTATTATCGTAGATCTGGAAGGACATGATAATAGGTTTGGTACGGTAGTATTGTAAAAATGTTTTGAAAATTAATAAAAATTATATTTAAATAAATAAATAAGATAATAGGTTTGGTTGGCATGTTTAATTTTGGTATGAGAAAACAAAGGTACACAAGGGATTCCAGAACCACCTTATAAGGAAATAAATTTACCAGGTATGGGACAGATATAAGAATTTATTAGAAAACAATACACTTTCGTGGCATTCCCCCATTGGAAGCCATATCTGTAAAAAAAGGTAAACATGAAAGGAAATTGGGCAACATACAATTATCTGTTAACAGAAGTAGAATACAAAGGAATTAAAGGTGAAAGAATATGAGGATATAAAAGCTCTGTTAACAGATTGGTTACAATCTTACCAATTAAATGACATACTCAGAGGTGACAAAGAGAAGGGCTTTGGGAAGGAATTCTCAAAGTTTGAAAAATAATTACCGGTATTAGAAAATAATGAGAAATTGTTATCAAGAATGTAGAAACTACTGTTGGAATGGGAGACAAAAGATGAAGAGGTTAAAGCTGTAGTGTTACACTGGGCAAAAGATATAGGTTATAATATACTGGTATCACTTGAATCAGGGACCCAGGTGGCGCTGTGGGTTAAACCACAGGCTTGCTGATCAGAAGGTCAGCGGTTCGAATCCCTACGACGGGGTGAGCTTCCCGTTGCTCGGTCCCAGCTCCTGCCCACCTAGCAGTTCGAAAGCATGTTAAAGTGCAAGTAGATAAATAGGGACCGCTCTAGCGGGAAGCTAAACGGCATTTCCGTGCGTTGCCCTGGTTCACCAGAAGCGGCTTAGTCATGCTGGCCACATGACCCGGAAGCTGTCTGCGGACAAACGCCGGCTCCCTCGGCCTATAGAGCAAGATGAGCACGCAACCCCTGATGGTCAGGGGTCCCTTTACCTTTACCACTTGAATCATGGGGAAAGCTGTGGAAAGAGATTTTAAAATTCATGGCATGTAGTTCATTAAAAGAAAAAAATATGAAGATATACCAATGGCATTTGACTCCAATAAAGCTTACTAAAATGTATAAAAAATATCTCTGTTCTGGAAATGTAAGGATAAGGAAGGTACATTTTTTTTCATATCTGGTGGATGTGTAAAAAAGTAAAGGGCTTCTGGGAAATGATATACAATGAATTTTTTTAAAAAGTATAAAATTATGTTTGTTAAAAAAAAAACAGAGGCTTTTTTACTAGGTGTAATAGGTGAAGAATTGCCAAGGAAGCAAAAGAGACTATTTATGCAACTACGGAGCCCAGAATGCTACTAGCCCAGATGTGGAAAGAAGACAAGGTCCCAATAAAAGAAGAATGGATAAATATAATTATATGCCAGGAGAATAAAAGGGGAGGTTGAATAAATATAATTATATGCCAGGAGAATAAAAGGGGGGGTTATTTATGCGACTACAGCGGCCAGATGCTACTAGCCCAGATGTGGAAAGAAGACAAGGTCCCAAGGAAAGAAGAATGGGTAACTAATGTCATAGGAGAAGGAACCCTTTTGCACCCGCCCCCCCCCCCGGACAGAGAGGAGACCCCTATCCGGACCAAGACTCAGCTCTTCCCTTGTCATGACAGGAGCCATTTTTCCACAGGAACAGAGAGGGGAAGAAGGGGGGGGGGAAACAGAGCCAGTTCATGCCTATTGTGATACATGACCTACAAGCAACCCCAGGTGTAAATCCGATCAGCCCCACACCCTCGACTCAGCCATTTCCTTATCCCGACGCTCATCACCTCTCCGCCAGCATAACACCCACCTATTTACATAAGCCGGGGACACCAAGATGGCTCATCAGCCCAGGGCCTCTGGAATCCGAGAAAACCAACCATGCACTGTGTCTCACCCAATTCTAAAACAAGGGGAACCTGTTTTCAATTCACAAAGAGGGCTGGAACTCCTTTCTTTTCCTTGGAGCGTCAACTTCTGTGCAAACTCTGTAGAAAACGTGCCTTTCCCCCTTTTCTTTCATTTACGAAATGGTGCTGTAAAAAACGCACCTCAGCGCCCTTTTCCCTCTTCCCACTTTCTCCCATCTATTGAATAGTGCTGTAAAAAAACGCACCTTCCTTCCAAAAGAAAGCGATTCCCAACTGTACGATCCCCAGTGTGTTCTCTCTGTGTATATATTCTTGTTATTTTGTATTTCTATGTATCAACCTAAGGTGTTAGTTTACTAAGATACCTCCTTCCGCTTATGTATGTATCCTCCAACCACCTGTAAGTGTATAATTGCAATTGTGGACCTATTCTGTATAAAAAATCGGAATGAACGCTTTTTCCGCCTTGCCCATTCATGAAAAATCCTAGCTTTCTCAACGTTCCATGAACTGTCAAAATGTTTCCGCTGCCCCACTGCGCCCTCTACTATGTCTACCAATAAAACACACAGGGGCTCAAATTCATAAAAAGGACATCACCTTTATTCAATAATTAAAATGCAGACATTTGCAAGCTCAGGAAGTTCCGATCGCCAACTCCACCCTATAAGATAAGGACAAATAAAGTCACTACTCGGTCAAAGGTTACTCAGGAAGAACACTTGATATCCATTGTTACAACAGTTCAGATAGGATTAAATGTACTTACCGTATGTAAATCCTCTCTTCCCGTGTCATTGCCCTGTATGGAAAACAGAAATGTATATATGCATGCACACGAAAGCTCATACCAAGAACAAACTTAGTTGGTCTCTAAGGTGCTCCTGGAAGAAAAAAAATTTTTTATTTTATTTTGCTTTGAGAAATGTATATAAGTCACCTTTTATTACTGATCGGGGTTCTCTCTTCGTATTCGCTACGTTGGGGGGAACCTCTGTTGCAACAGATCCAAATAAACGGAAGGCTCCGCCTTGCTTTTTGATAGCTCCGGTGTGGTCTCTGTTTATTTCCGCGGCAACGGGAGGGCTCTTAAATTCTTGCGCCTTCTCCAGGGCAAAAATCCCTCGGACTCCCCCTTGGGAAACGGGACCCTGATTTTTCTAACCCTATTCGGTCTAGTTTTGCTTACATCACTAATATGATTGACTGTGCAGAAATGGCTGAACTTTCCGTGAACCTTAGGCCGATCTAATGAGAAAAAAATTCAATCAAGAATGGGAAAACTTTATGGATCATTTTAAAGAACACTGTAAAAACGTCAAAACATTAACAGGTTTGATGTAACATTTATGAAGTAAAAATATAAGTTGAAACTAATTGAGGAAATATATAGTAATTATATGCAAGGAGAATAAAAAGAGGGGAATGGAAACCGGGGCGGGGAAAAAGTCATTTATTGCAAATTTCGATTAGATATGTATGTACCAAAAGGAAAAATGTTGTTAATTTGAAAATTATAATTATAATAATAGTTTAGGAAACGTTTTGGGGCGCCCGTGCAGCTACCCGGAGCAGCCCGGAGGCTCCTGCCGCTCGGCTCCGAAACGGTTAAGAGCAGCGGCGACAGAGCTGAGATTCCTAGAGCGGGGGGGGGGGAAGGCTGACGGGAGAATAGGAGCTTCCGCTTCCTGTCCCGCTTTCCGGGGTGCGGGAAGATGCTGGTAATGGCGGCGGCTGTCCTTCCTCGCGGAGGCGCTGGAGGTGCGTCATATTATTATGTATTATAACGGGGGGGGGGAGGGAGAGTGAGGTGCTGCTGGAGGGAGTATGGGGGGGGGTTAAAAAAAACCCTATTAGGCAAACCGTTTCAATTTAGGTTTTTTTCTGTGTCTCCTTTTTCTGGTCATCAATTTGTCCAGATTTTCACATTTTATTATATTTAAATACCTGTTGAAAGTTGGTCAGCATTTTAGTGCAGATTTTTCCTAATGCACACGCTTTTGCAAAGGGTATTTCCCATAATATTTACATTTCCCATTATTAATGCATTTCTGTACATTATTCTGCTAAAATAATGTACAGTATTTATAGGTTTTTTCCCCTTTGTGTGGGGGTAGGAAATCTTTTCCCAATGGAAGGACAGATCTTTCTCCTCCTCTCCTCCCTGCAGGCCAACTTGGGGCAGGTGGGTGAACTTCATTAGTCTCTCCATAGGGCTTGGGGTCAAGGCAAACCCTTAAGCATTGGAAAGCCCTCTGCAGGGGGTGACCCTGGAACTTGTAATAATTTTTATCTGCCCTGATTTTACTATAATTTATGAAATTTATATACCTCCCTATACTCACAGGCCTCAGGACGGTTCATAGGATAAAATAGCAATATAAAAACTCATAGAATCCTAGAGTTGGAAGAGACCACAAGGGCCATCCAGTCCAACCCCCTGCCAAGCAGGAAACACCATCAAAGCATTCCTGGCAGGTGGCTGTCAAGCCTCTGCTTAAAGACCTCCAAAGAAGGAGACTCCACCACACTCCTTGGCAGCCAATTCCACTGTCGAACAGCTCTTACTGTCAGGAAGTTCTTTCTAATGTTTAGGTGGAATCTTCTTTCTTGTAGTTTGAATCCATTGCTCCGTGTCCGCTTCTCTGGAGCAGCAGAAAACAACCTTTCTCCCTCCTCTATATGGCATCAACTCAAAGTACATAATCAAAAAAGAAGCAAAATCAACCCAATTAAATCCAACCCCAACCCCCCATTTTAAAACATTTGTGTTTCAATTAAATAGAGCAGTTTTCTGCAAGAGCAGTTATGGGCAGAAGATTTTTTTTTAAAAAGAGAGAAACAAGCAAAAGTCCGAGTGTGGCTGAAGCCTTATTTAGACAGCCTACTACTACTGCTGCTGCTACTACTACTACTACTACTACCGGTAATAATAATAATACCCCTGAGTGCCCCATCCCACTTTGTGGAGCCCGATTGGCCCTCTGGTATACTCCAGAACTTAGGGTGAGGAAACAAGCTGGGAGACTGCTTGAACGCAAGTGGAGGAAAGAGCCAAATGAATGTAACCGAACACTGGTAAGGGCTCATTATCAAGCCTACCTAGTGGCAGTGAAGGCAGCAAAGAAGGCATAGTTTTCTGCCTCCATTGAATCCTCACTATGCAATCCATCAGAGCTTTTCTGGGTTGTACGGGGCCTTTTACAGGCTGGCCCAAAGGAGGTGGTAGAACCAGCGGTAGCTTGCTATGAGTTGTTTGCAAAGGACTCTGAAGATAAAATTTCTTGCATCCACCAAGACCTTGACTCGGCTGTTACAGCAAATGAATCTCATGGGTTGTCCAGGGCACAGTCCAGTCCTGGTGTGTTGGATGAGTTTTTTCAGTTGGTAAGGCTCGAGGATGTGGACAAGGTGCTCGGATCAGTCAGGGCCACCATTTGCACTCTAGACCCTTGCCCCTCTTGGCTGATAAAAACCAGCAGGGAAGGAACAGCTGGCAGGACCAGGGAGATGATCAGAGCCTCTTTACAAGAGGGGGTGGTCCCTGCGTGTTTGAAGGAGGCAGAGGTAAAACCACTCCTTAAAAAACCATTTATGAATTCCGAAAGCCTAACTAATTACAGTGGTACCTCAGGTTACAGATGCTTCAGGTTACAGACTCCGCTAACCCAGAAATAGTACCTCAGGTTAAGAACTTTGCTTCAGGATGAGAACAGAAATCGTGTGGTGGCAGCACGGCGGCAGCGGGAGGCCCCATTAGTTAAAGCGGTACCTCAGGTTAAGAAAGGACCTCCAGAATGAATTAAGTTCTTAACCCGAGGTACCATGGTACCAACCAGTTGCTAATCTCCCTTTCATCACAACAAACGTAACCGGCTGAGTAGTAACATAAATAAAGTCTGTTATTTATTGTTTCATATTAACATATCAACAAAGATGAAACAAAAAGTTCACCTGAAGGACCATAAGATCCAATGGATCAGCTGTCTCTCCAATCAGCTCTTGAAGGAAATTTAAACATATACTGAAGTCCAATCCACATGTGTTTGTTCATGTAGTCCAATTGTAATTTCACAAGACAGAAGTTCAAGCATGTACTAAAGTCCATTCCACATGCGTTCTCATAAGACGACAAGGATTTCCGGAATATTTTATCCTTGTTTCACCATCTTGGGCTTCATCAGTAATTCACCACCTTCACTGGTTCTGATTTGAAAGAGAGGTAGAGCTGGGTATCATCCGCATACTGATGAACACCCAGCCCAAACCCCCTGATGACCTCTCCCAGTGGCTGCATGTAGATGTTGAAAAGCATGGGGGAGAGGACAGAATCCTGAGGCACCCCACAAGTGAGAGCCCAGGGGTCAGAACACTCATCCCCCACCACTACTTTCTGAACACGACCCAGGAGGAAGGAGCGGAACCACTGTATAACAGTGTCCCCAGCTCCCAACTCCTCTGGACGGTCCAGAAGGATGTTATGGTCGATGGTGTCAAAAGCTGCTGAGAGATCCAGCAGAACTAGGAAACTGCTCTCACCTTTGTCCCTAGCCCGCCGGAGTGCGACCAAGACAGTTTCAGTCCCATGATGAGGTCTGAATCCCGACTGGAAGGGATCCAAATGGCCCGCTTCTTCCAGGCGTGCCTGGAATTGATTAGCAACCACTCGCTCAGTCACTTTGCCCAAGAATGGAAGATTTGAGACTGGGCGATAGTTGGCCATATTGGCCGCATCTAAAGATGTTTTTTAAAGAAGTGGTTTAATAACCGCCTCTTTCAGCAGGTCTGGGAAGGCTCCCTCGCAGAGAGAAGCATTCACCACCCCATGAAGCCCATCACCCAGCCCTTCCCGGCTAGCTTTTATAAGCCAGGATGGGCAATGTTCAAGGAGACAGGTGGTTGGTTTCACTCATGCTGGACCAGTGTCTTGCCTTAGTAATGGACTGGATGAGAGCCAAGAAACTGAAGCTCAATCCAGGTAAGAGTGAGGCTCAGTTAGTGGGTGGTTCCCTAGAGCAGATGGCCAGAAGGTCGCCTGCTCTTGATAGGGTTACACTTCCTCTGAAGGAGCAGGTTCGTAGCTTGGGGTTAGTCCTGGATCCTCTGCTGTCGCTCGAGGCTCAGATGGCCTGGAGTACCTCTCATCAGCTTTGGCTGGTGGCCAAGCTACACCCCTATCTGGATAGCCTATCTACCATTGTCTATGCTCTGGGAACTTCAAGGTTAGATATAGATATGCGTTATATGTAGGGCTGCCTCTGAAGACAGTTTGGAAACTTCAGCTAGTGCAGAATTCAGTGGCCAAGTTGCTCACCGGAGCAAGGCAGTTTGAGCATATTACAGTGATCCTGGTCTGACTGCACTGGCTGCCAATTAGTTTTTGGGCACAATTCAAAGGTTTTGACCTATAGAACCTTAAAGACCACAATACTTCAAAGACTGCTTCTTTCATATGAACCTACATGGACCCAGAGATCCCCTTCTGAGGCCCTCCTTTCTGGGCCCCCTCCTAGAGAGGTCCGGAGGGTGGCAACATGAGAACAGGGCCTTTTCTGCAGTGGCTCCCCGTCTGTGGAATGCTCTCCCCAGGGAAGTTCACCTGGCACCTTCCTTATACACCTTTGTTGTTGTTTAGTCATCTTAGTCGTGTCCAACTCTCCGTGACACCATGAACCAGAGCATGCCTTGGAAACACTCACTTTCCTCTCAAGGCTCCTTTTTTATGTCCATGGAGCTTTCATGGCAAAATACTGGAGTGGGTTGCCAGTTCCTTCTCCAGGTGGATCACATTCAGTCTAAACTCTCGGCTGACCTGTCTGTCTTGGATGGCCTTAGTTTCTCTTAGTTATTCAAGCCCCTTTGCCACGACAAGGCAGTGATCCATGAAGGGTATACACCTTTATTATTATTTTTGCCAAATCATTTTTATTAGGGTTTCAAATACATCCAAATTACATTGAAACATTCCAAATTACATTCCATATTATTTATCCAATTATTAATAAAAAAAGAAAGGTTCCAAATCTGCCAAATTAATATTTAAATTTAATTGGCGGTTCCCCATGCTTCAAACTCCGGAGGTTATCTAATCAACTTGTCCATTCGTTTTCTACCCTTCCAATATGTTCACAGCCTCTGATGTAGTCCAGCAAGCGAAATAGATCAAAGCAAACAGTGTCTCTGTGTGGATTTAAGTCCGTATTTCATCGCCATACAATCGCCTTGCCCCTTGACTCTCTGACTCCCAACAGCTCCATCACGGACCGTCGCCATCTTTTATTCAGTCCCCATAATGTCGAAACATCTTTTTCTGCAATATTTATTTATTTACCCGTCTGCTTTTTACTTCTACCTTTCCAGGAGATTCTGCCTGTTATGTTGAAGGGTCATAAATTATGAAATCGTTTGGCTTCTCTCCCTTTGGTTTTGTGTTTTGCAGACCAGGTTTATTCCGCTGCGTCATTTGGCAACTGTCCACGTTCCTCCAATTAAAGTCAGACAGAGTCTAAGGAGTACTCCTTATCAAAATCTACATGCGAAAGCACTTTTATCCTTTTCAAAATGTCCACGATATATTTCATTATCAGGTCAGGATATTGCTTATTTAAATCTTGTCTTCATTCCACCCAGCTTATATATTGTAACTAGTGGTTTTTAGCCCATTAAAAAACGGGCGCTAGAACACACGCGGTCAAACCCCCCACCCACCCACCCCCACTTCCCAGACCTCCACAAACAGTTCGCCTCTGTCTCCCTCCCTCCCCCCCACACCCATCCCCCCACACCCATCTCCCCCACCTCCCACACACAGTTCGCCTCCCCCTCCCCCCACACCCATTTTCCCCCACACCCCTCCCCCCACCTCCCCCCTCCACACACAGCTCGTCTCTCTCTCTCTCTCCCACACACACACACACACACACACACACACACACACCTCCCCCCACACCTCCCCCCACTTCCCAGACCTCCACAAACAGTTTGGCTCTGTCTCCCTCCCTCTCCCTCCCCCCCCACACCCCTCCCCCCCCACCTCCCCCACCTCCCCCACACAGTTCACCTCTCCCTCCCATCGCGGGCGGGCGGCGGCGGAGCAGCCCCTGTCCCGGGCGGAGGGAGCGTCTCGGAGCAGCAGCCACCGCTGCAGAAGCAGCAGCAGCCGCGCCGGCCAACTGCCCCTTCCCGCGTGTCGCCTCAGTCTGCGCGCAGCAGCAGCTGCCGCCTCAGCCTGAGAGGCGGCTGCAGCTGCGGCGGCTTCGGCATCGCGGGCGGGCGGCGGCGGCGGCGGAGCAACCCCTGTCCCGGGCGGAGGGAGCGTCTTGGAGCAGCCGCAGCAGCAGCAGCTGCGCCGGCCAGCCAAGCAGCGAGGAAGGCGGCGGCGGCAGCCGTTGCCGCCAGTCCTCCTCCTCCTCTCGGCCACTGCCAATCTTGGGCTTCGCTAGGCGTGGCGGCGGAGGAAGCAGCAGCAGCGGAGGCGCAGGCAGTAGAGGCGGCGGAGGTGGCCGGCGGCGGCAGGAGCGGCGCTTTGCGCCGCTTCCCCCGCGCTTGGCCTTGTAAGCAGTAATGGCGGCGGCGGAAGTGGTCTCTGCTGTCCAATCCCTGCGCCCCTCTGTGACATGCGCAGTAGCGCACTTCCGTGACACACAGAAAGTGGACGCAGGGACACAGCAAGATTATTATATAGGATATCAAATCTTCTCAATCGAAATCAAATTGTCAGTCTTTCAAATCTCACTTGTTATGCATAGTGAAGTTGGGTCTTCAGGGGTTTGGGGTTCAGCCCGTTATTATAAAAAATACCGTGTTTCTCCTATTTTAAGACGTAGTCATAATATAAGGCGTAGCAGGATTTCTGCACATTTGCAAAATATAAGCCATACCCCGAAAATAAGGCGTAGTGATAGGCGCAGTTATGGAGGGCGCCAAAAGCCCCCACAAAGCCCTCAGAGACCCTCCTCCCCACACCAAGCAGCATCGGCCCGGAGCCGGTGGGGATGGCAGTTCCGGCCCCGCCTCCTCCTCAGCCCTTCCTGCTTGTTCCCGGCGCACAGCGAGAGGTGGAAAAAATAAAAAGCCCCTCTCTCCTCAGCTCGGCAGCCGGCTTGCAAAAAAACCCCACCCCAATCTCTCCTGCCTTGAAAAAAATAAAAAGTACCTCTCTCCTCAGCTCGGCAGCCGGCTTGCAAAAAACCCACCCCAATCTCTCCTGCCTTTTTCCCGGCGCGCAGCGAGAGGTGAAAAAAATAAAAAGGCACCTCTCGCTGCTATGGCCCCCCTCCCCTGACTGAGGGAGCAAGAAGACCGTCGCGCGCAAGGAAATATATACCGGTAAGAAGGAACCCGTGGTGGGAACTTGGCACGCTTTCGAAGATTCTCTCCTTCCTTCCCTCCTCCCGTTTCTTAGCTTTGCCCCAAGGACTGCCAGAGCAAATAAACCAAACAACAGGTTTTTTTTGCGTGGAAAACCCCCTTCTTCTTCTTGGTAATTATAATTGAATAAATGTAGATTGCTGTACCGGACCATATTGACGTAATAAAAATAAGACATCCCCTGAAAATAAGCCATACTATGTTTTTTGGAGAAAAAAAATATAAGACGGTGTCTTAAAATAGGAGAAACACGGTAGTAAAACAAAGTATCACAGAGTCCAAGGCTCCCCCCCTTTCCGTCCCGCTTCCACATACTGATACAATGAACGAATCTTCTTCCTTATCTTCTTAGCTGTTCAGTGGCTGAGTCTTTTAAGAAAATACTTTTTCCTCCTTTGTTTGAAGCATACCCAAGACTTTTCACTACTTTATATTTTAAAGCATAGGGACTCATGCACGATCAGGCTGGCCTCCAGGAGTTCCTTCCCCCGTGGGTGCTTTCCGCCCTTTGCCCCCCCGCTCCTCCCCCCGTTTGGGGGTCGAAGCAGGTTGAGGGGCATCTGCGGGCGAGGCAGCCCTTCCCACACTCCTGGGAAGGTAAGGGAGGCTGCTTACTCCCATCACAGCCTCGAAAATCCCCACAGGGGTCGGAGAAGGTGTTATTAGTCAGCCATTTCCTGCCGTGCACGAGCGGGAACCTGAAGGGTATACACCTTTAAGTGCCATGCAAAGATGTTCCTTTTTAACCAGGCTTTTGCTTGATATGTTTGACATCCTATAGCTTTTTTCAAACGTGGCTTTTTTGGGGGGTGTTGTGGGTTGTTGTTTTTATTCTGATTATATATGATGTGATATTTTCTGTGAACCACGCTGAGACCTCCGGGTATAGGGCAGTATATAAACTCAATAAATAATAATACTTTCATTATTTGTACCCAAGAATCTGACTAGGTTGCCTCAGCCACTCTAGCTGGCTTTTATAAAAGCATAATAAAACAAAAAACTTTAAAAAAAATTCCCTATACAGTCATGCCTCTAGTTACGATAGCTGTGTGTTGCGTTCGTCACAAGATACGAACACGCAGACCCTGGAAGTACCGGAACGGGTTACTTCTGGGTTTGGCGGTTTGCGCATGCGCAGATGCGCCGAATCGCACTTTGCGCATGCGCAGACATGGCGCTTCATGTTGCGTTCTGCTCATGTTGCGAATGGGGCTCCGGAACGGATCCCATTCACAACCAGAGGTACCACTGTACATGGCTGCCTTCAGATGTCTTCTAAAAGTTGCATTGTTATTTATTTGGCAACTGATGGGAGGGCGTTCCACAGGGTGGGCACCACTACCAAGACGGCCCTCTGCCTCGTTCCCTGTAATTTCACTTTGTGCAGTGAGGGAACAGCCAGATGTGCCTGGGACCTGGATCTCTGTGTCCTGACTAAATGATTGGGGTGAAGACGCTCCTTTCGCATTTCATCAATTTCCCTTTTTATTCCATCAGGAGATGTTGAAGGGATGCTGGCAGAAGGGGAACAATCAGAAGTGTCACCAAAAGGATCCAAAGAGGAGGAGGAGCAAAGGAAGTGGAGGGTTCAAGATGGAGGAAGCAGGCGAAAGGGGAGACGAAAGCAGAAGTCGGAGGGTGACTCTGATATGTCCCAGGGTGGTGAAAATCAAATTCACAGAGAGGAGAAAAAGCATGAATGTACAGTGTGTGGAAAGAGATTGGGTAGTCGCACAGCTCTTACTTTACATCAAAGACTACACACAGGAGAGAAACCGTATACATGTTCAGAGTGTGGAAAGAGCTTCCCTCAGATTAGTGCCCTTACCTCCCATCAACAAACTCATACAGGGGAGAAACCTTATAAATGTTTGGAGTGTGAAAAGAGCTTCAGTCATAGTAGCTCCCTCATCTTGCACCAACGAACTCATACAGGAGAGAAACCGTATAAATGTTCAGAATGTGGAAAGAGCTTCAGTAACAGTGGTCAGCTTACCTTGCATCAAAGAACTCATACAGGGGAGAAACCGTATACATGTTCAGAGTGTGGAAAGAGCTTCAGTAACAGTGGTCAGCTTACCTTGCATCAAAGAACTCATACAGGAGAGAAACCGTATACCTGTTCCGAGTGTGGAAAGAGCTTCAGTCAGTGTGGTCAGCTTACCTCGCATCAAAGAACTCATACAGGGGAGAAACCGTATAAATGTTCAGAGTGTGGAAAGAATTTCAGTCAAAGTGGTACCCTAAGCTTGCATCAAAGAACTCATACAGGAGAGAAACCGTATACCTGTTCCGAGTGTGGAAAGAGCTTCATTCATAGTCACAGCCTTGCGTCGCATCAACGAATTCATACAGGGGAGAAACTGTATAAATGTTTGGAGTGTGGAAAGAGTTTCAGTCACAGTTACAGCCTTATCTTGCATCAAAGAACTCATACAGGGGAGAAACTGTATAAATGTTTGGAGTGTGGAAAGAGCTTCAGTCACAGTAGTTCCCTTATCTTGCATCTACGAACTCATACAGGAGAGAAACCGTATAAATGTTCAGAGTGTGGAAAGAGCTTCAGTGAGCGTGGTACCCTTACTTTGCATCAAAGATCTCATACAGGAGACAAACCTTATACATGTTCAGTGTGTGGAAAGAGCTTCAGGTGCAGTAGCTCCCTTAAGTCACATCAAAGATCTCATACAGGGGAGAAACCGTATACATGTTCAGAGTGTGGAAGGAGCTTCCGTCAGAGTGGTACCCTTAAGTCGCATCAACGAATTCATACAGGGGAGAAACCGCATACGTGTTTGGAGTGTGGAAAGAGCTTCACTCGCAGCAATGCGCTTACTAGACATCAACAAACTCATCGAGGCAACAAACCTTATAAATGCTGGGAATGTGGCAAGAGCTTCAGTCGCATCGACTCCCTTTCCGCGCATCAAAAAATTCATATAGGGGAGAAGCGATATACATGTTTGGAGTGTGGAAAGAGCTTCAGCCACAATTGCAGCCTTACCTTGCATCAAAGACTGCACACAGGAGAGAAACCTTATAAATGTTTGGAGTGTGGCAAGAGCTTCTGTCGCGGTAGCCAACTCACGTTGCATCAAAGAACTCATACAGGAGAGAAACCGTATACATGTTCGGAGTGTGGGAGAAGCTTCAGTTGCAGTAGCTCCCTTACGTTGCATCAAAGATCTCATACAGGGGAGAAACCGTATACATGTTCGGAGTGTGGAAAAAACTTCAGGTGCGGTGGTTCCCTTAAGTCGCATCAAAGAACTCATACAGGGGAGAAACCGTACACATGTTCAGAGTGTGGAAGGAGCTTCAGTCACCATAGTGCCTTTAAGTCGCATCAAAGATCTCATACAGGGGAGAAACCGTATACATGTTCAGAGTGTGGAAAGAGCTTCAGTCAGAGTGGTACCCTTACCTTGCATCAAAGAACTCATACAGGGGAGAAACCATATACATGTTTAGAGTGTGGAAAGAGCTTCAGTCAGCGTATCCAACTTACTAGACATCAAATAACTCATACAGGGAGGAAATCTTAAAAAACTTGGCGCATGGAAAGAACTTCAGTGACTTGTAGAAGGGAAACATCTTAGAAAGGGTTGGAGTGTGGGAAGACCTTCAATCATATCAAATAACTGCTACAGAGAGTAAACCAATGATCGTGTTCTGGTCCCCCCCCCCCAGTGCAGCCACTCTAAGCACTGAAAGGGTTTCTCTCCTGTGTGGATTTTGCAATGCGCTTTAAGGTTTGATTTCAAGTAGAAACTTTTCTGGCATACATGGCATGTGGTTTCCTTCTGTTCATCTTTTTTGTCTTCGGCTGTGATTTGATGGTGGTCGATGCCCTGAGAAGTGGTCTTTCGGCCAATTATAATATAAGAGAAAACATGCTAAAAATGGCTCACCGTTGGCACCTCACTCCCTCCAGACTTTCAAAAATGTATAAAAATTTAGCAAATGTATGTTGGAGATGTGGGGCAAATAATTGGCGATCTGATCCATATGTGGTGGAGGTGCGAAAAGATAAAGGTGTTTTGGGGAGAAATATATCAGGAATTAAAAAAGATGATGGGAATATATTTTACCAAAAGGCCAGAGTCTTTTCTATTAAGTATAGTGGACAAAGAAATCCCGAATAAATCAAGAGAAGTTCTCTATGCAGTAGCAGCAGCTCGAATATTGGTAGCAAAAGGATGGAAGGATTCAGAACTACCAAAAATTTTAGAGTGGCAAAGCAAATTACAAGAATTTGCTGAAATGGCTCTATTAACTAATAACCTTAGAGGAAACTGCAAGCAGAAATTTATGGGGAAATGGGATATATATACGAGGCACGTGAAAAAATATAACTTTTTCGCTTCCTTGCCAGCTTTTGAGTGTTAATGAAGGATAAGGAGTTGTGGAACTATGATTGTATAAGATACTAAAAATGTATTAGAAAATGTATATATGAAGGTCTTACTGGTTGAATTACATTCAATATTAAGAAATGTACAGTGGTACCTCGACTTACGAGCAACTCGACTTACGTATTTTTCGAGTTACGAATGACTTCCGGAAGAAAAAAAATGGCCGCTGCAACCAAATTTTTCGACTTCCGAAAGGAAGTCGTGGCCGCTTTAATAGGATTTTTTCGACTTACGAATTTTTGAATAGGATTTTTTCGACTTACGAATTTTTTTCGCTCAATGCATTCCTATGGGGATTCGACTTACGAATGTTTTCGACTTACGAAAATCGCGTCGGAACGCATTATCTTCGTAAGTCGAGGTCCCACTGTAGATGCAAAGGGATTTGACAGGAAGTCGACTTTTGGGTGTGAGGGTGGGTGGTGTAGGTATAGGTACAGGGGAAGGTGTATATGTGCAAGTATATGAATTATATATGTGTATGTATATATACGTATGTATTTGTAAGTTTATATATGGGGAACTCCCCCCCCCTCTTTTTTGTATTCCCCCCCTTCTTTCTCCAATTTTTATTTCTTTTCAACCTCCGCAAAACAAAACATAGACAAAATACTGTTAGATGTAAAATTTATTTTTATCTTGTAGATTATTACAATATCAGTTGGATTAAGATACTCTCTATGTCAAACAAATTGATATAACAATAAAAATACTTTTTAAAAAAAGAGAGAAGTGGAGTCTTTATTCCTTCTCTTGTGATTTGCTTCAGTTTTCTTTCTCTTTTTGCATCTGACTCTTTCCTTCGATGCACCATGTGGCTGTCTCTTGCTCTTGGTTTTCCGTCCATCTCCTGCTGCAATGAAGACAGGACACTGGGAAGCTCAGTTCTACTGGAACTCTGCACATGCCCCCACAACTATTTGCTCTGCACAATGAGCTGCTGCATAAAAACATAGAAAACAGCTATAACACGAGCCGGGCTTCACCAGCCTGGTGCCCCCCAGATATTTTGAACTGTGGTACCCATCAGTCAAAGCCAGTGCAGCCATGATTGGATTGGAAGAACTTTCTGACAGTAAGAGCTGTTTTGACAGTGGAACAGTCTCCTCGGGAGGTGGTGGGCTCTCCCTCCTTGGAGATTTTTAAGCAGAGGTTGGATGGCCTGCCATTTAATCTTTAGCCGAGATTCCTTCATTGCCGGGGGTTGGACTAGATGACCCCTGGGGTCCCTTCTAACTCTACAGTTCTATGATCTATATATATATATATATATATAAATGTTCCCATTGCGTGTTTGTCTGAAACACCCTTGCTGTGTAACCACTGGACCAAACCGCATCAAATTTGGACACAGCGTTCCATTACCATGGCATAGTAATCTGCCATAATTAAAATTTTAAAAAAACACACACCTGTCATACCTAAAATTAAGAAAAAACGCAAAAAAGTGGTGCGCAAATTAGACATCACCAGCAGAAGCTCTCAGTACTCCAGCAGCATCTAATAGAAAGGCAGATCACGCACTGTCACCAGCAAAAGCTCTGAAGGGCGGTGCCAAATAATGATGTCATCAACTGAACAACTGAAACCACCACAGAGTCAGGCCAAGGAATGGAGATACAGGGCGGAGGCCTTGGCTCGCATTTAAATACTAGCCCAAGCCAAGGCTGACAGACTAGGCCTCTGCTCTACTTCACAGACTAGGCCTCGCCTCTACTTTACAGCCTACAGACTAGGCCTCTGCTCCACTTTACAGACTAGGCCTTAGCTCTACAGCCCTTTAAATACTATCCCGAGTGGAGCCCTGGGTGGGGTGTGGGGTGAGGAAGGGCCCAAATAGGTCATGGGCTGACATAGGGTGGGGGGAGCCACAGGGTGGGGGGAGGGGGGATGGGATACCTCATGGGTCACTACAGGATGGGAGTAATCACAGGGATGAGACACAACCATGGGGGGGAAGGAAAAAACACATAGTCCAGGGGGAAACGGACACATCCTCCCCCTTTCCTGGGAAACAAGGACCCTGAGTCAGGCACAGCAACATGTCATGGATCGTCACAGGGTGGGGGCAGCCGCAGGGATAACCCACAGCAACGCGTGGGAGGGTCAACTAGTTCTATATACAGCAGAACCATCATCTGCTAGACAACTTTTCACAAGCTTGGCAAATCTAGGGCTATACTTGATCATCACATAATGCTAATATTATTCACTTGGACTGTGCTATTTGAACCCATGTACAATTCTAGGTAAGGGACTCTGGTGGTGCTGTGGGTTAAACCACTGAGCCTAGGGCTTGCTGATCAGAAGGTCGGCAGTTTGAATCCCCGCGACGGGGTGAGCTCCCGTTGATTTGTCCCTGCTCCTGCCAACCTAGCAGTTCGAAAGCACGTCAAAGTGCAAGTAGAATGTGGTAAAGAAAAAAGAAAATAGTACATGAGAAAATAAATCACGACAGAAGAAAAGGGGAGATAAAGAGAAAAATGAAAAGACGAAAAAGAAAAAAAAATAGGAAAAAAGAAAAAGGACAGAGAGGATGGAGGGTTTCTAACCGAAACCTTCCCAATCTAAGCAATAATAAAAAATTTACCAATTAAAATTTCAAAGAGTGACTTCCACTGCTAAATACGTTTCTTACATTCTATTATCATAAATTTCTTCTGTCATTCTCTTGCTAACACTATTTTATACATTTTCTTATTTCATTTCCATATGTATTCTAATATCCTCACAAAATCATTCTAAACACAACCAGTATCTCTCATTTACCTCTTGTTTCCCTAAATAGTCATTAAAACATTTCCATTGTTTTTGTATTATATTTTTCGGCTTCGATCTTATTAATTCAGTCAGCTTTGCAAGTTCCAGGTATTCCGACAGTTTACTCTGCCATTATCCTTTTGTTGGGATATGGTTCCCTTCCAATATTGTGCCACTAATGTTCTTGCGGCTGTTGTTGCATACAGAAAGATGTTTACTTTTTCGTTTGGGATATCTCTATCTGTTAAACCTAATAAATATATCTCTGCTTTTTTTACTGTGTGATGTTTTTATTAATTTTTTAATTTCTTCATGTATCATGTTCCAATTTTTTTTTTATTTCTGGACACGTCCACCACATATGAAATAAAGTTCCAATCTTCCCATTACATCTCCAACACCTATTATTTCCCGATTTATTTATTTTAGCTAATCTATCAGACGACATATGCCATCTATGATGAATCTTCATGAAATTTTCTTTTAATTGATATGATGCCGTAAAATTTTCCATCCAGAACTGCCTCCACTTTTCATATTCGATTTCATGACCTACATCTTGTTCCCATTTTAACATATTTTTACTTTTAATCTCTAACTCTGGTTGTCCCACATTTAATAATTTATACATTTTTGTAAGAGTTTTTTGTTTCCTCAATAGAAATTCCTCAATTTTTATAGATTTATTCTCAAACCCGCTCTTATTTAAATATTTTTCAAAAGTTGTTTTCAACTGAAAATACTCTAACCAACTTATTCCCATCGATTTTAATTTTAATTCCTCATATTCTTTTAATTTTGGTTTTCTTCATTTCTTCTACTAAATATTTGTAGGTTGGCCATTGCCTACCCATTTCATTCCTAAGTGTGGAGGTGGCTTCTACTGGGGAGATCCACCATGGTGTTTCCTGGATTACTTTCTTTTTTGTTCTTTCCCACACATCCATTAAGGCTTTTCTCACCAGATGATTTGTGGATCTTTTGTGCAACTTTTAACTTCTCATATAATAGGTATCCGTGCCATCCATATATGTTATCCCATCCTTCTAATTCCAATATTTCCCTGTTAAGCATTATCCATTCCCTCAACCAGCTCCAACATGCCGCCTCATAATAAGTTCTTAAATATATAACTGCTTTTTAAATCATTTTTATATACCACATTTTTCCATCCCTAAGACGCCCCTATGTATAAGATGCCCCCTATTTTGGGGGGACTCATATTTAAGAACATGTGGGGAGATGGTCCTGTGTATAAGATGCCTCCTAATTTTTGACATTTTTTAGGGGGGAACTAGTCTTATACACAGAAAAATATGGTAAATTGCCTTGAGAAGGTGGTTTAGAAGGCAATTATTTTTTACAAAAATACTTTATACTTTTCACGTTTATACATTTTACTAATTTTACAATCATTTTGACATTTCAAGATTTTTAATATCTTCTGCATATCCAAATTAACTTAATTTGCTCATTTATTCATCTTCTTTAAATATATACTCTTATGAAACTGCAGGTTATTACAATAATCCTACCAGTGTTTTTATCTGTTTACAATTTATCTGTAAATATTCAATAAGCCAGTTCCATAAGCCAGACTCATATTTAAGGAAATGTTGGGAGATGCCTCCTAATTTTTGACATTTTTTAGGGGGGGGACTAGTCTTATACACGGAAAGAATACGGTAAATTGCCTTGAGACGGTGGTTTAGAAGGCAATTATTTTTTACAAAAATACTTTATACTTTTCACGTTTATACATTTTACTAATTTTACAATCATTTTGACATTTCAAGATTTTTAGTATCTTCTGCATATCCATATGAAACTGCAGGTTATTACAATAATCCTACCAATGTTTTTATCTGTTTACAATTTATCTGTAAATATTCAATAAGCCAGTTCCATTCTTTTATTTTTAAAAAAATGTTATATTGATTTCCTATTCTTCTGGTGAGTTTCGCCCTAGAAGGCAATCGTATATAAGACAATCAATAAATCAGTGTTACAAATAATATGATAATAATTTCTACTTTTTCCACTGGCAATCCTCCTGTGGAATTTTGTAAATTTGTTGTTGTTCAGTCGTTCAGTCGTGTCCGACTCTTCGTGACCCCATGGAGCAGAGCACGCCAGGCACGCCTATCCTTCACTGCCTCCCGCAGTTTGGCCAAACTCATGTTAGTAGCTTCGAGAACACTGTCCAACCATCTTGTCCTCTGTCGTCCCCTTCTCCTTGTGCCCTCCATCTTTCCCAACATCAGGGTCTTTTCCAGGGAGTCTTCTCTTCTCATGAGGTGGCCAAAGTATTGGAGCCTCAACTTCAGGATCTGTCCTTCCAGTGAGCACTCAGGGCTGATTTCTTTAAGAATGGATAGGTTTGATCTTCTTGCAGTCCATGGGAACCTTTTTGCAGTCCATACGAACCTTTGTCGGCAAGGTGATGTCTCTGCTTTTTAAGATGCTGTCTAGGTTTGTCGTTGCTTTTGTTGTAGCGCAGGGTGAATGATTTCAGCAAGTGATTTCGGCTCTCTGACATAGCAGGCAGGAGACAGCTTCTTCACGTAGCAATTCTTTATTCAGGCAAAACAAGACTGAGGGAACTGAGGGTAGGGAAGCTACATTTATAGGGACAGAGGACTGGCTAGGAAAAGATACATTTTGGGGGGAACACTCTCAAGCAATCACACAGCTGCTTTTTGGTGGGAACCAATAAGACTGAGGATCCAAATGCAGCAACTAGAATGCACCAATAGTAACTGTTCCTTCTGGGAAAGGAAGGCCGTTACTTTCCCCTAATTACAGACAATAGTAATACAGATATGATAACACAACAGCTTTCCTCCCAAGAAGCAGGCGTCTTCTAATTTCATGACTGCTGTCACCATCTGCAGTGATAAGGCTGCAATTTGGTCGGGGGTGCGTGTGCGTGCAAGTAGCTAGTCTTCTCTAGGGTGCAAAACAGCCTGGCACCCACACTGGTGCCCTACTCTGCGCCCCCAGTCTGCACATTCGACCCACGGTCTCTCCCAAACCCCTGTGCATTCCCACCCACTCATGACTGTAGCCAGGATTTCGGGGTGGTGGTGGTTTCACAGGCTTTTGTTGGGTGCAGAACCTCAGATTTGCATTGGTGTTTATTGATTTTGATTGATTTATGGGGGCAGCTACTCCCTGCGCCCCCTTGGCTATGCCAGTGCACCCCCTCCTCACCTTCCCCTGCAAGCAGCCAGCCCTTCCTGGGGGTCCGCCCAGCAGCGAAGGGACTTGCCTTGTTCCCCCAGGAGAGAGGCCCAGACTTCCAGGTGGGAGGCCAGGCAGGAAGGGGCTGGGCGGGTGGGGGGAGCAGATGAAGGCTCTGGAGCCCATTGTCCCCCCTCCCCAAATGTCCCTTCCTTTCTAGGAAGCAAGCTCCACTGCTATTAACCCTGAGAAGGCCAAGCAGCAACATAACCTCTCTGCAAGCAGGATGGATGCTTGTGCATTGCACCACAGATGATGATGATAACTTGTTGTGCGGCTTCCAAAAAATATAAAAACACAATAAAACATCAAACATTAATAACTTCCCTAAACAAGACTGCCTTCAGATGTCTTCTGAAAGTCAGATAGTTGTTTATTTCCTTGACATCTGACAGGAGGGCATTCCACAGGGTGGGCGCCACTACCGAGAAGGCCCTCCGCCTGGTTCCCTGTAACCTCACTTCTCGCAGGGAGAGAACCACCAGAAGGCCCTCGGAGCTGGACTTTAGTGTCCGGGCTGAACGGTGGGGGTGGAGACGCTCCTTCAGGTAAGAGGTGACATGATAGAAGTTCATTGTAATAGATTTATGGTGTTAAACTGTTAGGTTTAGTAAATATTATGATTTAATTAGAACTTGCATGTTATAACTGGGATATGTTGCAAGACAGTCTCAATATGCATTAAAATGGGTAAGGTAAGGGGTCTGAGGTGTTTAATTAGCATTTATGTGTAAAGACCGTGTTTCAGACAGTCACCCCCTTACATCACCCCTGTCTAACAGACCCACCAAGTGTCCCTATTTTCCAGGATTTACTGAAGCCATCCTCATTTCTGATTTGTTGATCTCTCTCTCTCTCTGTGAAAGAGGAGAAGCAAGCAGGGTGGAGGCATACAGAGAGGTTGGGGAAGAGAGAGAAGCCCTGCGTGCTGGCTCAGAGAGAGAGAGAGAGAGAGAGAGAGAGAGAGAGAGAGAGAAAGAAAGAAAGAGAGAGAGAGATGATGCTGGACATTCCAGGATCCAGCACTCGAGGAGAGGACTACCTCGCCTCCCTTAAATTGACAAGCTCTCTCACTGTCTCACTGAGCGCGACAAGGCTTACTCCCGAGTAAACATGCGCGAGGGAGTGGGGGACCCTTCCAGGCTGCTGCCACCCCGCCCACAGACCTCTCCGGAGGCCCCCCCCCCATTTCCCAGAGTTGTCGACCTTTCGGTTGGCGGGATCGCATGACGCGGTCCCAGGACTCCGGTGATGCAGGGGGCAATAACCACCTGTCCATGTCCTCCACACCGGTGTTGTCCCTTTAAACCACAGGTCAGCAATTTTTTTCAGCAGGGAGCCAGTCCACAGTACCTCAGACCTTATGGGGGGCCGGACTATATTTTTTTTTGGTGGGGGGGATGAACAAATTCCTATGCCCCACAAATAACCCAGAGATGCATTTAAAATAAAAAGACACATTGTACTCATGTAAAAACACGCTGATTCCTGGACTATTTGCGGCCCGGATTTAGAAGGCGATTGGGCCGGATCTGGCCCCCGGGCCTTAGTTTGCCTACCCCTGCTTTAAACCCAAGATCAGTCCAGCAACAGGGAAGTCAAAGCAACAGGAGGTAAACAAAGCGATCTTCTTTGCTGCTATTCCTGCATCACAGTGGGGTTGGACTATATGACCGCACTGGGTCCCTTCCTACTCTATGCTGCTATGATTCTAAGGCAGGGAACGGCTCTGAAAGTCAGTATGCGCTACTGAGTGGCCATACATTTAAAGCACACCCCCCAAAGAATCCTGGGAATTATATCTTACAATCTGTAATCCCCAGCACACCCTTAGCAAACTACAGTTCCCAGAATTCTTTGGGAGAAGCAATTACCTGTTGCTAGAAACCACAGAAGTCCAGAGAGCTCTTGCGCTTGTGATCTGCTTGGGGGCTTCCCACTGTGAGAACAGGATGCTGGACTAGATGGGCCTCATCCAGGCCATTTTATTTTATTTTATTTTTTTATAATAATTTTTATTAAGTTTTCCAATTTTGTCCAGCCCCGATTCAGGCCAGATCACATACATTTTATACAATCTCTGATGACTTCCTCACGCCCCCCCTCATTGTTTTCATTTATCATAATATAGATCCTTACCAGGTTTCTAATTCCACATCATTAACATTTCCATAATTTCTTAATTTCAAATCGCTTACCAACCACTCACATCTTTATCATTCTTATCTTTTACTTTAATCAGATCCCTGCTCCCCCCCCCAGTCCCGGTGCAGACTATTTCAACATCAAAATTACTTATCATTTATAATATCTATCAGTCTTATAACATTATTTTCAAAAATCATACTATAATCATTTCCTGCCAAATCCAAGTTCAAAAACCAGTAGGACACAAAACAGTTACTTCATCTAAATGTTCATCCTATTCCTGCAGGATCCAACTTTGGAACCCATTGTCTTTGCTGCGGAATAGCATCCAAAACAATATCCATTAAAGTCTTTGGCCTTTCATTCCATATTCGGTCCAGATTGTCTCGACTTCCTCTCTGCTGCTTGTCATTAGGCTGTAGTTTGTTGACTGTTCTAATATTCCTCTTTTTCCCTATGATGACAGCAGCTCTTGACTTGAAGCGAATGATTCTTTTGCAGCTGGTTCTCTTCTGAGTAGACTTTCTCTGTTTATGCTCAACAGATGCACTGTTCATAGGGTTCAATTGTATGTCCTGACCAATCAGACCATTATTTATGCTTTGCTTTATCTCTGGCACAAAGCTGTTCCCAGCAGCAGCCAGTTCAGCTCTCAGTTCTTTCACTCCAGTATTGTAATCCATTCTGAGTTCTTTCATTTTCTCCAGCAATGTTGACAAATCCACATCCTGTTTCACCGCCATTTTTAGCAAACCGTTCTTTTCTAACTTTTTCAACTTTTCGAACCTTATAAAAGTTCCAAAGTTCCAAAATAATCCTCTTGTTCATACAAATTAAATTGATTTCATCTGCCCCCTAGGACCGGGGGAGGGCGCAGGGGTTAAATCTCCGAAACAAAGTGTCAAATCCCAGGCATAACTTCTCAAGCTGTGCAACAATGCCCTGTCGTTGTTACACAATGGCAACGGACGGACCTCCGTATTTTCGCCCTCAAGCCAGGTTCCAAATAGGTCAAAAATTAAAAATTTTTCTTGCAGATTACTTACAGTTCCAAATTGAAGAATTAGGAGGAATCGGCGCGCTCGGCTGCGGCAGTCTTGCAGCTTCACCAGACGGGGCTGTAGACGGACCCTGGAGCTCCGCCGCCCGATCACCCGGGAGCTCCGCTGAGAGCTCCCTGGGACCGGGACCGGCATCCGAGCTCTTGCGGGTCCTCCAGGTCCCGGGACGCCCTTCCCGGGGGTTTTGGGGGTCGCAGCGCTGGCGCGAGCACCCCTTTACCCGGTCTGACGGGGGAAAGTCAGGAACGACTTGTCCCCCCGACCGCCATCTCCGGCGCGCCGACCGGAAGTCCCCATCCAGGCCATTTTATGTCCTTAAACTGTCTTCTTAAGCTGCCACTGGGGATGAATTTATGACAAAGTTTGGACTAGAATCTTGGGTTATTGACTAGAATTGGAATCTTGGGGTATCAAATAAGGACTAGATTCTTGCATACTCATCACATTTCTTTGGTTGATCTGATTTGCATCCTATGCCGTTTTTAAGTGGGGTTTTTTGGGGGGGGTATTGGGTTTTTGTTTTTATTTTTATGTATTTTGTGGTTTTATATCTTGGTTTTATTCTGTGAACCGCCCTGAGACCCCAGGGTATAGGGTGGTATATAAATTCAAGAAATAATAATTAATAATAACTAGTAAATTAAGCCCGTTAAAGATAACGGGCCCTAGAACATATGAGGCCAGTCAGGGGTGTTGCGGTCCCTCCAATTAACCCTCCCCTCCCCAAACTCCTCTCCCTCCCATTAACCCTTCCCTCCCCAGACTCCTCTCCCTCCCATTAACCCTTCCCCTCCCCAGCAGCCTGTTCAATCAGATTTTTTTGGGAAACCCACAAACACAGCTCGCCTTTCTCTCTCTCTCTGTCTCTCTCTCTCTCTCACACACACACACCCACCCACCTCCCACTTCCCACACCTCCAGAAATAGCTCGCCTCTCTCTCTCCCTCCTAGACACACACACACCTCCCCCCCCATCCCCAGCGACCGGGCAGCAGCGCGAGGCGGGCAGGGGGTGGCGGCGAGGCCCCCCCTCGCTACCTGCTTTGGCACTTCCCGTCCCCCATGGCGCGCAGCGGGTGGCCCCATTTCCACGACGGCAAACGGAGACGCCGCAGGGATCCCGGGGCCAGGCCTTCCCCGGTGGCTGGCGGGGCGGGGGCGAGGCGCCCGCGGTCAGCTGCGCACGGGACAGCGGCGGAGCGCAGCGCTGGAGGCAGCGGCCCCGCGCCCTCCCTGCGAGGGAGACATCCGTGCGTGGCGGCGGCGCTGGCGCAACTGATAACGCGCATGCGCCGCCACTGTCTTCCGGACACGCCCCCGTCCACGCCCCCCTCTCCGGCCACACCAATCCCTGCGTCCGTCTCGTACATGCGCAGTGGAAATTTCCACTGACACACGGACGGCGCCGCAGGGACATAGGGAATTATTATAGAGGATGCCACCACTGCAGCCAGAATTTTATTGGCACAAAAATGGAAATCACCTGAATCACCAACTATGGAGGAATGGAGAATAAAATTGTTGGAATATTTAGAATTAGCGAAATTGACCGGAAGAATAAGGAATCAAAGTGACCAAAGGTTTCAGTTAGATTGGAGTAAGCTTATTGATTATTTTAAAAATCATTGTAAAAATACGAATACACTGACATGTTTTGATACAATACTTGCAAAGTGATATTAGAGTTTGTACAGATAATAATTCAATTATGTTAGAAACAAATTTGAATTTAGGAAAGCGGAAGAATGAGGTGAAGGATTAAAACCAGGGAAGGAAAGGAGGGAAGTCACAATACTAGGCGGAGTATACGTATTTGTATCTGATTTATTAGAACTGTTTTTTTTAGTGTGTTTTGTTATGATACGGTGAAAACAAAATAAAAATATATTGGGGGAAAAGAAAAAAATAAACTAGGGAGCTAAAGATCCTTTTCTGGCAATGGGGCAGAATGTCATGGCCAAAGTCTTGAGGGCAGAAACTGGAAAATACTGGTTCCATCTAGAAGGTTCTATTCTTTTCTGCTGAGGCAGCTGGATATATTATAATTTGCCTTTTGTTATCTCAAGGCCACGCTGAGCCAGAAAGATAAATCTGTGAGCTCTTTCTTTCTTTCTTTCTTTCTTTCTTTCTTGTCTACTCAGTTTCCTGAAGTTTTTTTCAGTAATGAAGCTGAGAAACCTTTAGTTCTTCTTTGCCTCCCCGTGACAAAGGGGATTAAATGCAACTTCTGAAACGGTGAACAACGCAAGCTATGATCCCGTATGAGGAAAGGGAATTAAGATGCCTTCTTCCCCATCCCCAGTGGATTAAAATGTCCAAAGATGAACATTATAGGAGACCATAATTTTGGATTGTGGCTGAGATTTGATGAAATGGTTTTTAAAAGGCTTTATAGAAACTGGATGGAGAAACTGTAGAAATACTAATATGGATTTTGAAATGATCACTATAAGAGTCATATTACAATGTCTGAGGGGTTAAGATTTGAAGGCTGGGCGAGGGAGGGAAATGTAGGGAAAGTGTCATCTTGCTGAAGGAGGAAAAAGGCTGGATACTAAATACAGATGGGATTATTCTGGGGTGCATATTCTGAATAATTGTTGCAACAGATGATTTTCAGACGGAGATGGGAGTTTCCTTTTCATCTTTTTTTGGTGTTTTTTATATTAAGGTTCCTTTATTTTGAACTAAGGAGGACACACTTAGGAAGAGGAAAGTTGGAGGGAACTGCAAGGAACACATGGAAGGAAGGATCTCTCAGGGTGGGAGACGGGGAGAAGAGGGGGGCACCCAGGAGAGAGCTGGGGGAGCCTGCCTTCCTATGTGTTGACGAATCATATGATATATATGACACAAATGTGAAACAGGGTGTTTTTAGTTATTCTTCCCCCTTCTCTTTTCTATACAATTGTGTTTTGTGAGGGTTGTTCAATATTTTTTGCTAGATTACTTTTCTTTTTTGGTTTCTCCCCTGTATGAATTCTTTGATGGGAAGTGAGATCACCACTCAGACGAAAGCTCTTCCCACATTCGAAGCACTGATATGGTTTCTCCCCTGTATGAATTCCGATGCTTAGTGAGATTGGAGCTATGACTGAAGCTCTTTCCACATTCGAAGCACTGATGTGGTTTCTCCCCTGTATGAATTGTTTGATGGGAAGCGAGATCACCATTCAGACGAAAGCTCTTCCCACATTCCAAGCACTGATATGGTTTCTCCCCTTTATGAATACTTTGATGGGAAGTCAGATTCGACCTGTGACTGAAGCTTTTTCCACATTCCAAGCACTGGTATGGTTTCTCCCCTGTATGAATTCTTTGATGGGAAGCGATATTCGACCTTTGACTAAAGCTCTTTCCACACTCCAAGCACTGGTATGGCTTCTCCCCTGTATGAATTCTCTGATGGATAGCGAGATTATGGCGGTGACCGAAGCTCTTTCCACACTCCAAGCACTGGTATGGCTTCTCCCCTGTATGAATTCTCTGATGGATAGCGAGATTATGGCGGTGACCGAAGCTCTTTCCACACTCCAAGCACTTGTATGGTTTCTCCCCTGTATGAATTCTTTGATGGGAAGTGAGATTCGACCTTTGACTAAAGCTTTTTCCACACTCCAAGCACTGGTATGGTTTCTCCCCTGTATGAATTCTTTGATGGATAGTGAGCTTGGCCCCATCCTGGAAGCTCTTCGCACATTTGAAGCACTGATATGGTTTCTCCCCTGTATGAATTCTTTGATGGGAAGCAAGATTCCCCCTTTGACTAAAGCTCTTTCCACACTCCAAGCACTGGTATGGTTTCTCCCCTGTATGAATTCTTTGATGAGAAGTGAGATTCGACCTTTGACTGAAGCTTTTTCCACATTCCAAGCACTGGTATGGTTTCTCCCCTGTATGAATTTTTTGATGGGAAGCAAGATTCGACCTTTGACTAAAGCTCTTCCCACATTCGAAGCACTGGTATGGTTTCTCCCCTGTATGAATTCTTTGATGGGAAGTGAGATTCTGGCGGTGACTGAAGCTCTTTCCACATTCTCTGCACTGATACAATTTCTCTCTACTGTGACTTCTTTTGTGTGAAGTGAGGCTATCCATCTGAAGGAAGCTTTCCTTGAAGGGAGGTGGACTGGGAGCTCTGACGGATGTTCTCTCCACACTCCACACACCATCTGCCATGAAGAGAGAAGCTAATTAGAGCCTCAGGAAGAAATAGAGTTCCAGTTTATTGAACAAAGTTAATGAATGCTTGTGATAGAGCAGGCATGTACAACAGGTAGATCGTGATCTATTGGTAGATCACTGGATGTCTGTAGCAGATCACAGGACATCTGTGGTAGATCACGGTAGATCTCTCCCCCCCCAAAAAAGCTTTGGCTCCCCTGAAAAAGAAGCTCAACAACTTTGACCTGAACACCCTCCCCCACCAAAAATGGGTGTAGATCACTGCCAGTTTTTAATTCTGTGAGTAGATCGCAGTCTCTTGGGAGTTGGCCACCCCTGTGATAGAGGAAGAACTGTATAGAGTTAGATGTGGGGCCTTCCTATAATTTTCACTGCCTTTATTGGCTAGTATTAAGTGACATATTGCTTGGCTTTTATATGGAATGGATTTTGTTTGGCTCAATTCTGGAATCCACTCCATCTCCAAGGTTAGTCATCTCTTTGGTCAACCAAATGCAGCCAAAGCAGAAGTAAAAACAACAACCCTGACAGAAGTTACTTCAACTTCCCTTAAAACTCTGAGACTGACATTTTAAAAGGCCAGGGATGTTCTGACAAGCCTGGTCATTGCTAAAAAAGGCATGACTAGACAAAGAACATTCACAGAGAAGACTATTGATATCCCTCCATTCAGGGGTCACGGTGGGGGATGTTAGAACCCCAGCTGCTGTTATTTCAACTTCCCTTAAAACTCTGTCTAAATAGGGGTGTAGCTGGGCCACCAGCCAAAGCTGATGGAAGGCACCCTGGGCCACTGAGGCCACCTGAGCCTCGAGCGACAGTAAAGGATCCAGGAGGACCCCCAGTCTATGAACCTGCTCTTTCAGAGGAAGTGTAACCCCATCATGAGCAGGTGACCTCCCAGCCATCTGGTCTAGGGAGCCACCCACTAACAATGCCTCCGTCTTATCTGGACTGAGCTTCAGTTTGTTGGCTCTCATCCAATCCATTACCAAAGCAAGACACAAGTCCAGCATTTCCACTGCCTCACCTGACAAAAGGTTCTCTCCTTCTCCATCTCCAACTGCCTGCCTGCCTCCCCCCACCCCCAAGCTGAGCAATCCCCAATCCCTCTCCAACGCCATCCATCCATGCCCCCATCTCCACTCCCCTAGAACTCACCAGATCTCTCGGAGGTCCCTGGGAGGGAACACTCGGAGGTTGTGGGGAGGGATGCAGGAGCCCCATTGCTAAAGCTCTCCAGTGGCTCCAATTTCCTGTTTGCTCCTCCCCCCACTTCATAAGCCTGGCATGGTATTGTCAGTTTGCATTTCTTAGTGGAAAAAGGATTGATCTGATGTGTCGAGATTCTTTCCTATTCTGGTTAATTCAGAGAAGCTGAGTACAGCTGGTTTAAATTGACTCTCATCTCTTCTGCAAAGATCATGCTTAGTATAAATGTATGGACAGAAGGAGCCTGAGTTTCACTTTCTCGTTCTGTCTCTATTTCTTCTCTGAAGTCTCTCAGCCCCACTCACCTCACAGAGTGTTTGTTGTGGGGGAGGAAGGGAAAGGAGAATGTGAGCCGCTTTGAGACTCCTTTGGGTAGTGATAAAGCGGGATATGAAATCCAAACTCTTCTTCTTCATCTGACTGAAGCTCTTTCCACACTTACAGGGTTTCTCCCCTGTATGAAGGATTTTCTTGTTGTCTCCCTTTTCGCTTTGCTTTCCAGTTCACCCCCTTCAGCTGACAATCTACTGTTATATAGCAGTATTATTATTATTATTGTGGTGTTCATGTAGAATTATGATAAGGAGTGATACCTTCTCCATGACATTTGTGCGAGTAGAGCTCGGGCTGTGTGTAATGACGGGTTGTGTTATTGACTGTGTGTAATGACGGGTTGTGTTATTGACTGTGTGTAATGACGGGTTGTGTTATTGACTGTGTGTAATGACGGGTTCCTTGCTGGTCTGGATTAGAGTATGATTTCTTATGACCAATTCTACATGACATAAATTGGCAAGAAATTGGCTACTGCTGCTTCCATAACCCTGAGATGGGATAGTCACGTATCTCTTTAGAAAAACAGTGTTTGCTGACCTATTACTGTAAACGCAAATAACAACTGGCTGGTCGAAAGTGTCTCTTTGATACCCCCATAGTATCTTCTTTCTCTTTGAAGTAGATATGTTAAAATCCTTGAGGCCCGGTGGTGCAAAAGTGGCCAAATGGCAGGGCTCTGCCATTTGTTTACCTTTCCTTCCTCCCCCCAATCTCCTGTCTTCTGTTGTTCTTCCTGATCTCTGGAATGTATTTAGATTAGATAAGGGAAATTAGAGGGACCCAGGTGGCGCTGTGGGTTAAACCACTGAGCCTAGGGCTTGCTGATCAGAAGGTCGGCAGTTTGAATCCCTGCAATGGGGTGAGCTCCCGTTGCTCGGTCCCAGCTCCTGCCAACCTAGCAGTTCGAAAGCACGTCAAAATGCAAGTAGATAAATAGGAACCGCTCCGGCGGGAAGGTAAACGGCGTTTCCGTGCGCTGCTCTGGTTCGCCAGAAGCGGCTTTGTCAGGCTGGCCACACGACCCGGAAGCTGTACGCCGGCTCCCTCGGCCAATAAAGCGAGATGAGCGCCGCAACCCCAGAGTCGGACACGACTGGACCTAATGGTCAGGGGTCCCTTTACATTTACCTAAGGGAAATTAGTCCTGGGAAAAAACCAGACCTGAAACCTTCAAAGGGTCTTTGTTCCTGCCTTGTTCCCACGTGGGATTTTTTGGGGAGTGCTGGAAGATTCTCATTGACCTTTTCGAATTCTGTGACGAAAGGCTTTGTGTTAATAAAATAGCCTGAGGGCTGGGGTGCAGGAGGCGCTATTGGGCTCCCTCAAAATAGCAGAGGTTTGTCCTACATAGATCTGTATGGAATTTCAAAACTGATCTTATGATCCAGCAAGGAGCCTTACCAGAGATCCCACGATTCTCCTCCTCATGCAGAGCTCTCTGGTCAGGATCCAGCAACGCCCAGTCCTCGTCTGTGAAAGGAACAGCTACGTCTTCAAAACACACTGGACTCTAAGAGAAAGAGGGAGCATAAAGATGATCTTCTACACATTGCTCTGTTCTTTCTGCCTCTTAATAGCTGCACTATTTTAATAGCATTCGTTTCCTGCATGCTTATTTCAAAATCTTAATGGAACAATTTTGGAAGGCAACAACAAAACAGAGTGGATAACGCTGCAAAATAATGGCGATGTGTAAGCAAAGAGCAAAACAGAAACCCTCCGGTAAGTAAGAAGGCACAGCGTTAAAGCCACAGAATTACCAGAGAGTAAATTGGAGGGAAAGGAGCTTTATTTAATCTGATTAAAATATACGCAACCGGCTGAAGCCCACGAGAGCTTGCGCAAACCAAGAAACAGATAAAACTCGCCACACCAATCTGGAAATGAGAAAAGGGGGAG